>JACBWW010000055.1:1177782-1437496 GCA_020086605.1 Lanius collurio
GTTTTTTTTTTTTATTCCTTGTGATAGGGTTTGGGAGCACTGCTATAAGAGAGCTTTGTGTGAGCTTGGTCCACATGCCAACAGCTACTCACCATCACTAATAGGTAAAACTACTCAGGGATTTTAAAGCTTTTAACAAGACCTTGTCTAGACTGGTATTTAGTGGCAGTACAATTAAATCATATTGCAGAAGAAAAAAAGAAAAAGAGATTAAATTATTTTAATTACCTTTTGAAGCCACTTCTTCCCTGTAGAGGTCAGACCTTGATTTAAATCGGTGCACATCAGGAGTTGCTCCACTGATGTAGCAGCAGTGTGAAGGTTAAAGGGATCATATGTTTGTCTATAAAACAGGCTAAAGACTGGCCTATAACACAGCTGTATTTGCAATAAATCTGTTCTTTTTTTTCCTTGCTACAAACTTTGCCAAAGGAGTCTCCCAGCGTGGGGCTGTCGCTCAGGATTCATGTGAAATGTCTGGGAGGCAGATCCTGAGCATAAATTTCCTGGGATCCAGGGATGTTTTCCATGCCTGTTTCCTATGGGTGTCTCCTCACCCTCCTGTGCCACCCTGCTCTGTCCCCCTCAGTGTGGAGTGAAGACCAGCCATGGCCAGCGTGGGCAGGGGCTGCTCCAGATTTATTTTTCCCATATCCTCCTGTTTATTGTTTCCCCACCATGCTCAGGGGGATGGTGTTGCTTTGCTCCTTCAGCTCTTCCAGCCCTCCCTTCCACATCAGATGCATCTCCAGTGCCTGATAATCTTTCCCGAGACAATTAAACCTTCATTTGTTGCTTCCTTGCAACTCCAGATTTTAAAATATACTTTATACTTTCTTTTTTTTTCTGTTAGGTTAGGATTGCTTCCAACTTCCAATCCCCAATTTAGATTACACGCTCAGAAAGTAACTCCAAACATTTACTGCGTTTGAAGGTCACAGTGCTATTGATTGATTTCCAGTTATAATGTATGTTGTCCTAACATGAGTTAAAAACATTCTGGGCTAAATCCAAAAATGCTGGGATCAAAGCATCTGGACTTGTTGCTTTCATGTTTGGCACATAAAGGGGCTGGCAGTCACCAATGTGGTCTTGGCTGGGCTAGAGTTGTTTTCATTCTCTGATGTGAAACAGTTGGGAATCACAGACCCTCCAACAGTTATAGTGGACTAAATAAAAATTGGCTTAATAACCTGCCAAGCATTTGAAAGTGCCAGTCTCCAGAGTTTTTCACAACTTATTGGCTATGGCATGTTTTTCTTTTCATTTCTCTTGCGTTTTTTTTCTTCCTCTCTCTCTCTTTTTTTTTTTTTTTTTAAGAAAGAATTTTCTGCAAAATTAGACTTTCAGTTGGGTATTTGAAATAGGTAAAGTCTTCATCTCATCAGACTCAATTTATCATCTTTGATCTGACTTCACTCATTCCTTTGGCTGCTCCATCTGATTTTATAATTTAAAAAAAAAAAAACCCAAGATTTTTGCTATCAAACTTATCACATAAGAAAATAAACAAGGGCAAATTTCTTGGCTAGCCTGTCTTAAAGATATCCCAGCACTGCATCTGCATGTCAGCTTTTCACTTTCAAATTCCCTTTAAACAGATTATTCCTAAAGTTTTTTCATTAGTCTCCTTAAAAGTCTTCTATTTATATTTGCTGTTTATAAAATCGCATCCAGAGGCCGTTGTGCAACGCTCTGCACGGAGTCAAAAGCCATCAAGCCCTTGAGACAAACAATGGAAACACTTCCCAGATGGAGCTGTTGTACAGATGGAAGATGGGGCAGGAGGGACATGGAGGTTGGAGAGAGGGAGAATTATGGATGTTGGCCATGGTTGCGAAAGGAGCCAGTGGCAGAGCTAGCCACTTAACCCACATTCCCATCCAATTGCTTCCCTACTAATTAATTTTCCTCTCTCATCCTTTTAGAAGGCACATTATAATTTTTACCCTCTTCTCTCATGTTTCTAAAACAATAAAGTGCTGGCGATTGAAAAATCAAATTCTTCATGAACATCAACACATTTTTTCAGTCACTTTGGCTAATTTCTAGGAACTTTGTGTTGGCTTGGGAGCGATGCTGCAGATCAAGCAGGGGCTGCCCCTGGTGAGGGCAGCACCAGGAAGGTCACTGCTTCCAAGGTGGAAGGAAGAGCTGCTCCTGTTCTCTCCAGGCAGACAATGGCACCTCCCTGCACCCTGGGTGGGAGCTCCTGCTCAGACAAGTCTTAGTGCAGTCTGTGGGTCAGAGAGAGCAATGCTGCTCCTCCTGCTTCCCACTCTCAGAGAGAGCAATGCTGCTCCTCCTGCTTCCCACTCCTGACAGCCAATCCCCAGCAAAAGGGAATTTATTGTGCCCCCATCAGTGGTTCAGGCCTGCCCCAGACCTTGGCGTCCAAGATTGATGCCGTCAATGCTTTTGCCCATCCCTGCAAGGCTTCAGCAAAAGTCTCCCGAGGGACCACGTGCTGCAAATCCCTTTTCTGCTGCCCAAGCTGAGCTGAGATTCCTTGGATTTAGGCAAGCGATATCAGAGCAAAAAATAGGCGGAGGAAAAGGACAATATATGATCCTCGACCTCTGCAGGAAAAGCAGGCTCTTCTCTGACTGATTTTTAAACAGACCATTTTCAATATCTCCATGGGGCTTCCAATCAGTTCTGAGACAGTAAAACTTGGATTGAAGAGAGGCTAAAACCAGCTAAAACTTGTGTTTTAGAGACAGTCAGGACATGAGGGATGAAGTGTTAAAGCAAAGAGATGATTTCAGTTCTGGCACCTTTGGCAAGGCTAAATATCTCTTTAGGACTTGTAGTAAAGAAAAAAAATGAATGTTCCACTAAGAAAACCAACACTCAGCATAAAACACACATTTACCATTAACATGCAGACTAGAGCCATCTAAAAGTGAGATTCCCTTGTAGTAAAAATGAACATAAATTTGGCTTGCTAAAGTATTTTGAGGACATTTTTTTGTGTTCAGGTGAAACATTATCAATTGCTGCTGTGTGTGGCTGTATTTATACAGTTTGCTTTTCATATTGCCATTAGAAAAACCTGTGCACATTCTTTCCATGTAAAATAATTTTGTAAAACAACTTAGTCCAATAGTTACACCTAGCCTGAGTATCAAAGTTTTGTTGTTTTTTTTTTTTATTTTTAATGTTTTGATTATAAGTGAATAAATGAGCATATGTGCAATTATATTTTGGGTGCAATAGCTTCAGCCGCCACATTTTGGCATTTTATTTTATTAGCTAAAAGCTCACATATGGTTTCCATGTTTCCAATCTGGCTTTAAGGATGCAATGGCTGAATTAAGCAATGTTTCTCCTCACTCCAATTCCCTTAGATATACTTAAAAAGTCCATTCAGATTATAAAAAAAGTAAATTAAGGTTTATAATATTCAGAAGGTGGCCCATGGTAGTGAATAATACAGTGCTATCTTGTAAGTCCCCTTGCACCCTGCAGAAACTGTTAAAAGCCAGGTTTCATAGTTTAAAATATTAAATCACTCTATGATCCTGTGGGGTAGAGTCACACCTGAATCCCAGAACATTTCTTTTACAAACAACTGTGCCATTATATCAGCATGAGAACCCCCAGAGGATGGGTCAGCCCACATGGCCACTGGGATTTGCAGGTCCTTCAGCAGCTCCCCACCTTGGACCTGGGGGATTTGGGGAGGGTTTTGAGAGTCCTCATTCAACACAGTCTGACAAAGCCTAGAGAAATGAGCTGGAGGAAAGAGCCCGGGGTCCCTTGGTGTGCAGCCATGAGAGCGGTCACCAGGAGCTGAGCAGTGGGTGGGACTGGGACAGGGGCACAGCTCCGGGGGTGTGGGGAGGGAACAGCAGCTCTGTGGGGTGTGTGGCAGAGGTGGTGTGGCTCGGGCAGCCCCTCCCAGCTGCAGGGGCTGTGAATCCCCAAATGCCAAGGGGGAAGCCAGCGAGTCCCTTGGGAAGGGGTTTGCAACAACTGCACAGGCAAGCACAGGTCAGGGATGGGGTTGGCCTCGGGGCAGCAGCCTGGCTGACTGACCCCCCAGGTCCCAGCCAGCCCCCCATTTCTGTGAGCTCATCAAAGCACAGCCAGCACCTCTGGGAGCAGGGAATGTGGGACTTCTCTGCTGAAGTGGCACAAAACTGAACCAGATCCAGGATATCCCTCTTTTACCTTAGAATCCTGGAATGGTTTGAATTGCAGGGGGGCTTTAATGCCATCTCATTCCATGTCCCTGCCACGGGCAGGGGCACCTTCCACTATCCCAGGCTGCCCCAAGCCCTGTCCAACCTGGCCTTGGACAGTTCCAGGGATCCAGGGGCAGCCACAGCTTCTCTGGGCACCCTGTGCCAGGGCCTCACCAACCATCCTAACACAGACTTACTTCTCCAGATCTTCAAGTTTCCATCTAAATTAATCAAAATCCAGCAACACATGCAAGTTTGAACATAACCCATATCCACAGGTACAGTTAAGTATGGGATTAAACAGTTTTCTGAATGGGGTCCCTATGTTACCAAGGATTGGCTGTTAGTCTTGGCTCTTTTTTTCAGCCAAATTGAGATGGGAAAAGGTTTCCATGCTAGGATGAAGCCAAGGGTTTTTTCTCTCCTCTTCTCTCTCTTTTTTTTCCACCTTTTTCTCTCCAACAGAACAAGATAGATGCCTGACAACTGTTTCTATCTTGCTAATATTCTGTAATTTGGGCCATTGGCTATGGGAAATTCAAGAATAAATTGCTGCTTAGACATATTCAGCTGAAAGTTGTGTTCCCAGTTCTCACATATGCGAGCTCTTCTGGATGTTTAAACCAGGAGAGCTCTTATGATTTGGGTAAAACACAGAATAAGAAAGGGAGACAGTGTAAGGGTCTAACTTAATTTGATTTTTCACAGGGTTTTGGTGTCGACAAATTTCTAAGACTTTGTTTTAGTTGAAGTGTCCTAACCAACTCTAAACATTCAACCAATATTTTAAAGGGTGAGCATTATTTTTTTCCATTCTTTGGAGACATCAAACTACCAAAACTTTGCCTGGAGTCATGGAGAAGGAGGTGACCTCAGCTTTTCTGAAAATCAGCTGTACCTATACCATGTTTGTGAACAGAATTACTGTCTGTGATCAGTGTTAAAAATGTAGACCTTGGATGTCTTCCCTCTTTAGTACCAGTGAAATGAACTAATCAAAACATGGAGAGCTCGGAGAACAAGTGAATATTGTGTTGGAAATTCCCCTCAGTGCCTGGTCCTCATGGACACACAGCCTGCAAGATCAAGAGATGCTTCAGCCCTTCTGCCGACACTTGAAAAAGAACATTATAAGGTTTAAGGAGGAAAGCAAATTAATGGAAACATCCGCTTACAAGGACCGTTTCCAATCACTGCTACTCCATTCATTACAGGCCTGAGTGGTTCCAGAGACAACAGAAAACTATGCATTGTTGCAATGCCAAGAACAAGAGACGCAATATGGATGTTGTGTTGCCTCTCACTCAGGGCAATCTGAATGTTTTCATGCCCTTCCCATCTTGCCTGGCATGTTCATCAGCCAGAAAAGTTGCTGCCACCATCTCCCTCATGACCAAATGGGAGGCAGGGCTGGTTTTTGGGGCCCTTGCAGCCAGACTCAGTCGTGTCAGGGCACTGGCATTGCAGTTGTGTTTCTTGCACAGCCCCACGAGCAACATGAGCCAGACACTGGGCAGGGGCTCTGCCTGCTGCATTGTCAAGGTAAAAACCTTTCATGGGAGGCAAAGGTTTTTACAGGAGGTAAAAGCACAGCCTTCATTTAATTACCAATACCTGAAAGTCTTCAGAGAACCACATGGCAGAAGTTTTCCCAAGGCCACTGTGATAACTTGTTAAAATTTGGCCAATGCAATTTAATCTCAGCTCCTCCAGCCATTTCCCCAGCACCCCTGCAGCGTGGCAGTGACATTACAGCACGGACTCTCCAGCATGGTGGGGGTTTGAAAATGTCCCCATATGTCACAGATATCTCAAGAGCACGTGGAAAAACTTCATCTTGAGGCCTGGCAAGGCACACACGTAACACAGGGCTTTTTCAGAAAGGGAAGCAGCAGCCTTTCAGCAGAGCTTGCTTTCCACCCACATCTAACAGAGGGGAGGGTGCACCACTGCTGATTAGTACCAAAGGAATCTGGACTCAAAATACACACCAGGTAAGGCAGAACTAACCCTGCAATGTCCAATATTACCTGCACTGAGGCCAACAGGCCATAACCAGCAGCAGGACATCGAGTGCCACAGCCCAGTGGGAAGTCCATTGCAGTCTACTGGAGTCACCAACTTCTGCTGAGTCTGATGAAGCCAGAACGGGTTAAGAAATGGGTATGTGTGGTGAAATTGTGCAACTTCTATTGTTTTGGCACTACATATATTCTAAACTAACAATCTTGGCCAAGATAGGCTTTTTTTTTTTTTTTAATCTTTCCTTTTAGGCCTCTTGTAATTTAAACTTACCCCAAATTTATGGAAAGAATACATACCCCCTTTATGCCAATCAGTGAGGATTAGTCCTTGCAAAGACTGTTTCTTCCCTGCTATTTTGCATCTTGGTGCAGTTTTAGTTCTCTTAAATGTAAAAATAAACAAACATCCATACATCTGGGAGCAGATTTCCAAGCACAGCCCAGCGCCAGCTTTTTCCCCTTTTCTGAGTGCTCAGCACCCACGATGGGGCCAGTTCAGCTAAAGCAGGGCCAGGTTTCCATAGGAACACGGCGATCTGGAGGCTCCCATCGTGACAAATATGCACAGATTCATCGTTTAACTCATCCTCCCACCCAGGACTGATAAAATGACACAGTGCTGCAGCAACATCAGCTATGGATAACAACAGCAACGACCCCGTGATGGACACAGAAACAGCTGGGAGGAATGTTGGCCATGCAGGGCGATTGCTCAAGTCCCCAGTGCAGACCTGAGTGTTTGCTTATGTTCCTGCTTGGCAAGATAGGGCACTGTGGAGATACTGGTTAGTGCTTGGGCAAGAGAATCATTTCTGACATGCCACTGATTCCTCAGAACAGAAGAAAACCATTGGGAAGGGAGATATGGCACTGGAACTGCTCTGCCTCGCTGATTTACTGGGCCTGCCCCTGATTTATGAAGTGCAGCTCTGGACAGGATGCTGCCAGTTGAGGCTGTGTATTGCACGTCTGGGCAGGATTTAGGGATGAGCCCTGACCTGCAGGGAGGGCTCTCCACTGGACAGGGATGGTCTGAGCAGGTGTTCTCCATCTCCAGCTCCTGGGGCAGGTCAAGTTATTCAGTCTGACAACTGCCAAGTGCACCTTTAATAGGACAGAGAGTTGGGTGAGCAAAGCAGGGAAGATTTGCCCTTATTCATACAAACAGCCTGATGAATTTCTTTCTGCTACAGTCCCTCCTTATTTTGCATTTCCTTTCCACAAAGTGAACCATTGGAGTGAACCAAATTCATGGAAAAGCAATCCCATGGTCTCACGGGAAAGAGTCCCTGGAAATCATTTCTGCACACAAAAATACTGGGGCTTGTAATCAGGGGATGATAACCCCCTGTACCAGAGAAGCCACATGATGTCGTGTGTCTGATCTAGATCTGAATATGCACAGAATCAGAGAATCATTTAAGGTGGAAATCCATCTGAGACCATTGAGTCCACCCACTAACCCAGCACTGCCAAGCCCACCACCAGCCATGGCCCTAAGCACCACATCTGCACGTTATTGGCACAATTCCAGGTGTGCTGGTTCCACCACTGCCCTGCACAGCCTGTCCCAATGCCTGACCAGCCTTTCAGAGAAGATGTTTTCCCTGATATCCAAGTAAGGCTTCCCCTGGCACAACGTGAGGTCATTTCTTCTTGTCATATCACTCATTACCTGGGAGAAAACACCACTCCCCCACTGGGTTCAACCTCCTGTCATGGAGTTGTAGATGGTGATAAGGTCCCTCTGATCCTCTTCTTCTCCACACTAAACCACTCTTGCAGGTAGATTCCACTATGAAATGAAGGAGGGGTGAACAGTCACACAAAAATATTTATTTGTTGAGAAGATAGTGAGAAAAAAAAATAGCAATTGCATGGATCATCTTCCTTGCAAGAAATTATACAGCATGTAGGGAACAACTTTGAATGTGTGGGACTGCTTTGCATGCCATGGCTTTTTCATAAGAGTTTTTTTTCCAACATTGTAAAAAAAACAATCCAGCCAAACCCCCCTGTTATTTGCTCACTGTTTGTAACACTCTGCAACTTTAAAAATTCTTCCTCCCCAGTGCAAACATACTTTCTCAGAGAGGCAGCAGCACTGCCTCGCTAAGATGCTTAAGAGGAGGTCAAGAGAAAAGCCATTTACCAGGGGAATCTCTCTCAGCCCTTAACACATTTTTATTGCTACCTATGCACACAGTGTTCTCTCAGAGGCTAGATGAATAAATATGCCTCTTTTGAGCAAACATTTATAATGCTATTTGAACATGAGGGAAAAACAGTTTCAGAGTAAAAATGATACTCACACCATGTTTACATTTTTTTTCCCAAGCTGCAGTTAAAATGAAACTATCCAGACAGACATTCAGCATGAGGCTCGGGAAAGCATGTTTCTTTTGGCCCCTTTCACTACAGAATTTCACCTAAAATTGAAATACAAAAGACTGGGGTTTGGAGGGGAGAAATACAAAAGAAAGATTTGTTTGTAGATGAATTACTCTGTGGAAATTCATCCAAGAACATCAGTGTAATTGCTCATTAATAAGAGAGTTGGAAGATACTTAAAAATGTTTCTCTTCCTTTGAACTTTCTGAAGCCAAACAGAGTCCCTGAGCTGGTGATGTGCTTGTGCATGGACCTCACTTGGAATGAAGGGGTGCCCCTTTCCTCCACCTCCCCAAACCCAGCAGATAAGGCTTTGGTCTGCTTTGGGGCACTCTGGGCTCAGCCCTCAGTGGCAGATCTGCCCCTGGGCAAGGAACTTTCTCATTTTCACCTCCTCACCACCAAATTTTAAGTTCCTGAGGCCAGGGAGCAGCTGTCATTTTTTCAGATGATGGAGGAATGAGCTGGACCTCTGGACACCATCCCAGCAGCATTCCTAGTGCAGTTTGAAGGGGACTCCTCACACACTAAAGGTTAAGGAGCTCTGAAGGGCTTTCCTGGCCAGGACTGGAGGAGAGTCCTTAGCCCCTGTGAGGATCCCCGTTCTCCAGGCTGGGAGAAACTGCAAATCCCACTGACTTCACTGGCACTTCAGGGCACTCAGCACCTTCCAAGAGCAATTCCTCAAGCAAGGAGAGGTCTAGAAACATATATATTAGAGCACTTTACATCTTCAGCTGCAGCAGGGCTTTTTCTGGTGAGCTTGACAAAGGACAGATTATATATTATGCCATAAACTTCAGCAATCTAAGAATTCTGGAAATACCCCGTTCTATTACTCTCCTTGCTTTGACATGAAATATTAAACACCGCTTACCAAAGTGATGTTATTGAACACAGATGTCTGCTATCACATTCAAATTGTTCAAGTCAATCTAGGTTTATATATTTTCTTTACTTAAGCGTTTGTATAAACCCAAGTGTGCCCTGACAGTAATGATTTCACAATATACTATATTCAATTAAGGAGACAAATATGCATTTACATTTTTACCAAGCTTGTTACACATACACACACACACAGGCTCCAGCTCCAACTTATTTTTGACATTTGGTGGAAAATAAAGGAATAGAAAGGGTGCCACCTACTGAGTCGCTCAAACATTTTTGAAGGCCAAAAAAAATCATGCAAATTACCAATATGCTCATTCCAGTTAAAAAAAACCCCAAACCTTCAAGCTATATTTATAAGCCTGTGGGAAGATAGCCATAGGGAATGTTCTGGTTATCAAATCACTCAGTGACTGGAACTCTTAGCAGGGTGTAGGAAACTCCAGTCCAGCTCCCCCTTGACTCTCAGCAGGTTTGAATCCACCTATTCCTCTGCAAAACTCAAGAAAAATGACTCAGTCTGTGTCGTGGCAGCCCATGAATGTTTTGGCAAGCGATGGATGTCACCACACCTGGGAGTCCAGCAGAGTGGCACCTCAACAGGAGCTGCTCCGTGGGAGCCGGGTCACTGAGCAGCCCGGCAGGAACTGGGAAGGTTTGCTGTCAAGTAGCTCATAAACTCTATCAGGCAGATGAAATTTAGGCAGATATCTAAATTTACAAGCTGAGAAGGTGTATCAAGGCTCAAGAATGAAGACAGGCTGTCAGTACCACTTCAAAAGCCAATGTCCCTTTCTGACATCCATCAAGGCACAGCCTTGTCTTTAAGATCCTGTGGAGTGAGGCAGAAATATTGAAGGTGTTGTGCCAGTGCTGCAGTTTCCTCACTTGGGGAGGATAAACTATCAAAATGAGCTTCAATGTTGCCTTGATATCAGGCAGAGAAGCTGAAATTCATGGGTTATTTTTTTTTTTTCAGCTGTACAAGCCTGGTCAGCTTTGACCTTCACAAGGGGAAGCCAAGCAAGAGCTCTGTAAATGCACCTCGAGGCAGAAGATCACACCTCTGGTAAATCATGAGTTGGTATCTGGTCTGAAACCAGGGACAAAGCAGCACCTTCGTGGGGGTGGCCAATTCCATCCATCCCTCCTGACCAGCCACCAACACCGCTCTCCTTCACTCCCCAGTGCAGCCTCCGTACAGAAAAGTTGGGATGTGCCGGCCATGAGTAATTTGTGGCTTAGCTTCCTTCCACAAAAGATGAAAATCATGTTGATTTTCTTGGGAAAAGTTGTAGTTATGACTGACAGACCGCCAGCTTTTCATTCTTCCTGACTGCACACAGAGCAGGGGGAGATACTACGGGATGTCAGGTGTGCTGAGTGTCAGGGGAATTGCAGAAAATGCACAAATCTGGGAGTTTTTCATCCCTAATGAAGTGTGCCAGCTTTGGGTCTGAAAAAAAAAAGAGATTAAAAAGCATAGACTCACAAGTCCAGGCAAATAAATAATGACAAGATTTTAATACTATGATTAGGCACTGATGTTAATTTTTTAGTTAATTTTTTCATCATTGACCATCTTCTCCTCCCCTGTGCTGGTTCAGAAAGGATCCCAAGGGGGAGCTGGACACTCCCTGTCAATCCCTCTGGGCAAGCTCAGCTCACAGAGCCCTCACCAGACCCGCAGATGTGCAGCTGTATCTCAGTCTTGGCACATGCAGACAGACCAGAGGTTTCCACAGCTATTGTGTATTTAATATCTGCCAGTTTCTTGTGCTGAGGACTGGGGCAGCAATTAAATACTTGGGAAAATAATTGTGAAACATTTACAGGTCCTTATTGTTAACAGGTATTTCTGGCAGAGATTCCTTCAGGGCAACTTGGACAAGGCACCCCGGAGGAGCTGGCAGGGCTTTCCTTCCCAGAGGGACCTTCAAACCCTCCTCTGTGGGGCTTTGCTTTGCTGGCAGCAGAGGCAGGAAGAAACTCAGTTTTCAACATCCTCCTTCACGCCTACTCAAAGTAAAAGGTTAATTTATTGGTCACGATGCTTTTCACATCTCCCCTGCCTTGGCATGTGATGCAGGGGCTGAAGCACCATTTATGTACTGGAGATAACGAGGGCTGCAGATCCATCCCTAATCCTGCCCCTGAAGGGTCCCAGGGCTGCTCTCTGCTTGCACAAGCCCTCACATGCATTACAATGGAGTTCTACTGCTGAAATCATTCTGTCCCAAGCGTTTGCAGGCAGTTTTTGATTTTTCTCGAAAGAGGCAGCCCTGTCTCTCTCTCGAGGACCCTGGGGGGTGTTGGGGGTTTTCACACATGAAAAAAAAAAAGGCAAAGAAAGCCAAGGTTTTTTGGTTTTGTTTGTTTTTTTTTTTTTTTTTTTTTTTTTAATTTTTCTAATTTTAAGCTATAAATCAAAAATAAGAGAAAATCCACTGCAAATTCAAATACTGATGCACCAAGTCACACATGTTGTTATCCCTTGTTGAGAGCACGTTATCAAAGCAGTGACACTGAACTACCAAATCCATCCTCAAAGCTTCCCAAGGGAAGGAAATCCCCAGCTAACACCCTAAAGACTTTGCAAAAAGAAACCAAACCCACCCAGCCCCCACCAATGCTTCTTTCAAAGACCTAAAGATTTCCAGGTGCTTGACATCCACCTTAACTTTTTAAGTAATAAAACTTGAGGAGAGGATTCCCGTTGGATCAGAAGAGAGACTTTGCTACAACAATAGCTATGCTGGCAAACTGACTCCTTTCAACACATTCTCGAGTTTGTATTTTAAGTGGTTTTGCCACATTGGCAGCCAAAAATAACTATTTTCTGATCAAATTCACTGGTTCTTGTAAAATATTTTAACACGCTAACTCTGACTGTGAGCAGTCCTAACAGTCCTTCAAGCTGCCTGTTCAAACCTCTCACTTTGGAGGGGGTGAAGGGCTCCACAAAAGCCTGGGGCAGAGTGATGCCATCCGTGGCTGCTGTTCCCACCCCTCATTACCCAGGGACACAGCCCTTATTTAATGTGATGCTCTTTGCTGCTCTGCATTTCATATATACCCTTAATGTTAATTAAGAGCAGCCTTCCCCTGTGCCTGGTAGTGCAAGGCCAAGATCCACAACAGCTACCACAGCTGAAATGTCAGGGGAAAGGGGGAAAAAGCAAATGGACAGGCAGGAATTACCCCACAGTCTCTCCTTGCACCAATCTCACTCTTTGATGATGATGTACAGCAAGAAATCATAATGTGGGTTTTACGGGACAAGTAAATAATTTAAAAATTGGATTTCTGGTTGAAAAAAGTCTCCTCCAGCTGCAAAAATTAGAGAATTTTCATTAAGTCACTTTGTAAGTAATTCATGGCACTTTAAGACTTACCAAATAACAAAGAAATGACAGGCTGGTTTCTCCTTAACAGGAATGGGGCAGAATCAGTGGGACATGGAGCATTTCCACCCCAAACGTGGCTCCACTTACCCAGCCAACATGAGCCCAGTTCACAGTGCTGCTCCCACACTGGGGAGCCTCCACAGCCACCTCCAAAGCAGGGGACAGAGCTGAGACAAGCTCTGGATTTGTGGATGAACCAGGGACATGTAGGCAGAAAGAAAACACGAAGTACAGAACCTGCAGCAAATGGCAAAGCTGCTACTTTTGAACTGCTTTTGGTGGGAGGTCAGTGAGGTCACCTGAGGAGGTGGGTCTGTTACTGTGGCCCAACACAGTGCTCTTGGATAACAGACCTTAAATTAATTAATTGATTATCCCTAGGCCCTTGGAAGCACTAGAGGGAGAAGGGAACACATGCCTTAAACCAGGATGTTACATCTGGATGGGAAAAGACTCCCAGTAGATGATGGCATGAAGCATTTAAGCATTAACTATAATATCTACACCACATGCAGCTTCTCAAGATGTTTTGCTGTCATCAGCTTAGTAAAAGATAAAGATTTATGGGGCTATTACTGAAAAGGAAGCTGATACTGCCAAATGGCACGGACAGTTAGATGACTACTTGCTGACATCTTTATTCATATATAAAATAACACAACTGAGTTGTGTTTTTTTAACTACCATGCTTGAAGAAATCAACAAAGCAGTGCCTTATCATACAGCACTTTTAAATCATTTTTAACCCATTCACAGGGTTTGGATGGTTGTTTTTATTGCGTGCATACACAATATTCTATTAGCACCCTGTGAACTTCCAGTGCTGACTGCAGTAAGAGATAAGCAGTGCTGGCTGCAGATTGGGATAAGGATTTCTGAGGATGCTGAGGGACCATCCCAAGGAGCAGAGCTCCCTGGATACAGTCACAAGGTCACTCTGGTCCCATACACTTCAGATATTAGGAAAAAAGTCGTTACTGTGAGGGTGGTGAGGCACTGGCACAGGGTGCCCACAGAGGTTGTGGCTGTCCCACATCTAGTAGGAAATAGATGGTCTTTGAGGTCCCTTCCAACCCAAACCATTCCATGATTTATGAACATTTTGAGTGCTGCAGAGGCATGGCTTTTTAAAGGCTTAAAACACAGATCAGTGCTAACCCTGCAGAGATTAAGAATACTATGGTTTAATATTCCATGTCTAGTTTTTGATCAGCTTTTAACAGCTACCTGAGAGGTTAATAGCAATAACATCAACAGCTTCTTTGAATAGTTTAAATATGGCTTCTAATAAAGAAATTACTGGGTAAATTGTAAGGATTATGGAATTATTTTTAGAACATATGTCAAAAAGATGACAAACCAAATGAACTTAATTATTCTGTTCCTTGTTGAAAACTGCAGGAAGAGTGAAGTAAATCACACAAGACAGAACCCTCCAGTATTACACAGCTCAATTCAAACTGTTTGCCCTGAAATTGAAGAAGGAATCCAAGCCTGCTCTCCCAGAAAGCAGCAAGCCAGAGCTGTCCACTTTTTCTGACAGCTTGATCTACCGTTCCCCCTTTGTTACACATTTTGAATTCAATTTAGCCTGCTACTTCCAATTAAGCAGCACACTCTTGTTGCATTATTTGGCATCAGGCAGGCACATGTGCTCCTCCAGCCTCTTGCCAGTGTGAGAAGACAATACCCTGAAGGGGAACCAGGCATTTGTTGGCAGAGCTGGGCTCTGGGAATGCCCAAGCAGGCTGATGGGAGGCTGCAGGTGTGTGGTTTCAAATGCCTTCAAAGTGCTCCATGGCCAAGTCTTCCTGAAGTGTTACACTTCATAACCATCCTCTTCCAGCAAGATTTATGCTGTGTTTTGAATATTTCTGATACTCTGGAGTGTGAGTGCCAGAAACCTCTATTTGTCAGGCTCAGACACTGGCCAGGTTGCCCTGGTCAGGGATCATACACAAACCCATTTGGACACAGGCCATTATTTATTCTGTACAAACTCCTAAAAGCAGGTGTGATTTCAGCCTGTTTGCTCTGAATGTGAAATAGCTCAGTAGAATAAAGTTTCATCCACAACATAAGCCTGTTGCTTCAAGACTAGCAATAAGGGAAAAACAAGGACAAGTTTTAAATCATGTTTATATTAAAAAAAAAATCAGCATCCTTTCACTATGACATGTCTACAACAAAAAGCACAGTACAGATCTGAGATACATCCCACACATTCCTTGAAGGGGGGTTACAAACTCACAGAGACATACATATATATATATATATAGCTATGCAAGTGCTTGTTAAAAGCAATAAAAAGAACAGAATGAACAATTTATGCTCTTCAAGGCTGAGACTTGGTGTTTACTGCTGGAAATTGCTTTACACAGTGTCAGAATTTAAAGCTGTCACCTTGCAAAAGCATTACTGGGCACAGTTGCAGCCCATGCATGGAGCTGCTCCCTCAGCCACAGCCCAACCTAAAGGAAAAGTCCTTCAAAAACCAGGGACTGAGAAGGTTTCTAGCCTAAATATAAAAGTATTAATACAAGGATGGGAGGAAGGAGGTTTCTTGGTGCACCAGTGCTCTCAAAGGTTGTTCCTAAGCTTTATTTTGCTCTGATAAGAAGCTGAATTCTAACAGGGTCGCTGTTTGATCTGCACACTGAAGCCACGATGGCTCCCAAATGTGTCTTTGCCTCTTCTGGGAAGGACATAAAGGTATTATTTCCATGTTTGTCCCATTGGCAACTCCTGACACTATGCTGGTTATTACTTACACAAACAGAAACCTGCAGCCAATCAAAATAATATGGTTGGCAAGGAATCTGGGCAAACTTTAATAGCTATGGTTCTTCAACATAAAAAGGATAAAAGCGGAATAATAATTTTTGGCAGGGGAAGCGGGGAATTTTTAAAATTCTGATTGTTTTCCTATGAGGACAGTGTTAGTGAAGTCTAACTTAAAACATGTTGTCCTGGTTTCAAGAATTCTCAGCGAGAGAGATTCTGCTGGGCCCACTGAGTTACACTCAGCCCCTTCCCACTCAGACTGAAGTTGTATCTGGAATACATAAGGTAAGAGAGGGGGATTGGGCACAGGGACTGCGTGGCTGAAATAATTCCAGTGTCTTTCTGAGTTATCTGCACGTGCAAGTGTGTTACAGAGGAATACACAGAGTGCTCTCTCCAAGAAGTGTCATCAACTTCAGCCTCCTGGGGAGCCAGCAAAGGCCCTCACCGAGAGGAGGATGGGCACCAGTTTAACCATAAACCCCATTTTCACTGCATTTTTCACTTTCATTTCCAACAGGCCCCAGTGCTGTGCTCAGGACTGTATCAGCCTGACACTTTCATTGGAATCTGATGAAGCAAATAAGTAGAGTTGTATTAATTTAGTAGCAACTGCACTCGCCAGAAAATTAACCTCTGGAAAAGCTGATTTAGTCACTTTTCCATTAAAAAAATTCCATCCTGTCTAANCATTTGACTCTGAAGCTGACCAGGCTTTAAATGAAAGCTTGGACCTTCAGAGGTTTTCTACAACTTTACTCACTCAGTGATTCTACAAAAAGTCTGGAGTACCACGTGACACTTGCACTACTTTGTAGTTTGGCTCTGAAGGAAATACAGAGTTATGATCAAAATATGTCAACTGCTCAACTGGAATTGTTCTTCTCTGGCAGTTGCTAAAATTATATCTCATTGTCTCACAGGAGATTTACCTTACAGGTTCCAGTTCAGTGAAACTGCCCCAAATTCACATAATTGTAGGCTCAGACCCAGGCTTGACACCTCCAAAAGAACATTTGAAATGTCACTGCCTTGCTGAGAGTCACACACTCCTGGGACCACGATTTTGCCACATTTACATTGAATGAACTTTTCAGTGACATGCATTGAGCTCTACAGAAGAAATTAAAAGGGATCAGCATCAGCCCAAGTGATTTTCTGGCTGAAAGCACTTTTAGTTAATTCATTTTGACACATTCACAAATACCTTTACTTTCAACACCTATGAAGTGATGAATAACAACAATAAGACTTCCATGAAGCTTAGAAAACCCCTCCCAAATCTGTGCTGCTTCTCATAGATCACAGCTTAAAACTAACTCCCAGGGAGCAAGTGCCACTTGCTTTGGCCTGGACAGTTACTGACTGCAGAGGTGTTTAAGAGCTGAGGGGAACCTTGGGAGAGAACTGTTAGCTCACCTTCCCATCCAACCCCCTGGATCCTGCTTCACCAGCTCATCCCTTCCCCAACCACTACAACAAATGTCTCTAAAAATCCCAAGTTACCATCAATTATTGTAGTTTTGTCTCTTGCTAGACAAAAACTTGCTCTTGCAGAGCTGCAGTTTGTTCTGGTGGGGGAATGGAGTGTCAGCACAAGAGCTGGAACTGCTCTGTGCCCACCCTGGTCCTGATGCCCCTTCTTAAGTGCACTTTTGATACAGTCAGAATCAAGGGGTTACTATATAGATTTTCTAACTCCTAACCTAAAGAAAAATATAAAAACACACTCTCAAATCTTTCAGCCTGGTTAACTCAGAATATTAAAATACAGAACATAAATTTGTTTATAATGACAAAGTTCTATATTAAAGGGAAACCTGTCTAAACAGATAAAATAGCACCAAAATGTCTTTGCTCTACAAAGTGGCCACCAGCAGCTCTTGAATGGTATCAGGACTGTTGTAAGAAGACTTTGTTAAAAAAAAATGGCTCAATCAAAACACAAAATCCAGAGAGATTATCTTTAAGCATATCTCCCTGCTTGCTGTTTTCTCCATTCAAGATAAAACCTTTTCAGCATTATTTGATGAGCAGTGCTGCACAGTTTGACAAACCACTGAGAAATCCATGTGACAAGATGTGAGAACACTGAATGCCAGGGGAGGCTGGCAGATGACACCTGGCTCTTTGGAAGGCACATTCAGACAGAGACCTTCCAATCAGTCAAACCACACCAGAAAGGCAGAAGATGCTTTTAAATAAATTAACAACTTATTGAGGACTGTGGCAGATTCTTCTTCAGCTGCAAATTCAAAATTAAACTTTGTGCTTCTCTCAACACACAGTGCTATTCAAAGAGGAATTAACTTGATGGATCCCTCTGGTTTCTGTGCAATGTGATTTTGCAGTGAATCTGCAGAGGCTTCATCATCTGTGGAACACTCTTTAAACTTGCTGCTGGTTGTCAAGTGGCTTTAGAAAGTCCCTGATACAGAGTGTGGCTCATTCCATGGTGATGTGTTACATGCTGCTTATCCTGATACTCTTTGGAGCTGGTCTGATTAAAAACATGTCCAGGCTTTCAAGCAATGAATTATATTAATATCAGAAAGAATGTCCAGAGTAGATTAATGGAGGGGCAAGAGGCTAGGAATGAGCACATGAAACAGATTCAACTTTTTAAAAGGATCCAGCTACTAAATGGCCTCTGTAGTCTTCCATAAGAAGTGTGAATACTTCAGTACAATTCAAGCTGAATTGAATAACTGTTTTCATATCCAAATTCAAATACCGTCTGTGCATATAAAACAGTTCATTTATTAGTCCAAATGTTACTGTTGTAGAGCTCTTGGAATAATACTCCCTCTTTCTTGAGTTTGTTCTTCATAAAAGGAAAGCTTTGGAGGGCCACCTAGAGAATTAAGCAGAAACATGGTTTCAGGTCCATATAACCTAATACTGAAATATTATACAGATTATACAATTTACACTTAAATAATTCAATAAATGGTAGTCTTGAAAAGAAGGTAGAGGAGGGAGTTACAGCAGCCTCCTCACAGAGGCAGAGAGGAGGCAAAACAGCGAAACACCTCCAAACCCAGAAGGTTCCCCAAGTTTTTCCTAAACTGAAGGAGCTGTGATTAGCTACAAGTGAGAGGAGACTTTCCCTCAGCACTGTATTCCATAAAGAAGAGAAATTACCCAAATGATCCAACGTGTTGACACTCCAAGCCAAACCGAGCACCCCCAGAGGCCACAAGTGCTGCAGCAGGAAGGGCTCCCCTCCCCAGGCCTTCACCTTCCCTGCAGGTGGCCCCACCCAGGAGGCTGGGCAGGGGCAGTGCCCGCTGCGGGGTGGCAGGGGGTGGCAGCAGGACCTGGCGGCACACGGGCACCGCAGGGGCCAGCCCTGCAAGGACAGCAGGCTCTGGGACAGGGGGACACTGCCTGCCAGTCCCTGCTCTGGGATCAGGAAGCTACTTAGACACCTACATCTGTTCCCATTAAACATGGCATTTGGGAAAGCGCGGCAGCCGTCAGGTTTTGTCTGCCACATGCTCTGCCCAAGCTGCAGCCCAGCTGTCCTCAAGAGGTTCCCAGAATGGAAATCATTACTGCTGTAAAAACAGGGGCTGACAGCCCAACAGAGAACATCTTGGGATCTGCTCAGGAAAGTTGCTGTCAGCATCCTGGATCCACACTATCTCCTGCCCCGCTCGCTCCTGCATGGCTGGGCTGTCAGTGCGTGCTGGCCAAGAGCCTTTCCTCACAGAATGGGACTCAGAATTAATCCATTTTATAGATAGTCATGTCTTGCACTGATTGCACAATTCTGCTGCCTCCTGGCAAGTTAAACTCACAAAAAAATCTCACTTCCAAATGCGAATATGTTTCATACCTAGGCTGGTAAATCCTCACTGCAATTTTTTATGCACCAGAGGACGGGCAGGAAAGGAAAGTGGGCAGCAGGGTCACAAGGCAGGGTGTAAAACAGAGCAAACAACAGCCCTCCCTGCCTCACCTCGCTGGAAAACCCTGTAACCAAGGAATTTTCTTTCTCCCACGAACACCCTTGGGTAAATAAAGTCCTGCTGAGCCCTGCATCAGCTGCAGCCCCAGCACGTGGGAGAACTTGCCCCGTGTGCTCTGAGCTTGGCCTTTTCAATTAGAAAATGTTATGAGAAAAGGTCTCCCCAAACACCTCTGGACCTGATTTTAATTTATGTAATACCACATTTTCATGTTAATAACAATGTGTATTTAAGACATCTGTTTGAAAGTCTGCAATGTTAATTTACTACAGAAAAAGAACGCCCATAAAAGTCTGTTATATTCTCTCTCTCTTTTTTTTTTTTTAATTAACATTTTGCCTGTTTAATGGGTGCTTTACCAGAGTTCAAATTAAAATCAGGCCTTTTATCTTTATGGCTGCTGCACAGCCACAGCTGCTCACAGTTATATCACAGATGAACTGAGCCTAATTGAAAATAAAAATGCAAATAAAACCTACCCCATAACAGCTTTTCATGGATGGAGGCTACCCTAGCTGATTTAAGAAACATAAAAAGGACTCACAGAGTTTGCAAGGAGGAAAATCTTGATTCCCATTTTTGGTGCTGAGCTTCCCCCTTGCGTTCCACTTCTGCCTAAAATTTTACTGGAAAGGCCCATGTTCAGCCAGTGCTGTGTGGCCAGTGAGGGTGGCTCATGCCCCCTCTGGGACAGTTCTGCACACTGGGACATTCATTTCCTGACCACAGGACAGTGCACAGAGGGAATCAAATGCTTTTCCACTGTAGTTTGTTTTGCAGGTTGCACTAATGCTGAGGCTCACAGCAATTTGTATTAATAACAGCATGTTTAGATCTACTTCCTAGAACTAAAGGAGACATTCTAGAACAAAAGGAGAAATAATATTCCCCCATTGTTCCAGGGGCTCAAGAGGATTTTGGTTCCTGGTGTGAAGCTCCTCAGTGGCACATGGATGTTCACTCCTTTTACCTTGTTTGCCACAGCACTGGGCTCACAAATGTCTTCTGACACTCAGTTAAAACCTCTGCAATTCCTTTTGCTCCAGTGATTACCCTGAAACTGCTCCACCACAATCATAGAATCCTAGAAAAGCCTGGGTTAGAAGGGACCTTTAAACTCATCTGGTTCCAAACATGGGCATGGGACACTTTTCACCAGACCAGGTTGCTCCAAGCCCCATCCAAGCTGGCCCTGAACCATGATCAGAGTCAGAATTGTGATCAGAGCCTGGCTCAGGAATCTGCCACTGCTGCCTCTCAATCCTGCACCCACCCCATCAGGGTACAGCACTGGAGCTGGTTTTCCCTACAGGAGAAATTTCTCACCTATTTTTATATCCCTGTTACAGAAGAATTCTGCTCCTGTGGGCCAGCACACAGCCCAGGTGCCTGTGCTGCAAATGGGGGAATCACATTTGGGTTGAAAGCCCCTGGGCTGCTGCTGCAGCTCCAGTCCCCCCACCTGCAGGGGCTCCATCCCACTCCCAGAGGAAGCAAATCCAGAGCTGGACAAAACATCTGCATTGGACTGAAAAGGGTGACAAATGCCTGTGTGACAAACCAAACTGGAGCCCTTGGTGCCCATCTGCACCCTCTGCAGTCTTCCCACCACATTTGCAAAACTTCTTGGTCATTCCTCCCCAGCCTGTGTTCTCCAAAACTCAGGGCCAATGACATTTTACAGCTGACCCGTGAACAGTTTTCCTATCAGTGTATCATTTTAAATACTGATTAAATCAAGAGGTACAAGCCTACTGATAAAGGTGTTGATAACCCCAAAAAGCAATTTTCTACAAACAATGTGTTCTTGAACACCAGCAAATGTCCTTTTACAGTTATTCTGAGACCAACAGGTCAGAGTGGTTTAACTACACACAGTCCAGCCCTTAAAAATATCTCCCTTACCGATGTCACATTTGTCTCCAGTCTTCCCAGGTGGGCAAAGGCACTTTCCAGTCTCTGGATCACAAGGAGCATCTCCACAGTCACACTGATGCTGGCACCTCTCACCAAACCAGCCCCTGTCACAGCCTGACAGCAAGAGAACCTTCAGATGCACATTTGAATGGCAAGATGTACATTAAACCCAGAGTTTTCCCAGGATGTCTCAGAGGAAAGCTCATAAACTCTCTGCTGAAGTCAGTGTAAATGCCAAGCTTAATGAAGAATCAAACATAGTGGAATGGGGATAATATTTATATGAGTTCTCCTTCTGTTGGGGTCGTCTAATCTAACTTCTCAAAGGTATCTGTAAATCTGTCCCAGAAATGTAGCTGGCAGTTATTTTTTATTTTTAATTAGAACTCTCTAGAAGACTCTCCATAACACTCAACAGGTCTAACATGCACCTATTTAATAATCTTATTTAGAATTTTAGAAGCAAATTTAGAATCAGTAAAAGGGACTGATTTTTAATAAATGGCATGTGGAACTCATTGCTGCAAGACATCATGGAGACCAGGACTTTCACTGTATTAATGGGAACCAGATTAGTTAATTTATAAGGGAATGGGAACACCCAGCTGTACAACAGGAAATCTGTCCCAAATTCAGTGTTTCAGGATATTCATTAAGCTCAAAATATGGAAGAAGTGTCTCCCAACAACTATTTCAGTAATTATATGAGGTTTTTTGAGTTCTGCTTTTGGCTTTATTTTTCTGTCTTTGGCTTTGCCATCAGAGGGGCACCAGTACCTTTTTCACAGTGGACACCGTGATAACCCAAAGGACAAAGGCACTGTCCTGTCACTGCATCACAGCTTGCTCCATTCTTACAGGCACAGGTGTGAAGACAGCCCAGCCCATAAAATCCAAGAGGGCACCCTGAAAAATAAAGTATAAAGTGAAGAAAGTTCATGAAGAAAATCATACACACCATTAAAGTCCTCTGTATTCTCTGTGATGTTCCCTGGGAGCCAACAACCCTTAACCAATAATGCCATGGGCTTTTAAACTTGTACCACCCCATCAGAGACATGCAAGATCTGGAAGCAGCTGGGTGATCTGGGACATCCTCAAAATTTTAACTGAACCAGCAAGGTGTTTCTTGACTACTCTGAAGCCCCAAACCTGTGACAATCACCCCGAGTGCCTCCACTTACTGTGCTCACAGGAGTGGCCGTAGAAGCCCTCGGGGCAGTGGCAGCACCCTGTGAACCTGTCACAGGTGCCATTGTGCTGGCACAGGCAGTCCAAGGAGCAGCCAGCCCCATACTTCCCTGGGAGACATTCTGCTGGCAGGACATGGACAGAAAAACAGACAAACAATCAAACAAACAATCACTGACCTCACCCAGAAAAGCTCACTTGTGATAGATTGCACTGGTGAGAGATGATGCCCAGAGAACAATTTGCAGACCCAAGAATATTTGCTATGAAGACACAGGGTTTCTGCACAATTGTGATGCATTTACATACTTTGGTGAGAAAGCTTTTATGTTATATAGGTGTTTGAACAGCAATTTCCTCATACTTTTAACAGTCTGCCTTATTTAATTTGTCTCTTCACAGACTCAATGCTGAACCTGCACCATGTGTTGTAAAGCCATGTAGTGAATGGCATCAATTTTATTTCCTTTTTTTTTATCTACAGCAATATTTTCTTTCATGCACTTAAAAAGTGTGAAAGAAAACATGAAGCTTTTCCTCCTCTGTGTTATCACTGGAGTTAACACTATTCCAATTCCTAATAAAACCAGGAGGATTTTTTTCACACATAGCAACAGTCTTTCCATGTATAATGAGCTATCAGCTTTTACAGAACTAAACATGGCTCAAATTACTGAAAGCAAACTCATGCAGAAGGGACTGTGCCAATATAATTAACCTCAGTATCATCTCTAAATAAGTTAACTTCCCACTGCTGGGAAAATTTGAATCTGGGCAGACAAACTTAAACGAGCGTGGACATCCAAATAATCAGACTGAGAACTCTGCAAATGCCAGACAGGATCTTCCAGGGACATCATATCCAATCTCTATTAAAAGGATGCCTGATTAGCTGCCTTTGATTTCCAGTCACAACACACTCAAACCCACACTGCTGTGGAGATCAAGACTCAATTTTCCAGTAATTTCACTCCTTCTGTCAAAAAATAAATAGTGAAGCTTTTCTAGTGACACAACACACAGTTCCTTATGCAATGTGTGCATGTCTGCCCCCCATGCTCCACTCCTGAGATGTTTTATCTACGAGATACACCCCCAATCCACTGCTCCACGTGGTGAGGGGACACCTGCACCATCCTGCTGAGGCTGGGCAGCCCCACTACAGACTGGGGGTGACTACAGAGGTTTCCAGGAACAGACAAATGGAGATGAACACAGGTGGCCTTTGCAACACCAGGTCAGCCAGATATTGGTAAACTGTGCACAGAGAGCACTCACTGTCCACTGAATCCTCACAGGAGTCACACTGTGAGTAGCTCCATCTTTCCTCCCTGCTCCTCCTCTGCACACAGATGTACAGTGGGGCTCTGAGTCTCCTCAGGTGCAGAGTGAAAAAACTGCATCTCAGAATGGTACTAAAAAGTGTCATTTCTAGATGGCACTTTTATATAGGGACACTCCCCTGTAACAACCAGTTCCTGGTAAAGATACATATGGCATTTGAGGTGAATATTCTACAGGTGTCAGGGACAGAAGTGCTGTAAATGAGGGCCTGGGAGGGTGTTGGGGAGCTTGAACTATGGCAGTTATGATTTAATAATGACATTTGTCTTGAATGTGAACTCAGAACTACTTATATTTCATACCAGTGAACTTGTGGTTTCCTGAACATTTAAGTTCATAACTATACAGATATCTCTTATCTACAGAGTGAAATGGGAACACAGAAATGCAGAATGGTTTTTGGGAGATGGATAGGACAGCTGTGGGAAGACTCTACTCTGGGCTGGCAGGAGGGATTCTGAAGGAACAAATGAGCTTATTCTGTTAGTGTGCTTTGCCTTGTGTAAGGGATAGCTGTCATGGAGAAGTAAGGGTGAGACAGCAGGACAGATGTTGTCATAACATCTGGGAAGTCAATACATGGGAAGTTCAACTCCAGTCCTGAGTCAAATGGAAGAGAAGAACACAAACAGTGAGAAGGAAGACACAGGCTTCTGGTGCTCTGAGTATCACAAGGAAGAAGACAAAATCCAACATTCCTATGAACAAAAGAACACAGACATTGGACAGGAGAAGAAATAATGGAGTGAAGAAGAAATAAGGAGGGAAGGGAATTCATGTGCAAGGGAATTCATGAGCAGAACTCAAGAGGAAACTGTCTTTGAAAAAAGACCTGAAGCTCTAGCTAGGAGCAATTCTGAAACTGTCTGTTCTTGTGTGTGGGTGTCTGGGGACTCTGCAAACCCCAGCTTGAGTGTACAAATCCACTGCCACCGAAGCAGGAAATCACCTTTCTCACAGGATCTTCCCGTCCAGCCAAGCCCGCAGGTGCAGTTGCCATCCACGTGGTCACAGATGCCACCATTCTGACAGGTACATGTCAGGTGGCAGTTGGGGCCATACTGTCCCTGGGGACACACTACAGAGAATTAACAAAGTTTGAAAAAACCCCAAAATTAGCACCCCAAGAAAAGGATGAAAGTGACAGGGAATAAATACAAACACGTACACCCCACACGTATCCCAAGTGACCGGTGTCTCCCTAGGGTGGAGGGACACCACTCCATGATTATTATCTGTCCTGACAAATCCCCTCAGCTTCCTGGAGAAGGCAGTGCCCTGGCACTGAGGGTGGCAGGGAGGTGTGGGCAGGATTAGGCTGGGTGATGGAGCGGGGAGGGACAGAGGCCGGGCACCCCAAACTGCAGTGTTATCAACAAAAGGCCCTGGGGAAGGTGGCTGTGAACAATGTCTGGCACTGAGTGCTACCTGCTGGGGGTTGGAAGCGTGTCACCCACTGGCAAGGTGACCTGGGTCTCGCTCTGTTACCTTGCTGACAGGCAGGTCCCGTGTGGCCGGGGGCACAGCTGCACTTGCCAGTCTGGGGATCACACTGACCTTTGCCACAGGCACAGAACTGGGCACAGTCCTTCCCATATCGACTCTCAGGGCAAGCTGAAGGGAACACAGGATTTGTTAAAGGCCTGGAGTATCCAATGCCAGTTTTCATTTTTAACATAGCCACAATCTTAGGGGTACAGCTGGCTTTGTTTATATTCCACCGAATGTGCTTCAAAGCAACAACTATGAAGCCAAAACCCACCCAAAGACACGACTGCTTTACCTTCTGAGACTAGTCGAGGTTGTAAATATAATCCATGATTTCCCATGGACTATTTACTGTCCTTCCTATCAGAAAAGTGAATACACAACTGAAATATCAGCTGCTCACCCTTCCAGCTTAAA
Organism: Lanius collurio; assembly: GCA_020086605.1. Lineage (NCBI taxonomy): Eukaryota > Metazoa > Chordata > Aves > Passeriformes > Laniidae > Lanius > Lanius collurio. The sequence goes on from JACBWW010000055.1 coordinate 1,203,801, forward strand.
ACAGCTTTCCTTTCTTAATACTGATGCTGCCCAACACCGAAGACCAAAGCTATGGGCAACTAAACACTCAAACATTGCCTTTCTGTGAATAAGGTGAAGAGAACTTCACAGAGACCAGAGTTTTAGAAGCAGCACAGAAATTCAGCCACACCATTTAGCTCTGAAACAGAGAAGTAACCAGTAGGGTTGCCATGGAGTCTTTACCAATTTTGCCATGACAAAACTTGATCTTTTTCCCATTTATTGAAACTAATGGCACCATAGTGTGAAGCAAAATATTGAGATAATTTCTCAACCTCGAAATTTTGGACAGGAAGAAGGAACTTGAGCAATTCATGCTGAGCTGGCTCTAGAAATAAATTTGGGCAAGCAGGTTGTAATCCTGGGATGAGCGTCCTTTCTTCTGTGCATGCAGAAGCAAGGGAAAATATTTTGCAAGAGATTCTTTACATAGCTGGAATCCTGATTTACAATTCAAGGAAGAGGTAGCTGGGATCTGTCTATTTTTCTACTGACAAGCTCTTATGCAAATGACTCTCTTTGCTGTGTTTTGACAGAAGCAGAACATGAATGTTGGCTTACTTTTGCTGCAGTTGGCGCCGATGAACCCGGGAGCGCAATCACACGTTCCTGACGCGGGGTCACAGTGGCCTCCGTTCATGCACTTACAGGGATTTTGGCAGTTTGAGCCATAAGTGCCTTTTGGACATCCTGTTTTAAAAGAAAAATAACCCAGCAATTAGGTTAGGCTGCTACTGAGCCCGTTGCATTTCATGTCAGAAGCACGGTGTTGCTTTCAATCAAAGTTTGGGTTTCATTTTCTAATGTTATTCACTTCCAGAGGGCCAGGAGTAGGCACTGAGGAGCAGATGGCTGCTTTGGACAGTGTGGCCCTTGGGACAGCACTGGTTGTAATGTCAAACCCCTGGAGAGCTGGACTGAGCACAGCTGCTCCTGGCTCTGTGCTCCCCCCTTCCCCACATGTGACAGAAGCAAGAAAAGCAAGCCCTGTTCTACAGAAGTTTTCCTCTTGGGATTTCTGTTCTAAATGCACCCATTCCCTCTGTCCCTCTTAGAAGGAGAGATTGGGTCATTCTCCCTCTTCCTTTGGGCAGCAGCCATCTGGTTTGCCCAAGACACTGAGAAGCTGTGAGCCATCCCTGCCTCTTTTAGCAGCTGTTTTATGGATATGGGACAGGTCACATCTCCTAAAATGTGTAAGTTGGAGAAAGTTTGTTTCCTCTATGATCTACTCCTTCCCTGCAAATGGCTGGAGCTGGCACTGTTAGTGGTTGCCCCAGGAAGTGTCCAAAGCCAGACTGGAGCAACCTGGGATAGTGGAAGGTGTCCTTGCCCATGGCAGGGGTGGAGCTGGATAAGCTTTAAGGTCCCTTCCAGTCCTGCAGATGGAAGACCATGAAAATGTGCACAGGACAGCAACACAGAATTTCAGAAGACACATTCTCAGAAGATGGATACAGGAGGAACACTATTGAATTGCAAAGCCAGAAAATTCTCCAAATTCTCTGAGGAAAAAAAAAAAGCAGCTGTCTTCTGTAAGAACCAGAAGAATCATTACACCTGGAAGAATTGCTGAGCCAGTCTTACATGGCAACAAACTGTCTATGGAGAGGTGGTAGTGAGGATTTCTGTTTTTTTGTTGGACAGCTAAAGTTCAAGGAGAACTGAAGATCAGGGAGATGTAAATACATTTGCCATGTCTGGCTTACGTCTTCAGGATGACCTTTAGAGTGATGGAGGCTGGAACTGAGGGAAAGAGCTGGGCAGAGCTGCTGGGCGTGTGCACCACTGAACCTCCAGTGTGCCATCACTGAACTCTGGAGATGCAGGTGATTCTCCTCATTTTCCAGTGTACTGGAAGAAGCAGCAGCTGGTGCTTGAGCAGCATGATCATCATCCAACAGTTCCACTTGTGCTACTACCTCTAAATGCCATTTCTTTGCTCGCCCCTTCCTTCTCTTCCCTGGCAGAAGGAAAGTCTATGGCTACTTTGGAAACTGGTTGAAAATTGCTCATGTCTCCAAGCAACAGATCCCTTGCAATCTGTGTATAAATAACTTCACGTATTTTCTTTTTCCTAAAGGCATGAAAGCATGGCTTGAGTGGCTGGAGAAATCTCTGGCTTTTCTGAACTATTCAATAGCAAGGGAGAGCTTATGGGAAAGCTTTGAAAGGGTGCCTTTTAAAATAAAACTGAACGTTGGCTTCTGCTCAAACCAGCATAGCAGATCATCAGGACTAAACAGATACACACTTTTATAACACGCAGATACCCTCCCCAGCCCTCCTCAACCACAGATTCTCCTCAACAAACACTCTGTCATCCCTGCTTCCATCTGCCACGACGCAAAATCTGTTTCACATGCAAGCCCTGGCATCAAGGAGTGAGTCCTGCTTCATTCCCACCAAGACTTGAAGGACTCATCCAGAGTCAATGATTTAATTACTCTGTGTGAGCTTCTTTTCCTCCTCCTTTTCCTTTCAGTTATCCTTTGGATTTTCTCCTTTTTTTAAATTCTGTCCCCCAGACTCCCAAAGATGCTGCTTCAGACCTGGAAAAGCTTTCAGAGTTATTCCTTAGTTCAAGGCTAGCAGCAATTGCTCCATTACTGAGAGGGATGCAGCAATTCCCTCTCCACCAAATTACTTGCCCTTGCAGTATTCCCTGTATTTTGGTTCAAAAGAGAGCAGCACACACAGGGCAAGTTCAGCTGCTGCACAGGATCAGTAACAGGGCCACCTCATCTGTTAGTACTTTGCAGAAGAATTTTGATGCAGATAACAAGGGCAATTTGCACCATGTCTCACCACTTCAGTAGGCTCTGCCTTTGTAAAGAGGGCTATTCTTGCACCACCAGTTATCTCATAAAGACATTTTCTAATTTAACAGTTTCCTGTGCTTCTGACTTATGTTTTTTCTGCGAACAAAAGAGTGGCAGCCAGATTTCCACCTCATTTCCTGATTTTCCTTCTGCTTTGAGTGGGTTTGTCATGACCAAGTGCTCCTAAATCTTTTCATAGCAATTGGACACATGGAGGCTTTTCTGACCAATGCTATTCCCTGCACTGTCACATAATCCCTTCTGACACATCCTGTCACCTAAGCTTGAGGTGAAGCTGGTGAGATCTTTCTGGTTCTGGGTGCCTCCAGCCCAGTCAATGCCACAGAAACATAACATGGTTTTTGTTTTTTTTTTTTTAAATAATTTCACCACCACTTATTGCTTTTTTATTCATTTTAACAAGCAGATCTGCCCATCCACCAAGTTATGGACAAGTGATGGGAACGTTATTGCTCGTCTGTCTGCTTCCTCTGGGCCCTGCCAAGAGACTGGTTCAGCTCCTCACTCCAAAATTTGAGAACATGAAAGCCCCATTGCTCTTGGCTCCTGGAAATTTGACTTCCCAGCCAACTACACCTTTTATAGATACTTTCTTGAACCTTTTTTCACTGTACTATAAATACAGCATTAGTTGCCAGAAACTGTTTCCAGCAGCATCCAACCACATGTTGACTGGACCAGAGCCCGTTTGGGAGCGGCTCCCTGGGCTGGTTTTAATATTCTTTCGAGAGCTTCTTCACCCTGGAGCAGCCCCAGCTCTCCCTGCAGTGAGGACAGCAGGAACTTGAAGTATTCCCACCAAAGTCACGCGAGCTAGCCTCAGTTTTCAGGCAGCCACTTCAGAATCAGGCCCACAATCTCTCCCTCCACTGATCTAAACCTGAAAATAACTCACTTTAAACTGTTTTCCTTCTATTTTTGTGTTTGTCAATGCAATGCTCAGAGTAGCACAGGGGACAACAGGAAAAACACCAACACAGATGAATATTTCTCTCTTTCTGTGAACTTCCACCATTCCATTATTCCTCCAATAAATATCTAACAAACCTGTGTTAAAGAATTTGCTGTATATTTTTGGAATCTCAGAGTACAAAACACCATGAAATCTCAAATCTCATACTCTATAGGCTTAATGCCAGCTACACAGAATACATGGCAAAAATCCCCCCTGAATGCAGTAGAACACAGATTTTATTTTGCAATGAATCTTTTAATATCTCTTCTATCAGAGCTTCAGTGTAATCGTTAATGCTTTAAATTTTAAAATTCTGAAATAAAACCTGAAGTATCTAAATAACTTTGAGGACATTTATTGTAACTACAGAGATTTAGTGCTACACACACAGGTAATGACTACTGAGAAATTGCTACATAAAAGTAATAGGCTGACCATGATTAAGCCTTTTAAAATGATCCTGTTAAATAGCTTATCTCCACTACTGCTCTACTATAACATTTATTATAATCTAATGCATAATGGATCCAGATGGCTCCAGCCCTGATGTTGAAGGCCAGATTTCGATCTCACTTACAGCAAAAACTGATGCACAAAGAAGGACAGAATCAATCCTCTGTATTTTATTTATAATATATAAAGAACAACTTGTGACGATGTGATGGCAATACAAAGGCCCATCTCTAAAATGAGTCTTTCTTCTATTTCTGCCCAAGAAATAAAACACTGGTTTAACCCTTACAAGAGCTGCACATGTTACAGCTGGCTTTTGTATCCAAATTGTCACCCTGAAAAGCAATTCAGCCAAACAGAGCTGTGTTGGATTCCCAAGAAAGGGAAACCAGCACTTGCCAAAAAGAGAAAACTTGAACAAGAAAGATAACAGGATAACAGCTTTTTTTTTTTTTTCCTTTTTTTTCTCCTCAAAATGAGACTATTACAAGTTGGGAAGTAAAAACAAAATTAAAGTTGTAAATAAAAGGTAATTAACTGTCTCCTTTATTGGCTGCTTTGGTATATGTTTCTTATCAGTTGCCACATTCCACCAGAAACAACTTTACAGATGTCCTAAAATAGCGGCATGAGCCATGTGGATCTGGGAATATTTTTTATGATGGAGCATTGGGCCAGTTGGCATTTTGTCCTCTACACTAGTCACCATTTTTCAATCCAGAGTAACAGTTGGTTTAATTTGATTGTTCCTCAGAAGGCTCTGCAACTGAAAGGACTTTATGAATCACTTGGATTTATTGCCAATTTCAGCTTGTTGTTTTCTCATAACCATTTGTCCTTACTTGAGCACGCAGAGATTTCGGGAAGTATTTTGGACTTGGTATTTGGAAATGAGAGAGCTGTGCAATATCCAGGTGTAGCTGGGAGATGCAAATGTAAAGAATGATCTTAAAACTCTTTAGCGTGGCATGAAATTGGAAAGAACTTAGCTGGTTGTCCTGGGGTGACAATCTGGGGGTTTTAAAAATTAATTTGAACAATTGAATTAATTACATATTTGAATTGATATTATTAATGATTTTTTTTTTAGAAAATGTTTAAAAAAATTAATTCCTTGCAATAATACAACTACTATTTTTAGTGTAAACTAACCCACTCTGTGCTAACTACTTATACCATAACTTATTTGTAACACTACAACTTTTATACTACAATTAATCTCTAGTTCTCCCAGTCATTGCTGTACTGACACAGACGAACCCAAAGCATCAGCAGATGCTCCTGCAGGACTCAGCCCTCTGTCAGAAAGGCAGCAACCCCCAAAATACTCACGGAGGTGGCAGTGGGGCCCGTGGTAGCCCGGGCTGCAGGAGCAGTGGCCGGTGACAGGGTGACATTTCTGATTCTCAGCTGAGCACTGGCACACCCCGTGACAGTCCTGCCCATACGTGCCCGGTGGACAAGCTTTGGGAGGAAGAAATGCAAACCAATAAATTAAATTTGTCTTGGTAAATATAGCACTCAAACAAAGAGAGGGCTGAAATTTATTAAATAAAATCCCTGCCTACGGAATGACGCTCTCCTCCGGGACTTTGGATTTATTACATTTACTTGGGGGTTACTTGACTGCTTGATTTTGTTTTGTTCAGTCAATTTGTGCCCAACTGTCAAGGGCCAGATACAATTTTCTTGTCACTAGAAAAAAAATCATATGGAAATGTCAGGTAAAATTGACTAAAATAACAGTATAATTCCCCAGGGACCAGGCATGTGGATAAAGACATTCTACCTTTTGCAGAGAGTTTGAACTTGCAAAGCTGCTGGCACATCAACATCTCCACAGGTTTTACTCTGCCTGCTGACAGCTACATTGCCTACAGGTTTTGGACCTTCCACATTTAATTCTTACATCTCATTTCCATTCACCTGCCCTGGCTGTGGGTCAGCATTCAGAGTCCTTTGGTGGAGGGTATGGGACATCGATGTCAATCCTTTCAATTCTTATTTACTGCTGGTTCTCCTTTTGCTAAAGCAGAGCTCAGGCAGAGTTTTGAGGAGAGGAACAAAGTCAGGGTGTTGCAGCCAGGGTCACAGCAGGAGCCTGCTCCCAAAGCAGGGGACCAAACTCCAACGCTAAGGAAAGCCAAATAATGTCCTTTCCATGAGCTCTGAGAGCAGGAATAGATGGCCTCTCACAAGGACAAGGACAACAAAAGCTGAGCTGCTGCTTTACCGACAGCACAGTGCTGGCAGTGGGCAGGGGCCAGGCTCCAGTGGCACATCCCCAACCTAGCTGGGTCCAGTTCAGGTCCTGGCTGCTCCCTACAAACCCCAGGAGCCGAAACCATGCCTGGTACAGGGCTCGGAGCTGATGAGGGACAAGCAGCCCTCGGCCACCCTCCCTCCTGTCAAGTTGTCCTCCCTCTCCGGGCATCACACCGGGATGTTTTTATTCAAGACATCAATTTACCAACTGCTGTGATAACAAACTTACTCTTCTCGCAGCCGTGGCCGGCGAGGCCCGGGGGACATCCGCAGGCTCCCGTCAGGTGGTGGCAGGGCCTGCCTGGGGGGCAGCGGCAGCGCTGGGCACATCCCGCGCCGTAGCGCCCGGGCACGCAGGCTGGGGGGGACACCAACCCCGTCAGGGCCAGCAGCACAGGACAAAGCCACCCCTGCAGCCACCCCACAGCACCTCCAGCCCGACCCTGCAGGAGGAGGGTGTGGGGCCCGAGGGCTCCGCACGGGGGAAGGCGGCCCCGAGCGCTCACTCACGTCTGTGGCAGTGCCTCCCTCGCCACCCCCGCTCGCAGTGACAGGCTCCGCTCCGCGGGTGGCAGGACCTGCCGTGGGCACACTCACAGCGCTCCCCGCAGCGCTGGCCGAAAAATCCCGGGGGGCAGCCTGGGGGAAGCAGAGAGGGCAGCGTGAGTGAGGGAGCGGCGTTCTGCCTGCTGCGGGGGGAGCAGCCCCGCTGGCCATCAGCAAGGATCCTTCTTGCCTGAGCTCCTGCTCAGTGCATTTACAGACTAGGGGGTCAGAAAATATCGGATATTAAAAATATTAAAAATATTAAAAGCATTTAACGCTGGATGCTAATGAGTCTGCACAGGACAGTTTGCAAAGACTTAGTCACAGCTGGAGTACAAATCCAGATGGGGTCCAGGGAGAGGGTGATGCTGCTTGCTCTGACACAACTATGCACACAGGGATGGCTGTTTGAGAGGTGGGAACTGTGCCCACAAACGGCTTCCAGATCCCAGGTCCCTGCAAAGTGACCAAAGAGAAAGGGAGGTGGGCATTGAGAAGGCTTGAGTGGCAGAGGCTTTGAGAGTCCTCAGCACCTCAGGAGACCTCAGGAAGCTGCTCGTGGCTTGGGAAGAGCACAGCACCTCAGTGGTAGAGCTGGAAGCATGTTTTTAGTCACCTGTGTAGGAGAACTAGTCCCTATTTCAGGGACTCAGAGGGCTCTAAGCATGCCGAGCAGCTATGCCAAATCTGGGTCATGTGCAGGATCTGTACATCTGAACCATCACTGTCCAGTTTGCTGAGCTGCCCTCAGGGACCCACAGACACTCAGCAGCAGGTGGCTGATCTGGCAAATTCCCCTTAAAACTCCCTCACTTCCATGTGTTCTTTCCTTGTGTGTGTAGGGTAGAGAAATACCTTCATTTTCTTAGCAGGCAGGGAACAGAGGTAGGAGGGGATAAATGGTTTGGACAAGGGCATGGCTGGGCAGAGACCTGCCTGTGGATGTGAGATGGGGTGAGAGGGCATAAATCATAATTGGCCTGCAGAACACTGGAAAATTAAGATACAAACCAGAAACCTGGCAGAACTGGGTGGGGGTTAAAATGAAGGCTTTGCAGAAGGAGCTGCCCTTACCAACATCGCAGTGGTCCCCGGTCCAGCCGGCGTGGCACAGGCACTTCCCCGAGGGCACATCACACACCCCGTGGTGGCAGCTGCAGTTCTGCTCACAGCCATCTCCACACTCTGAAACGGGATGGGGGAAGACTCATGGGGGACCAGGCTGGAGCAACCCCAGCAGGAACTCCCTCATGCATCTGCAATATGATGAGCCACCTAAACTGGGCCTAAAAACCTTCAGTGAAGGAAATTTTGAAGCTTCCCTCTGCAAAATTCTCTAGAAACACATAATTTTACTCTTTAAGGATTTCTTTTTTTCTCTTTAAATGGAGTCCATTACCTATCCTCCCTGTTCCCAAGGGGCAGAGAATGGCATATTCCTCTCCTCTACCCAGCAAGTTCCCACCACCATAGATATGTTCACATCTCACGTCTCCCCTCAGTCTTCTCATCTCTGACTAAACAACCCCAGCCTTTTTCAACCTCTCCCCATCTGGTGTTTTCCATCCTTCTGCCTCCTTTTTCCTCTAGGCTGTCTCAAACCAGACCCCAGCATAACTGGATTTCCTTGCAGAGTGACTGAACCGAGGTGCTGGAGGGATGGAGGAGGTGGTGGGACTCACCCAGCTCACAGGCTGTCCCCTCCCAGCCCTGGGGACAGCGGCACTGGCCGCTCACAGGGTCACAGGTGGCCTGCCCGTGGCACAGGCAGCGCTGCAGGCAGTTGGCTCCGAACCACCCCGGGGGACAGGCTGTGAAGGGAGGCAGGGAAAACCTTCCGTGAGCAAGTGCAGCAGAAAGACACAGGTTAAACACCAGCTCTCCCATCTCACAGCCCTTCTCGCCCTGGAAGATGCTTTTGGAGGTTCAGCCAGCAGAAAGGGGGATGTGACTGATAAGGAATTACTCCAACCAAAGTGCAACTGGTCTGGGAACAGTGAAGAAGTGAACTAGTGACCCACCAAACAACCTTGAGACTTTCTGTTTGTACCTACAAACCCCAGTTTTTGGTTACTTCCAGCTTTCTCAACACTGATGAGTGCAGTTCTTGATTTCCCTGTTCTCAGAATTTCTTTGTACAGTCCTCTTAAAATCACAGCTCCTTCTCTAACTGATCCTGCTGCCCACAGCTGGCTGATGACATTTCACCATTTACCTAATTTTAATTAAGCAAGTTTATTCATTCCCATCACAACCAGTTCCTATGGATAGAACCCATTTTTTTGGCAAAAAACTACAAACCTCTGCCATGTGCCAGAGTGAAACCTCTTTAAGACAGTAATAGGAGCGAGCTCTCACTTTGGAAAAGCACAGAGGGTGATTCCCCCAGCCTCACACAATTATTCTACCTCCTCACTTCAAAGAGAAAAGAAATCCCCAAACACAAATCTATTGAAACAGCTTTTGTAACTTTTGCTTTGGTTTTGTATTTGTGGCCTGTGGACAAAACAGAAAAAATGAGGTCATGCCTAACATATCATCAAGAACAGTTTGGTGCCTTCCCAATTTTTAAATCCTTCATGGAAAGACCTCTTCATATCAGGTTTTAAAAGGGGAATGCACTAAATTTATATACTACTCTACCTGTGCCAGCTTTCATCCCCTTTCCCTAACAATCCTCTCAGGATGCTGAAGGGCAGCCTCTGAAGGGAGGTGCTGACTCCAAATCCCAGCTCACCCAGGAGCACCCACAGCAGCACTCCCAGCTCCAAGGTACTGCTGACACCCCAGGGACCTCGTGGGGAAGGCACAGAACAAGGAGCCTTCTGCAAGTGGGATGGACAGACTTTTCCCAGCACCTGGGATTCATGGATTAGGGTGTGCAACACAAGACACAGCACAGCCTTTCTTTGCCAGCCTCTTCTTAAGGCTCTGTGTTTGAGCCACACGTCTGGCTCTGATAGCCAAGGCTGGAAGGCTCGATGCCTTTCACATGTTCTGGATTTAGGCTCTGTCTGGAATAGCACAAATAGGTAATGCTGAGGATCAGTCTGGTGCATGGGACAGTAAAGCAGCCCATAGAAAAGAAACAGAGCTTCATTTCAGCATCATAATTGCGAGTTTTATGGACCTTTTCTCCCTTCATCAGCCTTCAAAATCAGCTCTCTTTCCAGTTTATGGCTGTTTCACTGCTCTGCCCTGTGCACACCGGGATCCTACACCACGGTGTCACGGATTAATTTAATGGGCCAGCTCACGTCACTGTGGATACAAACCCAATGACAACACAGGGCAATGAGCTGAGACTTAAAACACCAGTGAGTTTTCCCCAAACACAGGTTTTATTTTTCCCTCCTATAACCCACAGGCAGGGGTTTGAATTTCTGACTGTACCTTCTTGGCAGGTGGCTCCTTTCCAGCCCGGGCTACAAAGGCACGTCCCAGTTACGTGGTGACAGAGGGCTCCGTTGTGGCAGTGACAAGTGTTCCTGCAGCCCGGCCCGTAGCTGTTCCCCTGGCAGGCTGCAGTGAGAGAATTCCATAAAACCCCATCAGGAAGCATCCAAGGAGATGCACTGCACAGAGCAAACCCAAGGCACAACCCAGTGCCAGGGAAATCAGGTTGGAGCTGTGCTCTGATGACACTTTTCACATAGTTAAGGGTGCCTAAGTCTATATAAAATCATTAAGGCTGGAAAAGATCTTCAAGATCATCAGTCCAGCCTTTGGCCTAATACCTTCCTGATCCTTAAACCAAATCACAAAGTGCTGTGTCTACTCATTTACTCATTTTTTGAACATTTCAAGGAATGGTGACTTCACCATTCCTGGAAATATATATATATATATATTCATAAATATACAACCCCCCACATATTAACCATGTCTGACTCTAGATAGAGTAATAGAATCATTAGGTTTGAAAAGACCTTTAAGATCATCAAGTCCAACTGTTAACTCAGCACTGCCAAGTCCACCACGATATCAGCCAATACATGAACTGCAAAAGGTATTTTGAAAAAAAATATTCTGCCAATTAAGATCACATAAACTGGAACTGCTCTGCAACATTCACAGTTTAGAGATAATGTGTCTTATGAAAGCTTAACATAATAATGTGGCTTAAAAATGGGAATTCTGACAAGGTTTCTATCGAGGGGCTGGATCACTGGGGGTGATGGATCAGCTGTCAGCCCCTGCTCTGAGGAATGTCTTTGTGCTAAACTAATGGTCCAGCAGAACTGCCAGCCTGACAACCTCGGTATTTATTTGCATCCTGGTAAGAGAACTGACAACTTCATTGTTTTCAGTGTTCATTTTTCACAGCTGGATGCCTCTGCTCACCCAGACTCTCATTCTTTGGTCAGAGAGGGGTGATATTTTCAATGAGTTTGGTTAAGCAGCTGGCTCCCAGGTGAAAACTTAACGCAGTCATCTCGCAAGCAAACGCTCCGCTTTCAGTGCTGCTGCCCGTGAAAAATGGCAGTGATAAAATTCCTGCAGTCTCCATTGCACTGGAGATTTGGATAGCTCTGAAAGGTGGAAAACAGACAGTTCTGCTACCCTGGTTTCTTCAGTTATCACCCAAAATAATATAGAGAGCGTTGATGGAGCTGGATCGCCTCCTTGCACGGCTTTTGTTCTGCATTGCAGGGGCTCCTGTCAGAGCCTCTCCTCCCTGCAGCACTTCTGGCATGCACTGGAGAGGCAAAAAAAGCCTGGATCCCTGATCCAGGAGAGTGTCCTGCACTCGCTGAGTGTGACACCTTCCAGGTTTCACAGCCAAACACTGAGTTTTCACCCAAACTTCTCTGCCTTTCAGGGTTGTCAGTGATGTAGTACTCTGGGAGAACAAGTCCCTGGGAACAGAGGGGAGGTGTGAAACCACCTTGATCTTGGAGGTGAACTTGGTTGACAGTCTCTGACCCCTTCTCAGCCCATTTCTCCCCATCTGAGGGCTTCCAGCTCCCCAGCCTGGTTCTCAGACACCATTTCTCCCACGACTTCTTTTCCACAGTGTTCTTGTCATTGCTTGGACCCCGTCCACGTTGAAACCACAAGAAAGAGCAGGAGCTCAGTCCCATCACAGCTAAAAGTTTGTTCTGCAAATGAAGCTTGGTTGCCAAGTGAAAAAGTTCAGCACATCCTACAGAGCTCTGGCTCAGTTTTTGGGAGCAGAACTAAATATTTCCACAATACAGACCAGAACTATAGCACAATCCAGCCAAAGGAAAAACCAGCTCATCACCAGATCCCCTGACTGGTTACCAGTGGTTTGTGTGAGGTTTTTGGAGGATGTGTGCAAAGCTCTTGTTACACTTACCAAAAAGACAACAGAGTGTTCCAGTGAAAATTCTGGTAAGAAAGCAGAAATTTCTGGAGAAGAAAATTTTGACTATTCTACTGGGTAGATACAAATGGTTTTTTTTGTTTCCTGGTGAGACAATCCTGATTATTAATGTACTTTCCTGAAGATTAAGGGAAAAGGTGATATATTGAAGCTACTTCATGAAGTTCCACAACTGAATGCACAAATATCCCTGGGCCTTTTTTCTTCATGAGAGAAAAGGAAAGACTTGATCCAAAGATTTAAATTAGTAGACTTTTTCCTGGTTCAGAATTTTCCTCTTAGTGTCTTTCCTCTGCAAGATGAGGATTTACTTGTTTGCAGTCTTTAAAATCCCTTTTTGCATGCAGAGTAAGGAACACATGAAACTGGAGACTTCTCTCCCAGACTAGAAGTCAACAGCCATCAAAAGGAGCACAGGCAAATGATGGACTTCAATGTTCTATAGGCTGTCCAGCAGCTTTGTTTTCAAGCAACTTCTATGGATTATTCTCCACAAAATGAAGCTTTAGCTTTGAAAGAACAGGGAACTGGCAGAGTCAAATTCTCACACACCTTGAAGTGTCAACCCTCTGTTAGCAGTGCCTCTGGCAGAGCCAATCTTTCTGCAGTCACTTGTTTTTCAAACCAGCATGGTCTCTTTTTTACCACAAGGAACCACTTCAGTGAAGATTCTGCTGAGTCCCAACAGCCTCAGAAAGAGGAATGTTTAGCACTGACAGAATTAAGGCAAAATTCAGATGTTGAATTGTGCACATCTGCTACAGACCATCTGCAACATGAGATTTTTGGAGGGTTTGGTTGGGTTTTTTAAAGTTTGCACACTTTGGATGAATTTGCAGTGAATCATAGAATGGTTTGGGCTGGAAGGGATCCTAAAGATCATCAAGTTCCAAATCCCCTGTCACGAACAGTGATGCCACTACTAGATGAGGTTGCTCCTCCCATCCAACCTGGCCTTGAAAACTTATAGGGAGCAAGTACCCAGAAAGGAAGAGTACATCTATATCACAAAGAAATGCCAAATACCAGGTCCTCACTTCTGTATCACTGAGGTATCACTGAACTCAGTGAAAACAGTTTATTTAGAAAAAAAAGAAAAAAAAAAAAAAGAATAGGCAGCATACTTTTCCTAAGCCTCTTTCTTGGAAACCTAAAACACCTCAGGTGGACACTCAAAAAAACACCCCAAGTAAAATCTCTGAGCACAAACTGAAGCTCAGGCAGAGCTTGCTTGGCAGATTTCACCCCAGATTAACATAATTCATTTTCAAACAACTGAAACCCACGGTGTGGTAATGGAAAGCATTAGGCAGCTCCAACAAAAGGCATCACTGTCCGTATTGCTTGTAATTAGATAGCAGAGTATAAAACACACTGCATGGCTGGCTTAGGATCAATTCAAATCCCATGATGCCAAAATTATTCCTCAATATCCTCCAGCACATTGCCTGCAATCTGATTACTTCCACACGAGTGCTGTCCTTCCAGCTGCTGGAGCTGGCAGGTCCCAGGAACAGGCAAGGTGAATATTAAACACCCTGGGAGGATGGGGAGTGCTGAGCTCCCACCCCTGCTCTGAGCAGCTTTGGAGCAGTGTGGATGAGGCCCAGTTGTAAAACCATAGTGAAGACCCCTCAGTTAGCCAAGAGAAAAGGAGGAGACACCCTGCACTGTTAAGTGACCTCTCTCTCTCACTCACACAGGCCTTGGAGGCTTTGGCACCTTCACCAGCAGGAGCAATAAATCAGCCCAGCACAAAGCTCTAATGGCTCTGGCACAAGATAATAAATAGGGTTTTTTTTTCCTAATGTGAGTAGAGGGGGGGACCAGGGGCCATGGACAAGGAGCTGCATTTCTTAATTGAATTTAATGAAATATGTAACAAAGCTTCCCATCCCTAATGCTAAGGACTGGGGAAGGGGCAAGGTGACACACTGCCAACACTGTGGCTCGACAGGAAAAATGGGCTGTCCCCAGGAAGCAAACATTGCACCTGTTCAGCAGCATCCTTTCTGATCTGTGGGATGGCTGTGTGGCTCTGGCCTGCTTTTATTCTCTAGTCACTCCATTTATCTACACTGCAAGGGTGTATTGCCACCAGCACCTGCAGGGGGTAGGAGATGGAGAGCCAAGTGTCCCATGGGAGGGCACGAGGAGGCAAAAAGGACTGCAGTGGTGGGATGTTGGGGACAATGCCTCAAACTGGGAAGATACAGCAGAACTGACCCACCTGTGAACAAAAGGGCAGGAGATTTTGCAGGAGAAGCCTTCTCAGAAGATGGGCTGTGTTGAGTGGTGAGGGAAAATGAGGGAAAAATATTATGAAGAGCAAGCACTGCCCTCAAACAGGGGCAGATAAAATAGTGTGTGGTCAGAGGGTAGAAGTGTCTCAATACAAGCCACATTTCTCTCTATTTTCTAAATTAAACCACTTTTCTATTGCAGAAAGCCACGACCTGTGGATTAAAGAAGTGTTCCCTAACAGAGGTGGCTCACTGTGAAGCTGTGCTGGAGCCCAGCTCTGCACCTCAGCCCTGCAGACAGCACTCATATTTTCAAAAGGAAGCTTAGACCATGACATCATCCTAAAGGAAAACAAGGAAGTTGAGAAGCTAAACCCTGAAAATATTAAAAAAAGACCCCACTTATTTGCTAAACTTTGCAAATAGGCTCAGGGATCTCCATATGTAATGCCATATAGCTAAAGAAAATAACATAATTTCCCATGAAATGCAGTGAAAAATTTCTCAGACTAGCCAATTTTATATAAGTTTACACACAAGCATTTTTTAGCTTAAAAACTGTGGGATAATCCATACTTGTAAACATCTAGGAAGGCTGACATTTATTTTAAAACAAATAAATTTTGTAATAATAATTTTAAAAACGATTTTGTCACGCTCAAATAATAAAACAGACCCGGCTCTGATTGTTCCACTGTGCATTTGTAATCTGTCACTTTGTAATTGATAATTAGAGGAGATACACCAGAAACAGATACATATTTAATCTAATACCACACAAAAATAAAAAGCAGAGAGTTGTCATAAGGCAGGAGGCAGCTCTGCTGTTAAAAACCTGGTGCTTATCACTTTTGATGAGTTAAAAAAAAAAAAAGAGCTGATGATTTTACACAGCCACCAAAAGTTGTTGCTGTTTTTTGGCACCCCTGGGAAGGAAGGTGAGCTGTGTAGAGGTGTACCCTGGCAGGGCCCCGCAGTGGCAGGGGTGGGTGTGGGGTGTGGGGTGTGGGGGGTGGGGGGTACGTACGCTGCTCGCAGGTGTCCCCCAGCCAGCCCGGCAGGCAGCGGCACCGGCCCAGCACATGGTCACAGCCAGCAGCATTCTGGCACTTGCACACCTGGTGGCAGTCAATCCCAAAGAATCCATCTGGACAAGCTGGAAATGCAAAACATTCCTTTTTAGCACAGTTCTTGCTTCTTTTTTTTTTTTTTTTTCATAAAATCCATCTTGTCTTTTCTTAAGAACCGAAGTTGCTACAAGCCTGCCCAGTTCTGATATTTGCATCTTGGAAAAATGTGACCCTTTTACACAAGCAACAGATTTCTGCACAGGAAAACAGGGCTGAGAATATTGAAGAGCCATAAAACAAGTGAGAGGATGGAGCTGGGCTCACAAAAACTGGTACTTGTGCCTCTGTAATGGACAGAGGGAATAATTCAACATAATGCAAGACTCAGGGCCATCCCTGCTGACCTCCCTCCCTCCCTTTGAAAATGCAAAACTTCAGCTCCCATTTACTGTCCTGACACTTTTCTAAGGATCCTTTAACAGGGAACCTAAGCCACAGTGGTGCAGTTCAGTGCTGAAATGAAAAACTGGCTAAATGAATGAGTAGAGAAAACCAAGGCAAATTAAACATCACAAAGCAATCCCAGGGAGCCAAAGGAGCTCTGCACCTACATCTGGGAGACATAAGGAAGAGCAGCCCCGTGGATTCAATTTTTATCTGTACCAGTGGTGACAGCAGTGAAAATAAGGAGCAGTCAGTGGGCCACATCATACCCCAACTGCTGCACTACAAGAACACTAAGGCTGCTATGCAGAGTTTAAAAATATATTCTCTGTGTAGCCTTAATTTAACCACTGTGTGTGAGTGCTTAGATTATAGAAGTGTGTATATCATGTCACACAGTACAGGATATTATATTACACAAAGTAATAACAAACTACAGATATACAACTGTACATCATTCTTTCCACAGAGTCCCCGAATCAACCTCAGGACAGATGTTGCTCATGAAATAAGCAGTAGTTCAGTAAAACTTATCTCTCTGTCCTCTTGTTCAATATGAACTTATATTTAAAATCCAACCCTCACACTTCTACCACAAAATCAGAATTACTGGATTCCCAAGAGAATCTCATCATGAGTCTCATCATATCCTATACACTGACCAGCAACCCTCCACACTAATCCCACAGCTCTCTACCAGGTCAGAGTAACACTGGTGTCATTGAAGAATGGGTCAGGTTGAAAGGGACCCTGATGAGCATCTGCCATCAACCCTCCTGCCACAGACAGGGACACCTTTCACTAGACCAGGTTGCTCCCAAACCCTGTTCAACCCAGAATTGAACATTTCTGGTGAGTTTTCCATGTGCATCCTCCACTGTTGGAATCTTCTGTCCCTTTTCTTGCCCTGAGGCTTCTTTATGCCCAGGCTTTTTGTCTCAGTCTCTCACACTGCCTCTTCCACAGATGCAAATTCAGTTCAGCTGTGTGCACTGCTGTCTGCTTTGGCTACAAGTGGAGGGAATTCTGCATCCATAGTTTTAGGAAAAGCTGGACCATCATCCAGTGTCAAACACTGAACCCCCGCTTCGGCTGCTCTGGTGCTCAGCTTGGGACCACACAGGGTTGTTTCCTCAAAATCAAAAGGCTGCTCTTCCCTTCGTGCTGTCCAAGCTGCAGCTTCTCCCCTGGCACACCAGAGGTTTCAGGCTTGCTGCCCTTCCCAGGCTTGTGCTGCCTCAGGAAAACAGAAATGGGGCTTCCCACCCATTTAACACTGAAACACATCCTGAGCCTCTGCTCGGTGCTCACCAGGACAGAGCTGATACCAACGTGCAGGGCAGAGCCACCAGGACGAGGTTCATCTGATATTCCCCATTTACTCTGCCCCAGCAGCAGGAATGGCACAGCACAAGGATGGGCTCCTCCTGCTGAACCCTTGGTGACTTTAAGGGCTGACAAAGTTCTTTAAAACAGGGACTGCACGGCCTTGTCAGCCACTCCTCACCATGCACCGTGCTCATTTTCTCCTTTTACCTCAGCAAAGCAGCAATCTCGCTGGGCTCTCTCATGGTAATGATTAACTGCTGAAATCCCCAGGGAAGGGCCCAGTCTGTCCATCCCCTGGCAGTGCTGGTCCCACAGCAGCTCAGATGCAAAAGCCAAGCTCTGTGCTCCACAAGAGTGGTACGTTGTAATTAATGGATCAATTAATAAATATACACTAGGAATGGTATGAGACTCCTGCTGCTCCACTGAGTGGACTAATTGTCTGACATTTTGGGATATTTGGACAGATGAACCAGTGAACTGGACAATTCTTCTGTTGGTCTGATCCCAAAACTGGACACAAGCCTTGGGTCATACAGCACATACCAGAGAGCAGTGGGGAAGGGAATTAAACAAAATTACAGTACAGGGAATGCAATCACAGCCTTCAAGGTGGGAGCAGCAGATGCTCAGCACTTCACAGAACTAAATCAATTATTACAAGTGCCCTCCCAAACAGGAGTGGAGCAGCCCTGGTTCAGGGCTGGGTGTCTCAGCTCACTTGGCACATCTGTAACAGACTGTGAGTGTGGCTGGGGAGCACAGGCACACCTGGATTCCTCTGGGTTTGCCAGGAGCCCATGGCTCAGGCTTCCTGCATGGCAGATTTTTACATTTAGTTGGAGTAAGCATTGATATATTTTTCCATTTATCACAATAAAGACGGGTTTGGGGGTTGAGATTTTTTTGTTTGTGGTTTTTTTGCCTTGCCTGTTTAGCTGGAATTGCATTCTAACCACAGCCCTGCATCAGTCAGTGGGTGAATACAGAAGCATCTTCTCTGGAGAAGATGATACTTGGGCTATCTGTGCTTGAACAGGACAGAAAGGACTGACAAAGCCACCTTTGCTGTGACCCCCTGCCTTTGCAGAGCCCAGGAATGCAGAGGCATTAATTTCTGCTTCAGCCAGAACTCCCCGTGGCCCTCTGGTAGCCCCTGCTCAAGCCCTCAACATTCTCCACTCAGGTATGGAAGCTGGCTAGTGGCTCTGCTAGCAGCATCCACAAAAATTATTTATTTTCCTTTAGTAATGCAAGACCTTGCAAAGAAATATACATTATTTCATCAGTATTCTGCTTGTATCATTTGCTGCTTTCAAGAAAATTCAAAGGAAGCCTTCCCTAGATTGCTCTCACAGACTGAAATAATTTCTTTGTAGATTATTTTGTTTTCAGCCTTATTTGCAATTGTTACCTACGCTGCAACTGAAACAGTTTTGCTGCTTTTGAAACCCCTTTGAAAGAGTCACAAGATTCACAAGGTTCATTTTCACAAAGCACTGAGCAGGGCTGAAAGATGGAGCAGGCATGTACCACCTTCAGAAACGTCTAATTTTCTTTCAGAGAGTGTCTTGATAGCTTTATTCTCACCCATCATTATTAATGTGACCACAGCACAACTGCAGAGGCAACAGCACCACTGAGAGGTGCCAGATGAAGAGCAGCTGATCAAAGGTGACTCAGGGCAGAGCAGAACTGAGATGCTGATGGACAGACAAAAGTACTTTGAAGAGTGTGAGGTCTTTTGTCAGCATCCTGTGGCTCAGAGCACAGAAGTTCAGTCAGCTCCTGAATAATTCACAGCAAGGTCTCCTGAACCAGCAGCCCTGGAGCAGAAGTGGTTCCTGCTATGGCTGAGCTTGGAAACTGTCCCATGCTGGTGGGTGACGATGATGATGAAGATGGTGCAGCTTTGGCTACCTGTATTACTGACAGATGATATTTATAGATTGAGACTCAGCAAGGACTAAGATTATATTAACTATTCTAGTAAATATTAATAAGAGATTATGTAAATTTGTAGCAAGTAAGTTTGGAAATGGCCACTGAAGTGGTGTTTTGCAACAGGGGCTGGTATCTAAACTCATGAAACCCTACTTCATACTGAGAGCAGCAAATCAATGAAAATAAAGAGCAGCTTCTCACCAAAATGGAAAGAAATTTTCCCCAAATGAAAACAAAAAGTGCCGATGGCAAATTTTGGGATTTCTGCAGTCTCAGCTTGACTCTGGATCCTGTGCTGCCACAGTGCAAAGTACCAAAAGCAATGACTGCAGGTTCCAACACTGGCACTGTGCAGGGGTGACATTAATTATTAATATTAACCAAAATCAGATTTTCTAAGGGGCTGTGTTCTCCTAGGACTTTGAACTTTGGCTGCAAAAGCCTCAGTTTCAACATTTCTGTGATGATGCAGAAGTCCTTCCCAGCCACGGCTGAGGCATCAGCAGGATGCCTGAAGGCCAAAGCAAGTCTGCAGTGCCAGGGCTTGATCTGAATTTCTGCCTGCAAGGCACAGAGCCTGGCCAACGTGGGTGGATTGCCAAGAGGACAGCAAAAAGCACATCCCTGCCAGAAGGAAACCCTGCCAGTCTCCCAGTCACTTGAAACAGAAGCTCTACAGCTCCTCCGAGAGAAGGTGCCAAGAAGGTTCTACCAAGGGCAAACCACCCACATGTTTTCCTCCCTTGGCGTCTTTTGGAAGCTGCCAAACTGTTCTGGTTGAAATTTTCTAAGTTAAAAGGTAGCCCAGGTCAGCTGACAGCAAACACTCTGCCTTGAGAGAAAACATGGAGAAAATGGTGTTTTACAAAGCACTAAATTCCACTCTCCCCTCCACAAACTTCTTTCAAGAAATAAAAAAAAGAAAAATGTCCAACATGACTGATTTGGAAGCTTTGTTCTTTGTTTCCCCCCAACAGAATCACCCAGTCTTCTTCCTGTTCCTCACATCTACTCTGGAAAAGGATGTTCAGCCTCTTTGCTGCCATTATAATTCCTGCAGGAGTGAAGAGGTTTACACAACAACACAGATAACTGCCTCATTTTTGTACAGTAAGAATACAATCATTTAAAAAAACCCACAGATATAGGAAAACAGATTTCAGCTAAATTATATTAAAAGGGACATAGTGGTGATATCACAAATTACAAGGTGAAAACTGCAGCAGAACCTTGCAAAGAATATTTATTTTATCTAAAGGTGCCTGGTAAGAGTGAGAGGGAAGCAACAACAAGCAATATCAGCCCCAGCCAGTGGGTGCCTCGCTACATTCCTGGTCAGGCTGTGGAGCATCTCCCTTCCCATGAGAGGGCAGCAGCTGCCTGCGAGTGCTGCCTCTTCCCTCCGTCCTCGCTGCTGGAACTGGCTGATAAAGCTGCTTTCTATCCAAAATAGTTGTGACTTTGGTTCAAGTACCATAATTTGCAGAATCTTCAATCAGCTACACTTAACTTTCCCAGTGCCTGAATGACTCTGTGCTGTTTCTGCTGTATTTTTTATACAAAAAAATCTGCAAAATGATGCAGCACGACAGCAACCTCCTGTGATAATGCCACAGACTGACTCACCATAATGCAGCTAAGGAACCCAGTCCAACCTCTCCAACACTTTACCAAATGACTAGGTAATAGAAGATGATCTGTTGGATTTTTTTTTAAGTGCATCTGTTCCTAAAGAGTTCCACGGGGATGATGCACACATCCATGTTTTTCTCTAAATCCCTTCAGGGAGGCACTAGAAACAAGCAAGTGTAAGGCTGAACAAGCACCTCCCTGCTCAGCACTCAAATAGTGGGACTCTGCTTAAAAAGAGTCTTCAGGAAGGTGTGATACAGCAGAAGCCTGAAGCACATATCTGATTTTAACCATGCCAAAACACGTGCCTGACATTTGGCACCCAGCACGGTGCTTTGCAGAGTTAGGAGGGGAGCTCATTAAAGTTCAATGGTTCATTTAGATCCAACACTGTAAATCATGAAATCAGCTCTCTGAATAAAAACCAACCCCACTTCTGCACGAACCCAGAAGGGAGCTGGGGGAGCAGCAGTACCTCGTTCACAGAAGGTGCCCGTCCAGCCGGCCGTGCAGGTGCAGGCTCCGCTGAGGTGGTCGCAGGCGGCTCCGTTCTGGCACTGGCAGCTGGACCCACAGCCCGGGCCAAAGCTGCCCTCGGGGCACCCTGCAGCAGAGGAACCACAGCAGAGGATGGGTGCATGCTGGAGCAGATCAATGGGCAAGTTTTAGATACATATGAAATCTGACTGTTTCCAAAAGAATCAAGGTGAAATGGTAACAACTTAAAAACGAGATGTAAGTGTTCCCCTTGAGGTTCAGGTAAGCTGGGCTACATTTAAGATCTATTTTAGAAAAATTCCAGAGTGTTGAAAGACTAAATTCTGCACAGAAAACTAACATCTGCTATTGCAAAGCCTGAGACTTCACAGGTCCTGCCTGATGACACTTTGCCCACTGGTCACTTATGGGCACATCTCCTCTGGGACTTCATCAACTGGGAGGGGAGAAGCTCCTCTGTTCCCCTGTAAATCCTCTTTCCTCAGAAAGCTGGAGAAAATATGAAATGTGTTGGTTGCCTTCACAAAGCTCCAAATTGAATGCTGCACACTTTACTTTCATGCTCTGCTTTGAAAAATTCAAGCGAAAACGTTACATCTGGGGGACAGATTAACAATTACATTTCCACAGCAGTTAATGTGAGGAGTTTTAAAAGATTTGCATGGTACTTGCCATCAGAGAAAGAAAACATTTGAGAATGAAAATAATTTCTTTCAGGATTATAGGAAAATCAATTAAGAACAGGGCCATTTGCCTAATTCACGTTGGATATTTTGGACAGGCTGAAACACAGAGATAGACTTGGCTAAACACAGTATCACAGGGCCTCCACTCATGTTTGAAGGTCTTGTGAACATCCCTCTAAATGAGTTATGGAGATTATTGCCAGATCTCTTCTAGAAGCGTATGATTTTAGCATTCACATCAACAAAGTGGTTTTCAGGCAATCTGGAAGGAATCAGAGAGAAGAGAAAACAAAGGTCCTCAAAGACACCTCCATGTCTGCAACAGAGGGGTGGGTTTGGTGTTGTCTGTTTGGTGCTGAGGGTGGGCAGTGACTGGAGCTGGCATGAATTCAGGTGCTCCTGCAGCTCAGTGACTCTGCCAACTGTGTGACTTATAGATAAGTCAGGATGGGAGACAGGAAAGAAGAAGATTCCTTAAGCATTTCTCTGCTTCCAAAGAGATAAAAAATGGGGCATTGTTTAAATCTGAGTATGTTTGAATCTATTTTTTTGCACTTACAGGTGAAAGCCCTCCTTTTCCCAAAGCTGCAGACCACTGGACAACAAATAAATACACAGAAGAGCACTTGTGCCTTAAAAGCTGGATCCTTCTCCATGTCTCTTTTTCAGCTGAAATTTCAGTCAGAGGATCTGTGCAAGGGAACTGGTGCTGCAGTGCAGCAGGAGGTGTGGGGCCCTCAGCAGAGCTCCCTTCAGGTCCACGGGGCTTAGCCTGGAGCTGAGGCTTTTCAAGGTGATGGCAAAGGGTCACAGCACTTCACAAATGATTTCACAGCCCACAGCACAGAGAATCTGCCCCTGCTCCATCAGGCACAGGCTGCTGTGATGCGTGTCAGGATCCAGTCACCCTGCCAGGGAACCTGAGCTCCTGCCAAGGGAGGGAGCCCAACCTGCAGGGAGAGCAGAGGGATGCCTGGGGAGCAGAGGAGATATCCAGGGATAGGGAAGATTTTACCTCCAAGGCAGCATGAAATTATGGGAAGAACTGTGGTTTTCATAATCTTGCACGTACACACACACACACACACATATATATGTGCATTTTTTACTCATATATACACACACACTGAAGAGGGTAAAAAGCCAACTAAATAAAACAGAAAACCCACAGAAGGAACTTTAGGGACTGCCAGATGTTTTGTCAGTGGTGATGGCTTCACTGATTCCCTTCCCAGTGAAGATTACAAGCAGCTATTTGGCCACTCTCTGTCTGCAGAGATGCTATTTTGAGAGAGATCAAGAGCAAAAGAGAAGCAGAGCTGGCAGCTCCTTCTCTGGGAGCTGGTCCTCCCCACACACTGCCCTTCCATTCCCTCTGTGCCAACAGCAATGAGGGCTGCAAGATCAACTTTCCAGGATTTCTCGTCTTAGGTCACAGTTCCAGATTAATTGTTTTGACATTTCTGTGTGACACCAGCAGTTAATCCTGCCCACGCTGCTGAGACTCTGGTAGCTACATCTGTGCTACTGTAAGATTGTTAAACTTGTACATAAAATGTTTATTTTATTTAACAACACCGATAGAATCAATAATAATAATAATAATAATAGCAGCTTAACTTACTGCCACAGGATGAAGTGGATTCCAAATGCTTGCATGAAATGAAAAAGAAAATAGGCACATTAATTGGAAAAGAAGAAAATCAAGTTGCCTTAAATATGGAGATACTGCTTCTGCCTCAAGAAGCTCCTGAAATAGAAATTGATGATACCTGGGGAGACATATCAGGAATTGACTATAATCCTGTTTTCATATGCTTGAAGCATCTGCTGTTGACCTCAGTTAGAGGTGAATGTCAAGGTGAAGGTCATGGGCCTCTGATAAGGCCACTGACCATTTTTGTTGTTAAGAAATATGGGACTGCAAAAATTCCTGGTTTTTCTTCTGTTATGTACATGTGAAGTATTTCTATATGTCTGACCTTAAATAGAGATTCACGAAGGAATAGTGCTGCCCTAAATCTGAATAAACAAAATCAAACGGAAACTCTTACACTGCAACCCAAATATACATCAATTCCATCCCTCACACGAGACCCTAACATTAAAAATAGCTGCTGGGTCCAACACAAGGCTGAAAATACCTCTTCTGGAAATCAGATTAGGGAAAGCATCTGACCCTGCTGCAACCCGAGAGTGCAGCATGGGGCAGAGCAGGGGTGGGACAGCCTGGGAGCGTTCCTGCAGGGAATAATCAGCAAAACATGACTTCCAGAGCTGGGGTTTGGGAGTTCCACGTGCTGGGGAGGCACTCAGGGAGCTGGCAGCACTCCCTGGGGAGCCCTGGCTCGCAGGAGTGGGCACAGCCCCGGCCCCAGCGGGCGCTGCTGCAGCCTGCCATGGCAAACGGGGTCACCACCCCAAACCCCACTTCACTTCCACATCAGAGAATGCAAAATACACAAAATGGTACTGGACTAAACCCCCAGCTGCAGCACAGGCGGGATTCATGGAAATAAAGACCATTTTTGCAGGTCTGTTTCAGCTGGATGCAGGCAGGTGTTATCCCACCCACATAAAAATTAATCAATCCACACCCATCAGTCACAAATCTGTAATTTCATGGAAATAAAATATCAGCTGTTTACTCACTCAGTGAAAATCTGCATAACCAGAACAGTTAATGGGTAAAACCAGACAGATTTGGGAGCACCCTCCATGTTTTCCTCAAAATACTGGGAAATGCAGCATGGACACAAAGGACTCTCACAAGGTTTGGTAAAGCAACTCACTGCTTTCACCCTAAAATCCCACAGCACTGACACAATTCCAATGTACCACAGCATCTCCTTTCTTTCCAGTAAGGATGAAGTGCCAATTAGAGCAACAGAAACCTGGTTTTGGAGTTGGGAATCTGCTTAATGCCCAGTCTGCAATAGGTGGGAGAGCTGCCTGAGATACCTCTGAAAAACAATTTTTCTCAGATCTTATGTTGAATAGAAGTAAAAGCTTTCTTTTGTCGTGGTCTCTCAATTCTCTAGACAGCCCAGGGAGTCGTGAAAGGCCATCTCAGTGGCTCTGCACACTACCAACTGGTTTGATTTTTAAAATATGCATATTGATGGAAACTTCAGATTTTCCCAGCATTTTCTTCAGCACAGAGCCTGAGAAGTCAGGTGCAAAACTTGCTGCTGTCAACACTGCCAATTAAATGACTTTATGTGTTTAAGACCAAGTTTAACAAGAGGCTTGTCTTCTGTTGGCTTTTGCAAGAGGCATCACAACGAATCAAGCTGAAGAGATGTGTCATAGGAAAAGGAAGGAATCAAGCAGGATGGCTTCCCATTTATATGGTGCCATCCAAAAAGGGCAAATCTACTCTCTCACACAGCCACCAATAAGGAGAGCGATGCTAAAGTCAACAGAAGGATGCTCTGCTCTTCCACAGAACAGAATTTCTCACAGCATTTATATTCCCAAGTTAAAAAGTGACCTTTAGACACACAACTCTACATGCCACTCACTTGTTGAATAAATCTCCCCCAAACAAAATGAGAAATGGAGAATTAATCTCAAAACTAATCTGCACTGAAAATGAAAAACAAAACTGTCTGTCAGTCAAAATGCTGACGGGACAGATGGTATTGGGCAAAGGGATCCATAGTGTTGAAATAAGAGCTTATATCAATACTTTGCGCTTCATCAGCCATCTATTTCAATGCTTTGAACCTGGATAATTAAGGATTATAACCACCCAGGCTGTGCAAACCCACAAACACACCATTTCAGAAGGAGTAAGATTAGCAAAACGGTATTAAAAAACTGTAATAAACGAAGAGCAAACAGAGCTGGTTGCTCCACAGTCCCTGGGAGACCCCACATGCCCTGACTAACAGAGCTGCCAGTGGTGGCCAGGCCAGCCCAGGGGACAGGAGCACTCCCTGGTGACGTGGGGACCCTGAGCACTGCTGCCACAGCTGCACAGAGATGGCTCAGCCCACGGTGCCCATGGGGCAGGCTGGCAGCACAGACACCCTGTCACCTCACCCAGCTCACAGCTTGGCAGACAGCAACAGCTCACCCCCTGAAACAGGCTTAGCTGAATCCAGGAATCAAAATGGCAACGTGAAACAAATAGCTGGGGTCTGCACCCTGCGTGTCTGGGCCTGAGCTCTGGAATGTGGCAATAACTTGGGTGATTTTTGGGTACTCCTGTGCATCGGGCTGTTTCCTCAGAGGAGGAAAAGGTGCTGGGCAAACCTTCCTCAAAGGCCAGTTTGTGGCCAACAAGAATTAAAAATGTGCCAGCACTGAGGTCTTGCACAAAGCAGGGCTGTCCCTGAGAGCCTGGCAGTGCAGCACAGCAGCCTTTTAACAGCCAGGGGCTGGAAGAGCAGCACAGAACAGCTCCAGAGTGCACTCCCAGGGCCTCTGGCTGCAGGGCCAGCACTGACACTGCTCCTCCAGCTTCAGTGTTATTTAATCCTGAATTATATACACCAAGGAGTGCTGCTGCAAACACGACCCGAGAGTGATGCCACGTGGGCCAGCTGGTCACACCTCTTGCCAAACAGCCAGGATAACACCACCAGTGATGTGGCTGTTAAATACTGCATTTCCAAGTACAGATTGCCATAAATTAGGTCTAATGAATACATCCATTTGGGATGCAGTTTAGCTGGTCACGTGCATTTATCTGCAATCTCCCTCCCATAAATATGTAAAATCCAACCTGAGGAATTCCTGAAGCTGTAGGGCACTTAATCTCAGATCAGCATGATCAAGTAAGAGATGATCTGAACTAAACCACTACACTCACAAAAGAGTAAAAAGACAGAAATCAAATCACAACCTGAATTTTCAATCTGACTTTCTCTCCATGGAGAAGGCTGGTGCAAGGACTTACTGGCAGAGCAGGATGGCCCAGTGTAGCCAGGGGGACAGTCACAGGCCCCATTTTCCCTGTTGCACTGTCCCCCGTTGGCACAGGGCTCACAGGAGTTCTGGCAGTCTGGTCCCCACTGGCCATCTGGGCAATCTGGAGAAAAAGCACACAAGGTGTAACCAGCACCATTTTCTGTTTCAGGACAGTTTTAGATTTCTGCTGTTACCCTAAAGAATTTAAAAATGACAGTAAAACTGAGTTGTTATATTATCTCTACAGATCTACAGCCCTGTCAGCCCTGCCATTAAACTGCAGCACACAAGGACACAGCTAAAGAGAGACCAAAGGCTCTCTCCTTATTTCCATCACAGTGTGTCTGTTTATTGGTTTGGGAAACAGCAAAATTCTACTTCTTATCACACCTTCCAAAGCCAGGCCCTCCCTACCCTGCCCCAGCACCTCACACACCTTGCTCACACGTGGCACCAGTCTTCCCAGCTGGGCAAACACACTGCCCTGTCTTCGGCTCACACGGTGCTCCCCCACAGCTGCACCTCTGCCTGCAGCCCATCCCAAAGCTGCCAGGCTGACAAGCTGCACAAAAAAACCCAAAGTCATGGTTAGAAGCATTCTGAAGACATAAAGAGGCACCACGGCCACCAATTTTAAACTGAGCTGTGCTGGTAGAAGTGATCAATGTTAGCATTAGTGTCTGAGCAACTGGGGGTCTGTAATTAACTGCAGCAGAGCCCTGGAAAATCTGAGCCTGAAGCTTTAAAAGCAGCTTTTGTTAGCTGGACAAATGTTAGTTTGGGTAACTGGCCTCAGCCTTGTGCCTCGACCTTTACAGGGAGAGGGGGAGAGAGAGAGAGAGAGAGACAGCATTTGCCAGGCTCCAAATATCAGTTTGGTTCCAGTGAGGAACTGCCAACTCATATCAACAACAAGTGCACCCTCTTATCTGAAATTTCTATATCTGAACCTGAGTTTCCTGAATAAGCTTTCCCATCCAAGGTGTACCTCACAGGGAGACGTGCAGGGACTACCTACACAAATGGCATTTTTCTCCATGGAACCCAGCTGGACACGGATGTTTGCAGGCTCCTGTCTCAGGATCACACAGAACATCAGGAGGACAGCTGCACCTCAGTTTGCAGCCAGCCCCATAAAACCCCGGGGGGCACTCTGGAAATAGAAGCAGACACAGAACACGTCTAAGAAAAAGTTAAGAAAATTGAACAAAAATCAGAAAGTAATTTGGCAGAAACTTGCAGAGAATATATTATAATGTACATTTTGGAGGTGTTGTTAAAGAGTAAATACTTAATACACACTTACATTTCAAAGAGGTTACTGCTTAAATATAAACCAGAAACAGAGTGGCAGAATGCTTAAGGTTTTATTTAATTTGAATATTTGAGCTCTCTGCCTTGGTGCAAAGCCAGTACTGGACAAGGGATGCTCCCTGCCAGAACTGAGCCCATCACCAAGAATGATAAAAATATTAAATATTGTCATTATTGTTCTCCACTAAATCCACCAGAACTACTGTCCTAAATCCAACACAGTCCCACCTGCCCAGAGAAAAATCTGAAGGGAGGATCTTTACTGTGCTACTCCACTGCTGTCTGGAAAGGGCTACTGAGACATGCAAACATGAATGTGGGATAGAATTCTCTTTGAACTCCCCCCAAAAACTACAAAGAATAAGCTGAATTCAAAGAGCTGCAAATCTGAAGGAAAAGCAGCATTACTGAACCTGTTTACAAATCACCCCGCTGCCTTAAAACACACATTTTGCCTCTTATTTACTGTCTGTGTGGAAAAAGCACAGAACCAAACCAAAACCTCACACAATCTTTGTTATTTAGGGCTGCATCAGAATTTGGGTTCTGGATTTCTGTTGTCACTTGCTCAGCCTAAAAATCCTGCATTCCTCAGCTCAATTCCCCTCGACATCCCTGCAACCCTGGCAGGGTTGAAACCCCACCACATCACTTGTAGGATATGAATATGTGAGCAGCAGCAGCCAAACAAAGCAGATGGGTGGGAGAATGAGGAATTAGAAGGACAAGGCACAAGCAGAGGTGGGGAACCCGGCTGTGGGGGGTACCTTTGTGACACTTTTTGCCGTGGTAGCCCGGCTGGCAGGTGCAGGAGCCGTTCCTAGGGCTGCACTCCAGCGTGTGCTCCTTCACACACTGACACTCCTCCGAGCAGCCCGCGCCAAAGGCCCACCTGGGACACGCTGCAGCCACAGGGAAAGGAAGCATCAGCTCTGGAATTATGCAGGCTGAAATGCCACACTGCTGCAAGAGGCAGAACCTCTCTTTCATTTCCAGCAAGTACATCTCCATTCCTACAGCAGCGCTGGTTCACGTGTGTGTGGGTGAAAGAAGAGTTTACGTGATTCCTGTGTTAGGTCAGTCACTTCTTGTCAAACAATACATGGTGAATGCGAGAACCAGAGACATTTCAAAGCAAACTCAGCTAATTTTCTGAATGAAAAAACACTTGGATGCTCTCCAAGACAAAAGCTTTTGTAATAAAACCCCAAACAAAATAAAACAAAACACAGAAGATTTTCAATCTTATACAGATTTTACAAACAAAACCTGTAAGTACAAAGAAACTCCATCATCTATTTTGCAAAATTCTTGTTTTAATTCTTTTTATTCTATCAAATGTCTGATCCTCATCCTGTCCCAGCCAGCCCTGCTTCCCAGCTCCCATTCCAACTCATCAGCAGTCACTAACCAGCTCCAACCAGATTCTGACCTCAGCAATAACCCTAATGCTGACCTGTCCACCCCACCTATAGCCCTCACCTTTGAGCATCAGTGAATTTCAGTCCTTACAGCAAAGAAAAATCACTGGAGGAAAAGATTAAAGAAGCTTCTGGGGCTTCCTGGCACAAATCAAAAGCCTTGTCCTCCTGCTATTCCCAGCCTATTGCAGAACCCAAAGTCTTGCTCATTTTATCACAGAATGGTTTGGGTTGGAAAGGACCTTAAAGTCCATTTTGTTCCACCCCCAGCCCTGGGAAGGGACACCTTCCACTATCCCAGGCTGCTCCAAGCCCCGTCCAACCTGGCCTGGGACACTCCCAGGGTTTCAGGGGCAGACAGAGCTTCTCTGGGCACCCTGTGCCAGGGCCTCCCTCTCCACCCTCACAGCAGAGAACTTTTTTCTAATGTCTAAGCTAAATCTTTCCTGTTTTAGTAAATAGTCCTATCCCTGTCTGACTGCACAAAGTCCCTATCCTTCCTGTAGCCAGCCCCCTTTCCACGATGTGCAGCCTTTCACAGACTGTCATGCTGTACACACACGAAACAGAGATGGGAAAACGCCGGGCACTTACTGAGGTGGCAGAAGCGGCCGTAGAGCCCGGGGTCACACAGGCAGGCTCCATACAGTCTGTGGCAGTGGCTCTTGCTGGCACAGTTGCATGGCTTGTTACAGTTCTTCCCAAAGAAACCTTTTGGACAACCTTTGGAGAGCACAAACACAGCCAGGCATCAGCTGCTACGGGTCAGAGCTCCAAGCCCAAAGTGGTTTGTGGCCGAGCCGGGGCTCTGCGCAGCCTCGCCAGCCACGGGCTTTTCTCCCCCCCTGTTTTGCTCATAATTTAAAAGCAACAAGGGGGAGGAAGTGGGGAGGCTGAGGCAGAGATGGAGGCAGAGATGGAGCCGTACCGTCCTCGCAGAGGCGGCCCAGCACGCCGGGTGGGCAGTGGCACTGCCCCGAGCCGGGGTCACACGAGCCTCCGTTCTGGCACTTGCAGACACCCGCACATCCTGGGCCAAACGTCCCGGGGGGACAGGCTGTGGAGACAGCAGGGAGCATGAACACACCAGGAAATCCTTCCCCTCTGCTGGAAGGGAAGCAGAACAAGGCTTTGGTCATTGAGAAGGACAACAAGGCTGGTGGAGGTTCTCGGACACCACTCCTGGGAGGAGCGGCTGAGGGAGCTGGGGGTGGTCAGTGTGGAGAACTCGTGGGAGACCTCACCACTCCCTACAACTCCCTGACAGGAGGGGGCATCAGGGGGGGGTCGGGCTCTTCTGCCAGGCAACCAGCAATAGGACAAGAGGACACAGCCTTAAGCTGCACCAGGGCAGGTTTAGGATGGACATCAGGAGGAATTTCTCCACAGAAAGGTGATTGGGCATTGGAAAGGGCTGCCCTGGGAAGTGGTGGCATCACCATCCCTGGAAGTGCTTAAGAAAAGACTGGATGTGGCACTCAATGCCATGGTCTGGTTGAGCAGGTGGTATTGGGTCATAGGCTGGACTCAGTCTCCAAGGTCTTTTCCAGCCTAATTGATTCTGTGAAAACTGAGCAAGGAGAGAGTCCTTTCAGTAGAGCAGGCTCTAAACAAAGTTATATTCTTCTATAAAGCAATGCACATCCCCCTGATGTTTACTAGAACATCTCAGAGGACACTGAATTAACCAAGCTTGGGGAAGTACAGTCATATCCAACCCTGCCCTGCACGTGCTCCCCTCCCCACAAAGCACAGCTCAAACACCACTGCCTGGCAAGCCCAATGTTTAAACAACAGAGCACAGCTTTGAATACTTAGAAAATAAATATTTTAAACATTCTTTTTTTTCTCTCCCAAATACTATTATGAAAACAATATCTTGTTTTTCAAATGTAGTTTCTGAAATTCCCAAGGTGATCATGGCAGCAAGTGGATCCTCAACAGCAAAAACAAACTGTGAGATAAAGCCTCACTCTGCTGTTTGCAGCCTGAGCTGGCTGAGTGAATACAGTTGCTGGAGTCATCTGACTTCACTGACATTTTATCAATGTACATTAAGAAAGCTGACATTTCACATCAATTTCCATACAGCTTCTTTGGTGCATTATTAGAGAAATTTAGTTCCAGTTTTCTCCACTGTTTTAGCTTACCCTAAACCTGCTTACCCTAAATCCATGAATCATGCTGTGTATTAAAAAAGCAAGAGAAAAGAGTGAAAGCAATCACATATGACTAATTCATACAGATTAGATATTGTATTTATCACTGTCCATGCTGACTTCCCCAGACAGCAGGTTTAGCTCAGTAACACAGTCCTATTAAAGTTCTTTAAATTCCAGAAGTGAATTCCTTTAGATTACATGCATGGATATCTACTGCAAATATACATCAGAAATGTTGTTATTTATTAAATGAACTAAAGAATTTGGATACTGCTTTGAAATTTTTATAATCTATGCTAAACCATCAGCACAACAGGAATAGAAGTAAGAATATCCTAACTTGATACCTTGAACTCAGACAGACTGGAAACTATCATTTTAATCCTCCCCATTTCCTATTCTCTTAGCTGCCCCCAGTGTTTACAAACCAAACCCACCATCAGTTTCCCAAAATAACCATGGGCAGACTGTTGGTTTCAATCACTTGCTTGATTTTTCTACTTTCCTGCCCATGTGATGACATCTCTTAAACAATCTTGATGGCAATTAACCTGAAGAGTGCTGTCTACTGATGTCAAGTAATAAATTTTCATCGACTCTTTGTCTCACCAGTGACAGCAAAGACTTTCTGAGAATGATGGGCCATCATGTCACACACCACGGAACGGAGGGCCCCATCTCAAACAGGAAATCTGCTGTATGATGTCTCAGACAAGCAGCAGACAAGTTTTGCCAAACTGCAGATGAAGAACAGCACATCAAGAAATCACCACTCTCTTTCCAATGGGTTTTGACATATACTTCTGAATCAGAAATATCTTCTGCCAGGAAACAGGAGTAGGGAGAGTGAAAAGCTATTATAAAGGGCACTGACTTGGCAACAGAATTCTGAAAATAACGATTTCAAATATGAAAAATTAACTGTTCCAAGAAAGTGATGCTAATAATAAAAAGAGTAAGTAAAAAAAAATGGAAAACGTACGAACAAAAATTTAAAAAGCAATGTTGTGGGATGCTACAATGGGAAAACTCAAGTTTAGAATACATGTCCACCCAGACTGCCACACCAGCTGCTGGGACAGACTTCTGAAAGTCACTGAGGCAAGTTGTGGAATGAAGCATGGCCAGCAAACTTTGGCAGCTTTTTGCAGCAGAGCAAATAGGAACTAACAACACCAAAACATTTAGGAAGGGGATGGTTCTGCCCTGACCTGCACTGGGGGGGGGGGCAGGCCCTCTGTGTGCCACAGCACCCCCTCCAACTCCTATTTAATGCATCCCAGCACCACAGACCTGACTGCAGACAGCTGTGCTCCTCAGGGAGCCTCCCAGAGGCACAGCAGCAGAGGTTACTGCCATTCCCCAGCCGCCCAGAGCCTGCAGGAGGACCCTCCCCCCAGCCCCCCGTACTCACTCTCGTTGCAGACGATGCCAGCCCAGCCGGGCGGGCACACGCAGCCGCTGCGCTCGCTGTTGCAGTGCCCCCCGTGCAGACAATCCTCACAGCTCAGGCTGCAGTCCTGGCCAAACGTGTCACCCAGGCACACTGGCAGCGAAGAAACCACACAGGGCTCAGACAGCAGCCACAGAAAAACGCTCCCACCAGCTCTTACCCATCGCTAGGCTGCAAACAGTGCTGGTTCAGCACGAAGGGAACAGTGAAATGGGCATTCCTGAATTTCCCCCTTCACATTTTTGGCTCTAAGGAGAAGGAAAGCTGGGTGTTCAGCTGGAATTTACTCCCCTAAATGCTGTAATTCTCCAGCGAAGAGCACTTCAAGCTACTTTTTAAAAGCAAGTGTTTTGCCTTCAGAAAAAGTAAATTTGCAGCTAATGCTTGATAACACTGTGTATAATTAGAAGCATTTACTGGGACTCCTGTTCTTGCTAGGCTATCCCTGTTGTTTTATTGCAGTAAGTGAATGTGGTGCCATTTAAACACGGTTCACTGATATTTTCTACCACATCATTTGAATATTATTCTAGGAAAACAAAGCAAAACACACATTTATCACTTCCCTATTTCTTCGTGGATACAAAGAATTTTGTATAGGAAACCTGATATGAAAATGCATTTTTGCCCTCTCCTTCCCTACCCTCCTTTTATCCCTTGCAACCTCATGTTCTCTTTGTGGGGTCTATTGAGACAAGCTTGGAAAATAAATGCAATTGTCTGATAAAATACTTCAGTGGCATTAAAGATCCCATCCATGCAGCTTTGTGCCTTCCAGGCTTTATGGCTGTGGCTGGAGGCTTTTTGGAAGGGGATTTTGAGCAGCACCTGAAAGTGAGCTGGCAATTTATTTCAGCCTACAGTAAGTCACAGGCTGGCTGCTCTTCACCAACCATTTTCTCTGTGCAGTGAGATTTCCTCTAGGACTGAGCACCCAACTGTTCCCTTTTTTGTAGCTGAACAAATGCCCAAGCTTTCAGGGATATTCAGATTCCCAGTGCTCCTACTTGGAAGAGGGTACAGACTCATAGCTCAGGAGAAGAATACAGATCACCAGTAAAAACATCATGCTTCCACCTCAAAAAGTCATTCAAGCTATAGAAAATATTTAATTACTTGCACCACCTTACTGTTGAAATAGTTTTTTTTATAATATAGATAGCAGCCCAAAATACATCTGAAAGTATAAGCAATAAATTACTATTTGGGAGGTAAAAGAACTTACTAAACCATTTAAAGTGTCTTTCCTCCACCATCTTTTCCTACAAACCACTGCATGCTGCAAAGCCTTAGCCTCAGAAAAAGTGCAGCTGCTCAGTTATGACTGATAACACCCAAATTTCTGTGGCTAAATATAAATAAAACATGCCAAAAGTGGTCAATAAATATTTGATTGTGGTTTCTAGGCCTGATAATTTTGCCTGTGGTTATCTCATTTATCAGTTTCCCAGTTGGTTATCGGTGTCGTTGAGTCTGGCTGGATGCTGCATGATTTGGGAGGGTCCTAACAATTTTGTTCATAAAAATAAGTTATTTTTTTATTAAAATCAAGACCAACTCCTGACTTTTGCCTGTAGGGTAAGTGAGTAATTAGAGTTTATACAAAAACCACAGGACACATACAGGAAAAACAAGGAATCCTCCCTGGTGACCCACCAGCACTCAGCACAAAGCAAGCACAGCGTTTCACCTCATAACACTCTTTAAAGCTGAGGAGTTTCCACCTGCGGGTGGAAACTCTGAATCATGCAAAGCCCAGGTGGGTGCAGAGCTGCTCTGCACCCACTCCTGTGACAGAGGCTGTTCCTGGGCTGTTTGCCACTGCTTGAGCTGAGCAGAATGTGCATGGGTTGGGTGCTTTACCTGGGGAACACACCCAAAACATCAAGGGAAACCTGAATCTTCAGGGGATTGTTTTTGACACAAACAAAATGCAAGTACCTTAAACAAAAAGCCTCTGGTTGTTAAGAAAGGTTTGTAAACAGGGACAACCCAGCTGCAGGAGGGAGGGAGTGTTTCCCAAGGGATTTAATGCATTGCAGTAACCCGGCATCCTCTCACCCCCGGGATGATGAGATCCTTCTGGCTGCTGCCCCCAGGGTTGCTTCCCAAGCAGCCCCCCAGCCACTGCTTGCTGTGCTGCTCACTTTTCCCCTGCCTCCCTCCCAACACATCCAGGACCCTCCAGCTTCCTCAGCCAGGTCCCAATTTGGGATGGAGCACACGCCCCATCCCTGCTGCCATGGAGACGGGCAGGAAGCAGCAGCCCCAAACCCACCCACCCCGGGACGATGCCCCCAGTTTGCTGTGCTGGCTCAGGGCCCTGCAGGTCACTCACCGACCCTGTGCACCAGGGTGAGCTCTCCTCGGGGGTCTCCATCCTCGGCCAGGGCCCCGAGCGCGTAGCGGAGCAGCTGGGGGGGCCCTCGGAACTGCAGCCCCGGGGCAAACCCCGCTGCCTCCTCCTCGTCCGGCACACCTAGGGCTGGGCAAACACAGCCCATCAGCGCCCCACCCGCCTCTCATTGACAGCCTTTGGTACTGTTCCCACGCCATGAGGTTTTGCAGTCACCCCTCTGGCCGGCGGTCCCAGCCCAGGCATTTTCTCAGCTGTACTTACAGAGTTTCTGCTATCCAAAAAAAAAGAAAATAAAAGAGGAAAGAGGGAAAAACTCCCCATCTTTCCTGTTCCTGGAAAAAACCTCTGCTCCTGAAGAATCAAAATTAAATGAGGAGATTCATTTTCCTCACTTGAAGTTTGAGATTATTTTTAGTTAATGAAGGTCATTACTCTTGCTCGTTTTGGAGATGACAAATAGAAAGTGAGGCCGGCTGTGCAATTTATTTTCAGAAACATTAAAATTTGAGCCTTAAACTGATGGGAAGTCAGCTGGCTTTCTTTTTGGTGTTGGTTAGAATATCAAACTCTGGCTTAAGGTTTAGCAGGTGCTAAACTTGGTTATAAAATTGAGTTACTCTGCTAAGCTCCGGACTGGTTACACTGGCAGAGATCCAGAATAACGTCACAGACTAATGGAAAACTGGCCATGGTTGATCAAAGCAGAATCTGGCTACCTTTTTTTTCCCCCCAGGATGTTAAACTTCATCAAATAGTGCAAGGAAAGTGTCAAAAGAGTATTTATTTCTAAACCAGGAGCTTTAGGTTTTTGAACATGTTCAGGGGATTTAAGTGTTCATCTGCCATTAATCTTTGGCAAAACCCATTACTGGAGGATGAACTCAGATCCACGCACTGCACGTAGCTCTACCCTGGCCACGTTCAGAGATGGCTCAAGTTGGGCTCCCAAAATCCCAGGATCTGTGAAGATCCCAGTTCCAAAATCACTTTTTAAATCAGTGGGAAATGCTTAATGGCCCTCAAATTGTAGGAATAACTCACCCACGCAGGCCCATCTGTTATCCCCGAGCCTGTAACCCTCCTTACAGGCACACTCGTAGGAGCCCAGGGAATTCACACAGAAATGGTCACAGTTGCCATTATCCACACGACATTCATCCACATCTAGAAAATCCAGATAAAAATGGTGATTAGGAGCAAGTACTTCTGCTTGGAGAGCCCACGCTGTGCCCAGCTGCATCTGGAAAATTATTCTATACATAAGAGAACACAATTTTTCTTATGTGTTTTGGGGCTCTCCATTTCTCTCTGGTACTGGAGGTATGAAAACATTTCAGGGCAACAGGGAGCAGATTATTTCACTGATGTTTTTGTCTCGAATGAAAACAGATGCTTGAAGCTGTTAAGCTCAGTTGATCCTTCAGTTATTTTGAGGGCTCTTCTTTTGTGGAAAGAGTGTTTAACACACATCAATATACAGTGTCCATAGAGAGAGGAGGGAAAGTTTCTCTCTGCTGGCTCATCTCCACATCCCCACTTCCCCACGCTGGCTGCTGAGTTACTCCTGTATTCCAGCCTCACAAAGTGGAAACTACACATTTGCAAAACCTTATCAGCCAAGCTGACAAAGGGTCAGTGACTCTCATTAGGGCAGTGCCCACAAAGCCCTGCAAAAGGTTTTGACAGCATTTCTTCTACCCTGGGCTGTGATTAGTTAAGACTGAGCCATTGGTACCAAAAGACTATTGACAAGTGCACAGAATGATGCAGGACAAGTGGGAATAGCTTTAAACTAAAAGGAGGAGGCTTTAGATTGGATATTAGGAGAGAATTTGAGGGTGTGATGCCCTGGTTGCCCAGAGAAGCTGTGGCTGCCCCATCTCTAGACATGTTCCAGGCCATGCTGGCTGGGGAGTAAGCTGGGACAGTGGAAGGTGTCCCTGCCCGTGGCAGGGGGGGAATGAGATGACCTTTCTGTTCCCGTGCAGCCCAGCCCCTGCCCTGAGCCCGCTCTCACCGTCGCAGGAGCAGCCGTCGGGGCTGAGCTGGAACCCCGCCTTGCAGGCGCACTCGTAGCCCCCCGCGTAGTTGATGCAGAACTGGGAGCAGCAGGACTCTCCAGTCTCACACTCATCCACCTCTGCAAGGAAAGGGCAGCACGTTCAGCCCGAGACCCCCTGAGCTGCTGCCACAGCTCTGCTCAGAGCTGTTGTGCTGCAGCACTCACCGCTTCACACATCCCTCTTCCTTCAGCCACATAAACCCTGTCTGAATCCTGACAGCAGCTGCCTTCTGCCTTCTCCCACAGCAGCCAGGACCCTCCACGTCCCGAGAGAGGCATCTCCTCCACAAGCCTGAGCTGCCATGAGGGGATTTACAAAACACCAGCTGGTCTTGCTGGTGACCAGGGACAGGACCTGAGGAATGGCTGGAGCTGTTTCAGGGCGGGTTAAGGTTGGATATGAACAAAGGTTTTTTCCCCCAGAGGGTGCTGGGGCACTGCCCAGGCTCCCCAGGGAATGGGCACAGCCTTGAAGCTGCCAGAGATCCAGGAGGGTTTGGACAATGCCCTTAGGGATGCCCAGGGTGGGACTGTTGGGGTGTCAGTGCAGGGACAGGAGTTGGACTCGATGCTCCTTGCGTGTCCCTTCCAACTCAGGATATTCTATGGCTGTATGAAAAGAGACAACAGCAAGGACCCACCAGCCCTCAAAAACAGAACATTTGACCACTGAGATTTCTTTATACTCAATCTTATTGAATGCAAACTAACAATGCTCTGATCCAACCAGGCATTTGCTGGACAGCAGCAGCCTGGAAGGCTCAACTGCAGTTCTTGATAACTGATTTCCTGTTGCCTCCTCCTGCTCTGTGTCCATTCAGAAATTGGTATCATTGACACCACTGTTCTGGTGATTAGATAGGAGAGCTGAGCTGTTATCTGTGCACTGCAGGCTCCTGGCTGCTGTCAGGCTGCTGAGCAGGTCAGTGGCCATCCAAGGGCCACCTTGTCAATGCTGAGTCTGCAAAATGCTTCTGAACGTGGCCTGGCTGAGCAGCTGCAGATGGGAAAGGTCAGTGTCTCAATTAACCTTGGAAGGAGCACCAACTTTAGGAGGAAACATGGACAGGAGAAAGAAAATGTAATTAATCAATTGAGGTGAAGAGGTCAGTGTGAAAATGATTAATGCAGGTTATTTGAAGGCAGTGTTTTCCAGAAATGTCACAAGCTGAGCTCCTCTGCAGTACATCAGGTGGTGCCTTGCTCTGGGATCCAGCAACAGCCCCTTGTTTGTGTCAGAATGCAAAATCTGCATCCAACAAAAAGATTTTTTGCTGTTAGGAGCAACTTTTCATGTCCTCAGCCTTCCCCTGTGTTCTCTCCCTTCTCTTGCTGTGTCTGGAGTATCTGCTTCCCTCCGAAATCCCCAGCAGGTCACTGAGCTGGGATGTGGGCAGGAGGCTGCTTTGCCTCCTGTCAGCTGTACAGACAAGACTGTGTAACCCACCCACCCCTCTGAGGCTCTGGCTCCAAATCTGCCTCCCAATTTTTTTTTGCTTTGCTTTTTAAGCTCCATCATCACCCGCCCTTGCAGCCCTCAGTGCTCCCCTCCTCCTCCTCTCTCCTGTACTTGGCTTTTTTTCCTTGCAAGACTCATTCTGCCTCTCACACTTACCAGTGCTCCCACTCTCTACCTCTTCTCATCATCTCGTATCTCACTACACTGCTTTGTGGTGCCTGTTCCTTTTTCCATCCCCCCTCTTTTCCTGGCTATTCTTACAAAAAGTAATGGCATAGTGACAGCAAGCCCAAAGCAGAATAAAATACAGTTTGCATGGCAAAAGCCATAAACAAAACAAAACATAAAACAAACACACACAAAAAACCCTCATAGTAGAATTGCTTAAAACATGAATGAGTTTTTAAGCTCTTCTCCCAAAATAAACCCAAATCTAACTCTGTTGCTTTCACCTCCCAAGAGACTTCTCACAGGCAGAAGTGTAACCTCATCACTGAGCAAATCTGATGGAAATCACCTGAGCACAGCAGCCTCTGTGCCACAGAGTGGAGTTTGTGCATGAAGCACTTCAGAGCAGCTGAGAAGGGAAGGGAACCAATGTCCTGTAATGCTGGGCTGCCCAGGGTGAGACATGGCCACGGTAACAGGTGATGCACCAGTGCCACCTGCACTCCCTCCACGGTAACAGGTGATGCACCAGTGCCACCTGCACTCCCTCCATGGTAACAGGTGATGCACCAGTGCCACCTGCACTCCCTCCATGGTAACAGGTGATGCACCAGTGCCACCTGCACTCCCTCCATGGTAACAGGTGATGCACCAGTGCCACCTGCACTCCCTCCCCTCGTCAGGGACTCACCCCAGGAACACTCAGAGCTGGAGCAGCGCCGAGGGAGCGCCAGAGGACGCGCTCATTAAAACTTGATGGTTGCTAAAAGCTGGCAGAGAAGGCTTTCCTGAGAAATCCTTCAGCTTTCTCACATTCTGTGGGAATTATCTCTTTCACACACAGCCAAGGCAAAGCAGAGGACAACTGTGTGCTTTATCCTTGCACCTTCAGAGTTGTTTTGAGAAGCAGGAAGTTATTTTCTTTAAGAATAATATTTAGAAATGGGTGATTTGCCACCTTACCTGTCAGTTTGGTGGGTGGTTAACCTGACCAGTAATGTAATTTCCTATTTGCAAACCACACTATAAGAGAAGCTTTCCATTGAAGGGGTCCCAGCTGTGCTCTGACCATGCCCCTCC
This sequence comes from Lanius collurio, assembly GCA_020086605.1. Lineage (NCBI taxonomy): Eukaryota > Metazoa > Chordata > Aves > Passeriformes > Laniidae > Lanius > Lanius collurio. The sequence continues at coordinate 1,244,475 of JACBWW010000055.1, forward strand.
GAGCTGCCTCTCACCATCCCGGGGCGCAAACAGCGATGCCCTTGCAGAAGGAGGCACGGGAGGCGTTTCCCTGAGCGGCAGCTCCTGCAGGCTCCCTCCCACAGCTCCTGCAGGCTCCCTCCCACAGCTCCTGCAGGCTCCCTCCCACAGCCGCTGCCTGCCCCCAGCACGGCTCACCTGAGCAGGTTTTGCCGTCCTCGCCCAGGCGGTGGCCGCGGGGGCAGGAGCAGCGCGGCCCCTCTGCCGTGTGCTCGCAGCCGTGGGAGCAGCCGCCGTTCCCGTCCCGGCAGCTGTCCACGATTTCCATTTCGATGCCTTGCAGAGAAATAAATCAAAAGGATGTTAGAAAGCAAGCGCGGGAGGAGTCACTGGAGGAAGGGCTTGCTGTAAAGCAGCAGCCAGGAGTGCTGTAGCAGTGACCACAATCAGCTCACACCCCCCCAGCAGCGCAGGCTGGGGAGTCACCGAGCTCCAGGCACTTGTGTCAGAACAGTGGATGCTCTCAAACTCAGCCGTGTGAAACCGGCTCAGTGCTCCAGCAGCCACCTGCTACAGGAGCCTTCACAGGTTTCCTCAGGTTTATGCTTTGGTTGGACACAGCTCCTGCCCCAAAGGAGGAACAGAACCATCTGAGGAGCCCAGGAGGTGCCCCTCAGCCCAGCCTGATGCGCTTCCCAAAGAGCAGCTTTGGGTTTTGCATGGGAATGGCAAGGAGCTGGGTTCTGAAACATCCCCCAAACACAAAGGCATTGAAACTTCCTCAGCAGAGTCCTGCTGGTGACATGGACACCCAACCACAACGCAAAACAATCTCTGGGTTTTGGCTCTTGGATGTCCCTTCCAGGGACACAGCAGCTCCTCTGCTGAGACTCTGTCCCCTACAGCTAAGACAGGGTGGCACAGTGCCACTGCCAGCCCCCTTTGCCCTGCCAGACTTCCATGTCCTCCTCATGTGGCTGCACTGGACAGCCCTCACAACATCCTGGCCATTTCCAGTGGGAACCCTCCTACAGAAAAGGGAACACCCGGCCACCTCATTCCCTCCCAGCTACTTCCTCAGATGATTTCTCCAGGATGAAAAGAACCCACAGGGTCAGTTATAAAGTTTCTCATGAAAGATTAGCCAGCTTGTCTTGTTACAGAGCTACTTAGAGAGGAAATAATTTCTCCTACTATGTAGGGGAACTGAGAAACCCATCCTAAAGAAGCCTCTGTACTTCCAGAAACACCCCAGCTCAGAATGGTGCTCATCAGATCTGGCACAGAATTTCCTCAGACACATCTGTGTTGGTGGGCTCTGGTCCTACCTCTCTTTGTGCTCCCAGGAAGCAACCTGCTTGCCAACAAGAAATGTAATTCCAGCTGGAAGAGGGTATAAATTAAGAGAATAAACATTGAGGGCTACATCTCATTCACAGTGTGATTATTTGCACCAGGGAGGAGAAATCGTGTCTCCTGTCCAGTGTGTTAAGCTGGGATTTAGTCAACTCAGCGATTAAATGCTGAATCTGACTTTATACATGATCTTCATCATTTACTTTGTCTCAGTTCTTCATCAGTAAAACTGAAATACCAGCTCTTCCCCAGCCACTGGGGAAATGAAAGAATAAACAAAGACTGTAAATTGCTCAAACACTGGGATAATCCTGATCATAAATATATGCAGAATGTTTTTATTTTTATTGTTTGCTCTGCAATATGGTGCATGAGGCACAGAGAATCACCATCCCCTGAGATGTGCTGAACATCCAGAAAAAATATTATCAGAAAAGCACAATGAAATCTAAGTGGTCTAAACCCCTTTTTTATGCCTATGACAGAACATTTCATATCTATACATTAATCACATTTCCTCTGCCATTGCACTACTCACAGCTCCCCATCACCTACAAAATAATTCTCCAGAATGTCTCTCACATAATTGGGTTTTGTTTTTAATGTACGTTAATGCTGTGAAACTGGATTTCATTCTTAATAACTATTTCTTACACGGACATTCTTAAATAAAGCACTCATTCTCTGGCATGCAGCATATTTTCCTAAGGAAGCTCTGCTGAAAGCTCTTGCACAGTATTATTAGATTGAATGATCTTTGCCCACCTCTTTGCTAAAACAGGTCATGCTTTTGTCTGCATTCCAGGGAGCTTATGTTAGGTCCATAATAACCCCAACTCTTCCACATCACCTCCTTTATTAATCTACATTTGCCCTCAAGGGCAGGCCAGGGATCACCTATCAGCTAACAGCACTGGGAGTCAGTCCCTCTCTCCAGAAAAGCTGCACTGATTAAGAAACCCCGCTGGCAAGAGGTAAGTATGTGAGGAAAGACAACAGGGCTTGCTTTAGTTTGGGAAATTTTTGTTGTTCCACCATTTTTTCATCCCCGATCTTTCTTTTTTGTTGCCTTTTTTAAAAAGCATCCTGTTAATAATGTCAGTGATCTCAGGAGAAACATAAGCAAACCCAGATGGGTAAAGAGAGCAGAGCAGAATATGGTGTTGGTTTTCTCTTGCATCAGATCTGTAAGAAAGCTGGGAGGACGAGGGCAGGAAGGAATACATTTCATAGAACAGCAGCATTCTGGTAGCTCTGCAGCAGAATTCAGCAGCCTCTGAAGATAAACCACCAGGGCTATTTGCTCTTTGAAAGGCAGTAATTAAGGTCTGTGAACACAGGCTTAGGGACGTGGCACCCTGCAAACCCAGCAGCAGAGGAAGAAAACAGTATTAATCTTGAGCTTCTGCATCCAATTCTTTTGCTGGGAATGCTAATCCCCCTGAGCTGGGAGTGGGGCAGAGCAGGGGCACACAGGAGGGGCTCAAGTGCAGGCATCACTTACGGTAGCACTGGCGCCCGTCCGCCCCCAGCTCGAAGCCGGGGCTGCAGGCACAGCTGAAGGAGCCCGGGGTGTTCACACAGCGATGGGCACACCTGGCCCTGCCTTCTGCACACTCATCAACGTCTGCAAGCACAGAGAAAGGCACAGTCACTCAGCTGGCTGGAGGAATGAAAAATAATGCTGCTCTACCTGGACATGGCTGCGTTTCCAAATGTCTGCTGAAAGGATTATCCCGGTGTCAGTCGACAAAGGGCAGCACCCGATGAACCCAGGAACATTTTACTCACATTATTCTCCAGAACAATCTCTTTTTCTAAGCACCATTGACCTTCAACTTCTCAGTGTGAACATTTACAGTATCACACATTATATCTGCAGTATCAGCCAAAGCAACTTATTTATTATTCCTGTAAGAAGAGTGATGGCAAAAAAAAGACCTCATGTGAAGAACTCAGAAGAAAGCCCTAACTTCCAAAACTCTGAAATCATCACCATGTCCTCCATGCCATTATAGTTAAATTAATGGAGCAGGAAATAGCTGATTATTTTCTGAATGTCAAATGATCTGGATTAAGTGGTGGCTAGGTTTCAGCAGGGATGATGGAGACAGATCATCCCTGAATCCTGCAGCTGCTTCTGCAGCAGCACAGTGGGGAGGCATCTGCTGCAACCAGAGCAGCTTCATCCCACTGTGAGGAAAGGAGAAGGTGCAGAGCCCTAAGCAGGAAGGCTGCTCTTCCCCTAGTCCTCTGTCAAGCAGGCTGCTCCTCAGCTTCACACTTGCTAGGCTGTATTTTGGAGTTAAATGCCTCCAAAGGTATCCATCTTCCCAAAAATCTCAGTGGAACATAGAAGTACTTTTAAGGAGTAATTAGTTAAAAAAAACCCCAAACCACAAAAATTTACACTAAATACAGCTGCACAAAACACCAACCTCTGTGCAAAGACTGGTCTCACACACTGCAAACCCCTGATCCATCTCCTGCTCCCTCTCATTCTGACATTTTTCTGGCAAAACACAGACTATTCACTGCACTGAACCTGAGTCAGTGTCCTGCACATGGCAGGGAGCAACCTGATGAGTAGCTCCTCCCTTTGCATCCCACACAGCCACTTTCTGGCAGTTTTGTCCCTCCATGTGTGCTGTGCCCAGTGCTGTGCTCGTGGCTCCCACACTGGAGCACGAGGAGCTTGATGGATGCAATCAGGCTCCTTGCAAAGAGAGGCCCCAGGCAGTGCAAACACCACACACTGGCTCATGAAAATTTCAGGACAAATGACAGCTTCTCTGAGGCAGCCATGTGAGCAGCTGCTGCTTAGAATAAAATGGGTTATTTCTCCTTTTTTTCTAATTATCAGTTTGCGAGTACACAGCACTGGCCAATGCTGGAAATATTCTTCTCTCTTCTTCTTTTTAAACAGAAAAATAAGAAGTTGAACCAGAGCCACCACCATCCTGCACAGGTTTCCTCCTGTCCTACAGCTAATAGCTGAAGTGTGACACTTGAGCTGCCCTCTGTCTCCTTCCAGCTCGGCTTCCAGAGAGTCCAACAGCAGCTTGAATTTTGCAAAAGACATTGAGTAACTTCTAGGAGAAAAAACCAATAATTGTATATCCGTGGTAAGACACACTGCTTAGTGATTCAAAAGATTGTTGCCATGAGGCTGGGGAGAAAATTTGTTACAATATACAACACTGCAAGTTAACTCAGTGATTCAGTTTGTACATAAATCAACGGAAATGTCAATGTGTATCTGAGATAAAAGGAACAACAGGCTGACCCTACTGCTAAACCCACAGTTGTTTCCATCCACTCATCATCAGTGAAGTGTCTATACTACTTGAAAATACTTCTAATTTACAGTAATTACTCATGAGTAATTCCAGTAGGAGAGAATCACTAAGATCTGCCATTCTGCTCACAGAAGGGCTTACAGGCAACTGAGTAAAATACTTGGGGTAGGACAAATGTTTTGAAAGGCACCCAGCACCCTTTACATGAGACAATAACTTAAATATTGGCAAGATTTCGGCCAAGTTTTTAAAAGAGGAGTTTAAAATTAGTGCCTGAATATGTATATATATATATATGTATATACACACACCCTGATCCTGACTTGGCTGTTAAAAATCTGTGCACCTTTATGTGCACAAATGCTTTTTACTTCATAAAACTGCTAAACTATCTTCCAAGAGTTTCACTGAAAGAGAAAGGCAGGTATTTTGATCTCTAATTCCCCCACATTTCAGGTCAGAAACGCTACAGATCCTTTTGACAACCCCAGACTAAATACAGACTTTAGAATTCAACTTTTAAAGCTCCTCTCTTTGGAAATCTTACACATCATGATTTCTTCCTTCACAGTAGTTTCTCCATTAATATGGAAACAGTTCTCCAGCTAAAAAGCCCTTTGAATTCTAAATAGGTTTTCAGTGACCTGGTTCAGAGTTTTACTTGAACCAATTTTCTAGGAGCTGTATCTGGGACATTATTTTAAAGGGACCCCACAAGAATAACACTACAGCATTGACAAATCCAGTTGCTAGAAAGCATGACTTTGGAGATCACAGAGGAATTTTCATCACTTAAAAGGTCCTTCAAGACTATGGGCTGATGTGAATATGACAGAGAGAAACACTGCTACAAAATGCACACATATATTTGTATACCATTCCTTTCCACTCACAGCTCAGTAAGCCACAGCACTGATTAATACCTTTCTTCACAATAAATAGTCCAGAGTTTCTTACCTAAACAGGACTTTTTGTCTGCAGAAAGAGAATGCCCTGGACGACACCCGCATTTTGCAATTCCTCTCTCATTCTGACAGATTTGTGAGCATCCTCCATTCCCACTTGTGCAGGGGTCTATCACTGAAACCAATTAGAGCACACTGTCAACTGAAAGGTCACTTTTTGCCTGAAAATGGTCTTACCTGCCATTGTTACAACGAAGGACCAAGTGGCTGAAAGAGATGAGACAGGGACAAAATGTGACAGCACCTGGGGTACAGCAAAGCTGCTGTTTTTCTGGATGCTCTTTGTTGCTGGACAACATTTTTCATAGAGCAGCAATGAGGCTTTAAACAGCAGGAAACCAAGCTTGTATTACACTGGAAGCAGGACAAAAAAAAGTACATTTTATTGTTATTTTGCTGTACCTGAACAGATTTTCAAGAGTTGTCTAAACAACAGCAATTAGCACTCCAGTATGTGTGAATCCATAAACACACACAATGATGGAGCTCACCACAGAACAATGAATATTTAAAAGGCTCTAGAGGAAATAAACACTGAAGAGCCCCCAAAGACATCTTTCAGTCTATAAACATATGCCATTCATGCTGTACATCAAGGCTCTTTCCTTTTCTTGAACAATAACATACCTTTTCAAGGATAAGTTGCTCTAAGTGGCAAGTACTTAGAAAAACTTATGAAGTGTGCACAGAAGCCTCCACCTCGAAGATTTCACTGGGTTTTATGGGTTTATTTCTGGAACATGCACCTGCTGGAAGCACACTGACCAAATAAAGACTTGGCACACACCAAAACAGACCTACCACGACAGGTCTGATTTGGGTTAAGATCTGACATTCTGCACCACCTGAGGTTTTGCTTTGGAGCACTCATTACACCACAATTCCTGTGAATAACATTCCACAGGTAAATTTGGAGGACACCTTGAAAATGAGTCTTCTGGAGTTCTGCTTAGCTTCAAATAAAACTTTTGAAAAGCTATGCTTGTTTCCTTACAATTCCAGCTCTAATTCAGTTTTAGCTTTTTACTAATTACTGTCTGATTTGAGACAGATGACCAATATTCATCACTTGCCTCCAGCCCAACATTTCCTTCCTCTTCTCTCAGAGTCCCAAGAAAAACTCACCATCAGTTGAACAACAAAGGAGTCAGGGTTTGAGGAGCCCTGGGGAAGAGCTGAAGGAGTTTTGCTCCAGACCTGGCTGCTTTGTTCTTCCAGCAGCTACACAGGAGAAGGGAAGAGGAGAGAAAAACCTCTACTTCACGTGGATTCAAACATGGGGCAGGGCTTTTTTGGTCACCTCTCTGTGTAGCCAAGTGGCATCTTGTGCCACCATTTGGCAAAGGAGGAAGTTGCCACACAACTGCCCCAAATTCCCTCACGTCACCTCCTGCCATCTCGAGAACACACAACCATTCCAGGCTGTAGGGCTCAGCTTGACTTGATAGTATTTTAAAAATATAATAATAATAAAAAAAAATAAAAAATAAAAGCACTGTTAGGGATGTAGAACTGAAATTGGACTCCTGACACGATAGGTTGCAAATAGGTTTCCAAGGAACAGCAGCACTTCATCGTGCATGACACTTCCAAGGCTGACAACTTGGCTCTGCAGCTCGACAATTTGCAGTCTACAAAGGATTTAGCTCCAAGCAAGAACTCACTCCTTGCTGATACGAAATATTGAGTTATTTGCCGATTCTTTTTCTATTTGGGTAAATTAAATGAAATCACTATCAAACAGCATCTGTTAAACCTGCATATTATGAAGGTTTTCAGAGCAGCGAAAGCTTTAATTTGAGAATGATTACGGCACGGAGTAAAGCTTGTAATGCTCTGTGACATGACAACAGGCAAACAACAAATTACATGGTAGATGTTAGTAAAACATAGTAATTCAAATAAAGATAGCAGCCTTGGAAATCCTTGGATGAGGTAAGTTTGTAAAGGAAAGATCTTCAGGACATAAGGCAATCAGTGATTGACTTGCTTTCCAGTGACATGGATGTTCCTGTTACAAGCAGGTTTCAGGAAAAGCCAAAAATAACTCATTAGTGTTCTTGTTTCACACATTTGTCTCTTCATTTAATAACTTTAGTAGGTAACGACTCCCATCCTACAAAGCTTTACTCCAAGCTGTCAAACACTGCGCTGAAAAATTTACTGGCCTGGTTTCATTTCCCAGGTGCCTCAGGACACAGAATCCCAAGATGGTTTGGGTTGGAAGGGACCTGAAAGCTCACCCCATTCCACCATCCCAGGCTGCTCCAAGTCCTGTCCAGCCTGCCCTTGGGCATTGCCAGGGATGGGGCAGACCTCCCAATCCTTCACTGCAAGGCTGTACAGAACAGGGTCTCCAGCCCTATCTGCCATGACCTCTGGTGCACCTACAGAAAAGAGATTTGGGCCTTATCAAATTCATTTTCTTGTTCACAGCATCCATGACTTCACACTGGAGAAAATATAAAGTGTTAAAGAGCAAAACTGCCAGGGCTTAAGTGTTTCTTCTGAGGTTTCCAGGGCTGTGTGTGCAGTATTAGCTCCCAAGTAGTCCACAGGGATGACTCCACACCTGCACAACACCTACACCTGCTGTGGCAAATACTCTCATACACTCTGGTTTCTCCAACCAAACCACAACTCCAGCAGCCAAGTCCTGTGGTTGGAAAACAAAAAACCAGCCATGCTCATCTCCTCCCACCTCTTCTACTTCAAATACCTCTGAACTGACAACCCAAATGCATTCATGACCACTTCACCTTCATTTGTTCCTGTAAAAATCCTGTCCATGGGCTTACCTAGCAATTTTCTCTCCCAGGTATTCATTCACTGAGGTATTTATGGGGGAAAAGCATCCTACTCAGTCCTCATTTTGCAAGCTGAGCTCTGCTTACAAGACAGATGTTCCTCCCCCCAAGCACAACTGCCCTCCTGAGGGAGCTGCACTTATTTATTTTGATTTAAACACCCTGAGGTAAGCAGGCATCCAGGGAAGGCCTCACCTGCAGACAAGGCTGAGCCTGCCCCTCTGCAGTGGTCAGTAATGGCTGGCTGGTGATGAGCCTTTGGTGGGTGGCTGACCCTCTTCAGCCCCATGACATGAGGGGGTGAACAGCAGTGGCAAAACCTCCCCCTTCAGGGGCCCAGCTGAGACAGAGCATCAAGTGGCCCAGGGAAGCTTGAACTGTGCTGGGACCACACTGGGACAGCTCCCACCCCACCTGGCATCACCACACTCAGACCTTGGGGACCCCACCACACCAGAAAAGCCACCCTTCAGTGCTGGGCAGGCCCTGCACAGCCAGCTGGCCACAGACATCTCGGGATGGAGAACAGAGGAGGGTCATCACTTGACCCCCCCTTCTCCCTAAAGCTCCCCTCTTCTGGCTCTTTCTGATATCTCAAGAATGAAACGTGGCCACCCTGTGAGAGACAGAGAGGCCACCAGGGTGTGGGTGCTCCCTGAGGTGCAGCCCCCGCAGAGGACAGGATTTAGGGAGGTCCAAACTGAGGACAGGAGCCCTCTGCACCCAGCAGGAGCTGGGAGCCATGTGAACAGCAGGATTTACTTACACTTCACACACAGCATATAAAATCTCCGAGCAGAAGAGGAGCCATATGGAAACCGTTTTGTGACAGGAATTTCAGCTCAATAAATCCATAAATTTGGCCCTATCTTCCTCTGGCATGTTCAAGAGGGGGTGTGTGTGTGTGTGTGTGTTGGGCAATGGGGGGGGTTGCCTTCAAAACTGATGAATATGTTAAGATATACGAGAAAAGAAAAGCAACAATCAAACTCAAAGGTAGCATTGCTGTTCTGCTTGAGAGAGTGCTTAGAAACCTGAAGGGGAGGATGAATGAATCAGACTGTGATAAGCCAAAAGGAGATAAAGACTTTCTGTAGAATAAAACGTGTAATACAGGCCAACTCTATATACTTGATGAACAATAAAATGTTAGAATTAAATCATGATCAAGTTCCTAACCCACGGCATCACCATCAGTGTGAGAGGAACAGCCAGGGATCTACAAGGCCAAAATCTTGTTCAAAGTTGTGATTCAAAGTGAACCTCACACCTCAAACCTGTGTCATTTTAAAATGCTGTTAATAAGCAATTCCTAAAAGCTGCTTTTGGCAGGCAGGGGGAAATAGGAATGAACACATCACCCTGGGATCTTTTAAACTGCCTTTACTGCGTGTCTTCAGGCAGGTAGCACAGGACTCACCTTCACAGGATTTGGCATCTGTCTTCAGCTTGTAGCCTGGCTGGCACTGGCACTTGTAGTGGTCCTCACTGAGCTGAACACAGTCCTGCTCACAGCCCCCGTTGTTAACGCTGCAGGAACTGACAGCTGGAGCCAAGGAAGCAGTGAAGGAACGCATGTCAACAACCTGAGACACTTATTTCCTATTTTAAATACATAAATGACAGCAAAACCAGGCAAACCCCTCTGAACAGCTTTCACAAATGCACTTGTGCCCATCCCTGAGTGACTGCCCTCCCTCGTGCTCACAAGGCTTGCCTGACACTGTCCCACAGCACTGAAATGCTGATTCCAGGGAGAGGCAGGGGAGATCTAAGGGCTGTAATGCTGACTGAAGCACAGTACCCTTTGATCTGACAGCACCAAAGCACTGACAATCCACCGAGGTAAGGAGGGGAAAAAAGAACAGCCCTGCTGGCACTTGCCCATTGATTATCTCCTTCTCGGCTTGCTTTCATTGATTAAAAATAGTAATTGTCTTTCAGGCTGATTTCCTCAGCCTTGTGCATAAAAAAATGCAAGTGACAGAGGCCACAGGCCCTGCAGGACAGGCTCACACAGCAAACCACAGGAACAGAGGGTCCTCTGTACATCCTCAAAGATGCTGCTTCTTTCACCCAAGCAAATTAATATTCTTTTCTGTTCAACACATATCCCTGGCCTCTGGAGAAACATTTCTCCTCCTGACAAAACATGTTAACACACACCCACACCTATTCACACGCTGCATGTAAAAATAAGAGTGATGGTTTGACGCTGCTATTGTGCTGTATGGATGGAAGTGTGTGTGTGCATGGCTGCAAGGGATGGATTTCAACAGCAGGGGTGGAGTATGCAGAGATTTAAATTAGATATTAGGAGGAAATTCTTAACTCTGAGGGTGGGCAGGCCCTGGCACAGGGTGCCCAGAGAAGCTGTGGTGCCCCTGGATCCCTGGCAGTGCCCAAGGCCAGGCTGGACATTGGGGCTGGGAGCAGCCTGGGACAGTGGGAGGTGTCCCTGCCATGGCAGGGGTGGGAATGGATGGGCTCTGAGGTCCCTTCCCACCCACACCACTCTAGGATTCTGCATTCTCTATCAGTAGCTGGAGACTATTTGGTCCTTCATGGAAAGCACCAAACTCTGAACCCAGTGAAGTCAGCAAAGAGCATTGATTATTTATTTTAGCAATATTCATATTTCTTCATTTATCTGTAACAGACATTAGCAAATGCTAGCTGCAGAACCTGCTACAGGATTTGTTTCACCCTATGCCACCAATTAGCAAACACTGAGTTTGTGCAGTCAAGTGTGTGTTAAAAAGGTGAACAGAAAAGCAAATTTTTACATCCTCCTGGCTGCACACACAGCAGGAGACACCTCACTGCACAGAACCCTGACCCTGGCTTCCGATCTCCACCTGTGCCCACGAACCTTCTGCCCTGCCAGAAACAGAACTTAAAAGCAGCTTCATGTCTACACAGGAGACAACAGACCCCATGCACTCTGAGCTTCCAGCTCCCTGCACATTTGTATCCAAAGACCTGTTTTTCAGCAAGAATATTCAAATAAGATGAAAATATTTCAGAAGATGAAAAACATCTTAAATCCAAGTGACAGAATATACATCTCAGCTTTTAAAAGTGCCATTTTCTCCCTCCGTTTCTGGGCACGAGCCAATTTGGATGCAAGGGGAGATGAACAGCAACCTGTCGTGACAAGAATTTTGGAGGATGTGAAGGTGGGAGGGGACAGGTGTGAAATCCTGCACTGCAGGGACCGTGCATCCCAGTTTGGTGTGTGGTTCTGCCAGGGGCCAGGGAGCCCAGGGGTGCCTCTGGAGCAGCCAGGGCAGGTTTGTCACTGCTGCTGCTGCTGGAGCACCACGCTGGATCCCTGAGAGGAGGTGCCAGACTGAAGGAGAGGAGCCTCTGGGGACAGGACAGGATGGATTGTGCTCGTGCTGCCAGGAGCCAGCAACACATCTCTGATCAGAGACAGGGAGAGACTTGGCACCTCATGGGTCTGATTCCATCTGTCACAGAGGGGCTTGTGGCTGGAGGTCTGAGCACCTCCACAGGCAGAAATGTGGCCTGACATTCACTTTGGAAGATTTACTCTGGAAATCTGGTAGAAACCCAGCCCTGGCATGGATTCCAGACAGGCTGGAGATGAGGCCAGGGGATGCTGAGCAAGGGAGGTGACATCTGGGGAGGGGGACAGTGGTGGGACACACCATGTGAGAAACACAAGGATCCCAGAATCACAGAATGGTCTGGGTTCATCTTAAAGCTCAGCTCATTCCACCCCCCTGCCATGGGCAGGGACACCTCCCACTGTCCCAGGGCTCCAAGCCCTGTCCAGCCTGGCCTTGGGCACTGCCAGGGATCCAGGGGCAGCCACAGCTGCTCTGGGCACCCTGTGCCAGGGCCTGCCCACCCTCCCAGGGAACAATTCCTTCCTAATCTCCAGTCTAACCCTGCTCTCTCTCAATTCAAAGCCATTCTGCCTTGTCCTGTCACTACATGTCCTTGTAAAAAGTCCCCTCCAGCTCTCTTGCAGGCCCCCCTGATCTGATGACAGTTAAGAAATACACATTTCCCAACCCATTATTTTTTATAATAATGGTTGTATTTTTACAAAGAGCTGGGTCTGAAGCCACAGTTAGATACATATATAGCAACCACGGGGTTAGAACATGCAACCTTCTCCAACCTATGTCTTCCATCACCTTAAATCCAACCTTGGCAATGACAAGAAATGTAACTTCAGACATACAGAGCTTATTTATGTTGGGAAGTGTAGATTACAGAGTTGGAGAGATATTTATTTTGTTATTTTCTCTATTAAGAGCCTTAGTGTGCTAAAATCTCCATAAAAAACCTGCACCTCAACAGCTTCTCCATATACAGCAGACATCAAAGGTAACAGCTGGCACCAGAGATGAATCAGGGTCTAACGGCTGTGCCCTGTTTTCACTTCTAGCAGTTCAAACAGGAATAAATTCCACTGAAGACAATGAATCTACATCAATCCAAACCCACAGCCTGATACTACAATAAACATGTTCTTTACGAGTTTCAGCTTTTCAGATACCAGCTGGTTAAACTCCAGTGAAGTCAAATTCATTACATTAACATAATCAAGGCATTACAAACAAAACAAACAAAAAAATTGGACAGTGTTGCAGTGAATATTTGGTCTGGCACGTGAATCTAAAAATGAATTCAATATTGAGCAAAATTTGTGGGACCAAAAAGCTGAAGAAAGAAAAGGAGCATTAAAAAAGATGGGATTTTGTCATGGCATGGAGTATTGGATAACATCAAAGGATTCAGGAATGAAGCAGTTTACTTTCAAGCACTGGTCATCACTGAGTAAGGCAACCCACTTTGGAGATTCCCTGCCTTGGAGTATGAGCAAAAGTTTCCAGTGAGAACAGGAAGAATGACAAAAGCAGATTGCCTCTATCCATGTATTTTGAGCCTCATACTGGCAGAGGAGGGATGGACCAGCAGCAGCTACCCAGGACCCCAAACACCCTGTGATGAGGTGGCAGGAGGACCAGGCTTGCTGGGAACAACTTGTGACAGAAGTGCAGTAACATTCCATGAATCACATGGGAAAGTATCTTATCCCAGCTTTTTGAGTCTTCACATGTAGGCTGAATATCTTTTAGGATGATAGATCCACTTCCTTATGTATGGGAGATTTCCAAACCATTCAGGCTGCAAAATCTGCTTCCCCTCAAATGATTTTGGCACTTTTGTTCCCACAAACACAGGGTTGCCAAAAAAGAGAAGGAAGACGCGGAGAGAATGAACATAACAGCAATCTGGACTCTGAAAAGCCTAAAGGGAGGCTTGTTTCTTATTTCTGCAGCTGAGATAATCACCTTCCATAAGCAGCTCAGGGCCAGAATGGGGTCCCTTTTTATGCTCAGCATGCAGGAGAGAGCGTTACACCCTCTGAAGTATCCATGGAAGAAACACCACTGCTAATCCAGGCCCTGTTTGAAATGCTGGCTGTTCTGCTGGGCTGCACCAGGTCAGAGGAGAGGGGCTCTGTGCTTTGCTTCTCGAGCAGGTGAGTGAGGAGAGCTGAGAGTACAACCTGGCACAGCACAAGGGGCAAACTCCCCATCCCCAGCACGCAGCTCCTGCCCAAACCCCAGTCCTAGGCACTCCTCATTACTGGTTTATATGAAATGCTTCTCCCTGTCCTCATCAATTAGTAACTGCCTTGTTCTCCAATGCAGGAGAGCTTATCATATCCTCAAAATTTGGTGTCTTGTCTAAACAGCTGCAACAGGACTCAATACCCTCCCTCAGCATCATGTAGGTCCATTATGATGACAGCAGAGCTCTCTGAAATTCCTGTCTCTCATCTCAGGATTTATTTTTGTTTCTCCTTGATAATTTTTGAGATATTGCAAACAAAGTTGATCACTCTCTGAAGTATTTTGAATAACTTCTTGAGAATATTTACATTTATGAAATGAAATTTTTTTTGCAGGAGGTATTAAAGGCTCTGCACTTTGAGGAAAGGCCGNAGGGAGTCGACACTGAAGGAATTTGCCCCCCATATTGCACTTGAGGAACAAGTGGTCTGGCTTTCATATTTTTGCTGTGGTTGTATCTGTTCTGCATTTAACTTTCATGGTTTACATATTTTTTAATGCTTTTATGTTTATTCCATCTTAGACAATCTAATCAAAATTTACTGAAAGAGGAAGTTTTAAAGAAAGCTTGGAAATGCACAACATCCCGCTCCTGAGGAAATGTATTTATGAAGTTAAATTTTAATACTTCACATGTGAATTTCCCTCACCTAAAATGAAGTCCTGGTGTTGACTGGTGTTTAAATTCAGACCATTTGCTAACATGCACAGCTTTTTGATCTTTCTGCTGTATTTGTTGTTTTATTAGACTGTATACCACATACACGTCCTACTGCCCTGAGACATCTGGAATATGCCTTTCTTTAAAGAGAAATTTTGCTTTTTAAAATGTAAATAGTAAACAGAAAATGTTATTGACCTTGTTGAATTCCATACTGCCAAGAACCAGCCAGCTGAAAAATGCCATGATGAAATCAAACCCAGGAAACTCTTTGTATGGAGTGTCAAGAAATAAAACAAGCAAAAAGACTCAGAAAAATAGAACAAGGAAGCAGCTGAACCACATAGTACACCACGTTCTAGTATTTATACCTCAATAAACTCAAACACTGGGAGCTTCAATATTTTAATTTTATAGGCTACGATCATCTGGAGAATTTCTCTCATATACCAAACACAGTTTTAAGTTCGGGTATTGGCACTTACAGAGGAGAAAAAATAGTCCAGCTAATAAAAACGAGCTCAGAGTTAGTGATATTTGTGAGTCTCCATTTGGAGATTTAAAGGAGTGACTTGGTTTATGGGGGAGCTCTGCACCCAGCAGCAGCTCTTCCCTCAGGGGCACTTCCCTGGGGCTGACACATCCCAGAGGGGCATAAAGCAGTGATAAAGCTGAAAAGGCAATGTAATTCAATGCAAAAGAAAAGCTCCTAAACCACTTGTGCACATGAGCCAGCCCCAGCCCCAGCCTGAGCCTCCTGCAGCAAGTGGAGGCGAGACCCAGGAGCCGAAAATGCAGCTCCACGACGCCACATGAACAGCAAATCTGATGACAGATGATCCCTTCCAGCCCCAGACTTCCTCCACCAGATCAATATTTTAAGGATTATATGCTGAAAGATTCCTTCACATCCTACAGATAAAATCAAGAGAAATGCAAGGCACGGTCGCCTTTCCACGTCTGCTCCATCTCGAGGCCAGGAAACAGCTTCGCCCCCAGTTAGAGCAGAAAAATTCCCCAATTGTTCTGTCTGGGGAGCAGTCTGCAAAGCGGACACTGCTGTAAATGCCTGAACTGCATCTGAAGGTTTTAAAAGTCTAAACTATTTGGACTTCTACAAATTGCTGTACTAGTAAAGGACATAGAGCAGGAAAGCAGCAGCTTCTGCTGTTGTGGATACAAAAGTGGCCATTTCTTCTTCTACACAGGAATAGCTATAGAAAGATGAAATTATTCTAGAATAGCAGATGTATAAAAATATTTTAAAGTATTCTTGACATATAAAGCCCTTCCATTGCAATTCAGGAATATCACAGGATTATGGAAGATAGCATCTGTATCTGTGATTAAATTTGGATTAGTTTCCCCTGCAGATCAAACTGGAACACCTTCCAGCTTGACTTTCTACAGTTACAACTTAGGATGCTTATCTGAATAACCTGAATTTCAAGCCACTTATGGCTTGCTTATCACAAGTCAGACTGTGCTGAAAGCAACTGCATCCCCCCAAGACAGAGGGAGAGCAATCCAGGGAGACAAGAGGGAAAATGAGAGCTGTGTGCTGTCCCCGGGCTGTCTTGCCAAGGGGATTATGCTGCTGGGTGAACAAAGCACAGGCAGCGTGGGGATATTCTCCTTCTCCCCTTCAGAAGATTTCAGAGATGCTTTGCAGGGGGATTCCCCACTGAAGGTACCTTCCTGTGTCCTTGTTTATTCACCTTTCATCAGGAATAACCCAATACTCAGTCACACAAACCAAAGTCTGTGTGGTTCCAAGATGTAAAATATTCTACCCTCCATGTTAGACATCCTTTTTAGCTCTTCATGCTCCTGAGGGCTGTGCACTTGGACTGACCCTTCCTCCACCCTCACATCTCAAGTTCCAAACACAATAAAAGAGGGGGTGATGTACAAATGCCCAGCCCACTGCCAGCACCCTGCCCTTTGCAAGGGCAGATCCTACAGGGGGAGTCACACACTGGGAAATCCTCCAGACCCCTGACTGAGGGCCCTGCTAATCTCCAAGGAGGTTTGTCCCCAATGGATTTGATGAACCACACTGACAACAGGCCCTTCTCCCTGCCCAAAACCTGTTTCAATGCAGAGCTGTGTGACTGCTTGTCTGGAATTCACGATCATCACATCAGAGGCTTTTTTCATGTCATTATTAAAATGCTCAGGAACAGCTATGATCAATCAGTTCCTCAAAAATACACAGAGAGCAGTGCTAAACATGGACAATTAGTGAACCTGCAATTCTGGTTTTTATAAAGGAACAAAACCAGCAAGATGATGCCAGATCAATTCTCTACTAACAGAAAGCTTTACTTTTTAGACCTCTAAGAAGTGCAAAAAAGATACAGAACTAAACCCCAAAGGAAGAAAAAAGGAAGGAAGGACACAAGCCTCCATTTTCAGAATCCTGACTGGAGGAGAGAGGATGTGCCAAAGGTATCCCAGGGATGATATTCCCACTGAGAGGGACACTGCCAAGAGCACCATGTGACACAGGTGACAGCAAGGGTTGCCTCTCAGGGAGCTTCCCCCAGCCAGTGGCATTTCTTCAGGGTGTCAAATGAACAGGCTTTCCCTCCTTGACTATAAAAACATGCACAGATCAAGAACAGATCAAGAAAATACTAAGTCAGTATTTTCTGAGAGATAAGCAGAGAAAAAATTTCCTCTTCCCAGTGCCCAGGCACTGATGGCAAAAAAACCCCCAGAACTGGACAGTATCAACCTCACCATTTAGATTAAATCTTAGGAAAAATTTCTTCCTGGAAAGGGTTGTAAAGCACTGGAAGAAGCTGCCTGGGCAGTGATGGAAATGTCACCATCCCTGATGTGTGGACTGGCACTTGAGGACATGGTTTAATGGTGAACATGGTGGTGAGGCTGGGCTCACTGCTGGACTCAATCCTGAAAGTCTTTTCCAACCTCAATGGCTGTATGATTTCAGAATTATTTATTTACTCAATAGTTGTAGGCCAAACCCCTTTGCTTTGTCAAGCAGAGAACACGGAGAGGCAGAGACCAAATGGTTGTGAGCACCCCAGAACCACCTGAGACTTTGGATGAAGGGATGAGAGTCCAGCTGATGTGAGAACCCACAGTGGGGCCCTGCTGGCACAGCCACCTGCATGCAGGGGGCCAGACCACCCCCATCACACCACCTGCACAGCTGGCCCAAATGCCTTTCACAGAAGCAGAACTACACCCTTTTTACCAAATGCCTAAGAAATACTGCATAAAACTGGGATGAATGACATGCAAATGTTTCCATTTCCAACCACCACTATCCCCCAGCTTGCTGCAGAAAGGATGAGACCAACAGAAGCAGGGAAACACAAAGCCCTATTTGTATTTACTTAGGGAATGGTTTATGCTCATGGTTTTAAAGTCATGTTATAATTAGAGTTAAAGCAATTATTTATAAAAAAGATCATGACCAGAGAGAAGAAACATGGTCTATTCTTTGCAGCATTATCTTAAAATCCAGTAAAATCAAGGTTTGTCCCCTCTTTACCCTGGGAGCTCTGGGGGTCCCTGGTCCCCACTCAGTATCAGCCAGCAATGATGGTGACAGAGAAAGAAAACTGGATCTTGAGTCAAGCACCACAAGAAGAACCCTTAAGAGGCTCTATTTAAAATTATCACATGGGGATAAACTGTTCTACTCCACCACAGGTTGGGAAATAAGTTCCACCATCCTGGCTCACCCCTTCCTTGCCCTGATGGACTCCCCCAGTCTCTTCAGCTGCAGATCATTTTGTACATCTGATATGAAAACTCAGATTGTTTGCTACTTAACGTGATATTTTAAATCAACAAAGATGCATGACAGTGCTCTGCCTTCTGTTATTTGTAACTACACTGTTACTACTCTCTTTTCTATATTCCAAAGGATGTTTAAACCCCATAAAAGTTATGAAGTGAAAATATCATATGGTCTTTCCCCGCTAATTACATGGTGGATTTTACACATTAATTTAGTGTGTTTTTCAATTAAATAATTTATATACTCATTGGAAGGAAGGGAAACAGGCTTGGTTCACAGACATTCTTAAATTGATCCCCCCAAAGTCAAAAATTATTCTATAAAACTTAGAGTAAGCCCTGATATTGCTGTAAGTAGGTAAGTTTATAACAGATCCAACTCACATCTTCCTTTACATCAGAGTAGCTCAAGTCTTAAGCTTGAAAATGTCCAAAATTTGACAACCAGTGTGAATCCCCTCACAAATGCAGTCACTACTGAGCATGACACAATTTTCTCTTGCAGCAGCAGTTTTGAAAAGGATCTCTCCCATTTTATTAACACTAACATGATTTTCACTGTTTGAAACTTTGATTGGAGGGGGTTGGAAACTCCTGTTGCTAGAAAAAAATTTGGCCATCTTTTCCAAAATGGAAGAAGTTTTACACTTGTATTGACTCTAGGAAGGAAAATACCAGTTTAAAGTCTGGTCCAAAACAAAGCCTAAAATTAAAAAAAAAAAATAAAATCAGTTCATATTCATAAAAAATTTATTTGTTTTTCACTGAACCAAACTGAGCAGCAAAGATTGAGAAGAACACTTTTGGATGGCTGGGAGGTTTTAAATTGCAGAAGTCCTGGTCTAGGGCTTTTTTTTTTATGCTTCACAAAACCCCACAAATATGTTACAAGCTCTTTTGAGTGGTTTTCTAGAACCTGGTGTTAACACACCTCCATGAAACAGCTTTCAGCATAGATAAATGTGCTCCTGCAGAGCCTGCTGGGTCATTTTGAACTGTTAGTGCTCCCAGGCTTTTATTTTTGCTCCTCAGCTATTTGTTCTGCCCTTTGCTGGCCCCTGCCACGGATTAGATGAGCATCCATTGTCTGCTGCAGCTCCCAGCCAGCCAGGTCAGCCTCAGTGCTGCAGCCTCCTCACATTCCTCACTCACAGGTGTCCCAGGCAAGGCTGCTCCAAGAGGATCAGTTCATGAAATGGCTTCAGCAAACCAAAAGGAGCACGTAAGGGCTGGTAAGAAACTGGTTAAAAATCAGGTTAATGATTCTTCCCCCAATTTAGCCCCTGCAAACCCATTTCACAAAGGACCCTTGCTGGAGCAGCCAGTTTTCTACATCATTTCCTCATCCAGGATTAAAGACAAAGCAACTTTTACCAGCATCCATTCTGCAGGCACAGAAAGAGGCTTTACAAGTTATCTGATTATCTAACTTCCCCTGAAAACGGGGAAGGGAAATAATGGCATTAAATTCCCACAGCCTTTTGTACCAGGTTCCCTGCCTTTCAGCCTCTCCTCCAGACCTCTCTGGAGATTTGGTCTCATTGTGGAAAGGCATCTTCTACCCTGGAGTTGGTACCTTGCCCTACACCTCAGATATTTTCCCAGTTAGTTTTAAGGACTTCCAGCCGTGCCTAGGTCAGGTTTCACTTCTCTCCTCTGGTTTCTCTCTCCACAGAAAGCACCAAAGGATGGAAATCCCGGGGCTGTGAGACATTGAACAGCAGAGTCATCAATGGCACCACGTGTTAGGTAATAAATATTGATGTCCAGATCTGAAAGGAGGTGCATCTCCAGGTGCCTGTTTTCAAGGGAAAAGGACAGAGGCATCTCCAAGGAATGGCACTTTTGACAGATCCCTGGAGGAGGGATGGCAGGAGCTGCCCCACAACCTGCTTTTGGGGAGAAGACTTCCATGAGCACTGCAGGGACAATCCCCTCCATCAAGTCTAAAAGACCTGGGGTTCATTTCCTGCTCTGCCACTGGCCTTACTGGAGAATAAACAGATGAATTAATGGCCACAAGATATCATGCAACATGTTAGTGGGGGCCACAGGTGATTGGAAAGAATGACACTGACCTGACAAAGATCCTGGTAATCTGAATTCATTGAATTTGAATTCAGGATGGGGAAGGAATAGGTCAAAGATGCTCTAAAATGTTTGGTTTTGGTTTGTTTTTTTTTTAATATTGCTGTCAAGGTAAGACTGGCACAAGGCATCCACTGAAAGGGGTGAGTTGTTCCTCACCAATGCCTGGGCCCTGTCACCACAGTCCATTTCTCACCTGTCCCCCAGGAGATCTCCTGGACAGAGCGATGTGAAAAGAGAAAATTGGCCAATATTTGTACTGCCCATTTCTGCTTACTCTCAATGCCTGACATGCCACTCTCTCACGAGATATTTAACAGTGGTTTAGCTCAATAAACATCCAAGAGCCCCTCATCCACAGCTCTCAATGCAAACCATATGTTGCAGATGAAAACCCTGAAGATTATAATTAGAACTGTCCATTCAATTTAAACAAAGTCAAGAATGAAAACTATTTCAAATTCAATAAACAGGCCATTTCAAAGTGTAGACACTGTGGAGGACAAGCTTAACAACTTAATTGACAGGTAAAGCTTCATTTCTAATCCTCATTTTGATATCATCTGTAGCCTCAGGAGTCAAAACACATCATTGCTCAGTGCTCAAAATATGCAGAGAAAATGAAAATGTCAGCTGAATGAAAAAAAAGGAGAAGCATCTGTTTGATAGCTGTGTAAGCCTGTGATATGTAAACTGCTTTGGAGTCAAGCAGCCCTAATTAGAGTTTCAAGGAATTCTTCATTAAATATACACACACAGAGACATATATATGTGTGTGTATATATATATACACACACACACGTTTTAAGTAATTATTGAAACCAGACAATTTGCAAGAAAACGAGGCTATAGAATTAAAGCAAGGAACAGGATAATTTCATGGACAGACCTCAGACAACACTGTGATGTTTTCACACAGCCGTGAAGAAATTCATTTTTCTGTCTTTTCACAAAGCAGTTCTGTATGTTTTTCTCCTCTCTAAGTATTTGAAACAAAAAAGAATGATCCATTTTGGGATCTTGGTGTAGTACACAGCATCTCAGCAAAGCAAAAGCCAAAAAGGAAGAGTGGTCGAGTTACCAGCCTCCACAGTGAGGTCAGACTAATAGATATTTTGGCAACTGCACCCCCTGGATGACTCCAAGTCCCATCAATATGAAACCCACACAGATGGACACAATCTCTCAGGGGAGAACTGTGCCAGGATAAGTGAATGACCACAGGAAATAACAAGGCAGTATGAGGTGAAGAACGACAAACCAGATAAAAGGGTAACTCAGGCTCCTAAAAAACCGTTTACATGCTGAAAACCCCACCCTCATTAATGTCACTGTTGCCAGTAGAAAAGAGGTGAATGTACTGACTGTAAAGAGGGAAGTTGGAAGGGAAGGTTTTAAAGACAACAATCAAAATTTTATGTGATTTCTTCTTAGGACAAAGACTTTGAGATCATCAGCATCAGCAGCTACTGCAAGGCTCCTGCTGGATTTTCTGATGTGGGGCAGAACAGCAGAGAGAGTATTTGTTATGTATCTCTCAGTTTCTAAATACAGCTCCTCAGCACAACCCAGCTGGGCCCTGCTGTGAGGTGGGAGGGTGGCAAAGGAGGAGAGGCTCTCTCCAAGGAGATGTACTTAATAAATGGCAGCACAACACAGCCACGTGGCCACGTGTGCAGCTCGGATCTGGGCTGCCTTAGGGAGGCTGATGTGCTGGGCCATCAGCATCTCCTCTCGGTAGGATATGGAAGTTTGCAAGGGCAGTTATGGAATAAAAGGAGAAATGCCTGATGTGATGAGAACACCTGGATTTTGCTAGCAGCAATATCAGTGCACACTTGCTGAGCTCTGTGTCTCTCCTACAGCAGAATGTTCCACAGACAGCAGGTAAAATGTGCACAAGGAAATTATAACCATGCAAACACCTCCCTAATCTGTTGTTCCCAGCTTACAGTACACGTGCTGTGCTGGCTGGAAACAGAGATGGGATTTGTGACAGGGCTGTGCAGGGCCAGGAGAACAGGAGGGCACAGACACCGTTCAGCCACCAAGCTCCACCTCTGCCTCTCTAAGCCTGGCACCACAGCACGGCCTCCTCTCCCTGTCACAGCTGGCTCCTGGCATTGCTCTACAGCCACGGGTTCAGGGGGTGCCTCTTCAGGTGCCACCACAAGCATCGATCCCAGCTCCAGGACAATCTGCCACATAAACTGCCAGCAAGCAAAGGACAGCATTTCACAGAGATTTTCTTGCTCTGCTTCCTTTGTGACATCCATCACGTGTGACTCTGCAGAGATTCCAGCAGAAGAGAGAAGTGACATTAACACACCCAAAATCTGTCCTTGCCAACTTCCAGAGCTGGATCCTAATCATGGATCACAGAATGGTTTAGGCTGGAAAGGACCCTGAAGATGAACCAGTTCTAATGCCCCTGCCATGGGCAGGGACACCTTCCACCAGCCTGGGTAGCTCCAAGCCCTGTCCAACCTGGCCTTGAACACTTCCAGGCAATAGGGCAGACATGAATTCTCTGGGAAAGCTGTGCCAGTGCCTCACAATCCACACAGGGAAGAATTTCTTCTCAATACCTGATCTAAACCTGCCCTCTGTCAGTTTGAAGCTATTTCTCTCTCTCTAATCACTCCATGGCTTTGTCAAAAGTCCCTCTCCAGCTCTCTTGGAGCCCTTTTAGGCACTGCAAGGGGCTCTGAGGTCTCCCCAGACACTCTTCTTATTCAGGTCGAACCATCCCAACTCTCTCACCCTGTCTTTGTAGGAATAATGTCACCAGACACAGAAGAATTTATTTTACTTCCTTTTTTCTTCCTCTTCCTGAGATTAAAATTCACATCAAATTAATCAGTTGATTGCTCCATTTTTATGAGCTGTTTTTGAACTCCTTTGCTGACACTGAATCCCTTTTGGGACAGGAGCTGTTAACAAGGTTCTCAGGTGGGCCTTTCACAGAGCTGGCATGCAACAACAGCAGGTTTACTTCAAGTTGGTCCTCTAATACATCCCAGCTAAAGCCCTCAGGTACTCCTGTAATTGAAGTCTGAGTAATCCAATATGATGTTGATCAAACCACTGATCTTTTAATAAAGCAGTGTAGCTCTCCCAGCAGTTGCTATCTCGCTGGCAGTCATGTCTGGATCGCTTCCTTTGGGCCAAGGCTTTGAACAGAGAAGCTGACAGATTTCTGTTTGCCTTAGATTTTATCACAAATTGTTTTAAAGCTTTTTAAGGTTATATCAGATGGCTCATAAAATCCACAGGCCTTTCAATAATAAAAAAAAAATAAAATAAAAAAAAAAGGGGAGTGCTATTAGCTGTCCTGGTGAAGAACAGTATTAAATGCTCCCAAAGAGGAACATAAACACCACTCAGGAGCTGTGCTCCTTCCCAACTCCGTGTCTGCCGTCAGTCCTTGTTTACGGAGCCTGTAGGCAAAGCTGCATTATAGAAAAAGCTGTAGTCACCCTGCACAATAACCTCCTCTGAAAGGCAAATGTGCACATTTTTCCTCTCATAATTTCCATTTAAAGTACGAATTTAAGGTTTTTCTAAGCCTCGCTTCTCCACACAAGAATAATTCAGCTGCAATTTGCATTTTCGATGTGCTCGAAATGAACACCAAGATGACTCATGTGCTGTTTATAAGATGCCTGTATTTGCTGGTAAATACCTTGCTACAAACAAGCTATAATTTAAGTATTCAAAAGTCTTGCTTCTGCATAAAATTACTACTATGTGTAATTTTGGAGACCATGACCAGAGCTTCAATTTCAGGCATGCAAAGCTCTTCCTACACAATGATTCTTAAAAGTACGAGTGGATTTTCTTCTCTTACAACAGCAATCATTGTATCTCTGTAATTGCAGAAATGATTACCTGGCTTTTAATTCACATTAGTCAGCTCCAACAATACCCTACTTCTTTCCTTTCCTTTAAAATAAACTAATTATTGTCAATCAGCCCACTGGAATGTTAACATTCTCCATAACCTGCCTTTCAGAGGTAGTCATAAATGCAAAAAACTAGCTAATACAAACTAATCAGAGCCCTAGAAATATCTCAAAACATATTTGTACCACAGTCTATCATTTTTTGTCACATTATTTCCAAATATTATCTTTCATCTGGACAGTAATAGTTTTTTCATATATTTCTATAATGCTTTTCATCTAACTATTCACAGCTCCTGTATTAATTACAAGCATTAAGTCCCTGAGTAATGTGACAAATACCATAATATTTCTGAACTTTAAATGATTTCCCTATCGAGAGCTGATCAATACAGCTTTCTGCATCAAGTGGTCTGGGCAAAGAGAACTTTCCAGGCCAGTTTATTGTGCCCACACCCAACTTTGTGCACAAACTCACAACAGCTGATCAATACAGCTTTCTGCATCAAGTGTTCTGGACAAAGAGGACTTTCCAGGCCAGTTTATTGTGCCCACACCCAACTTTGTGCACAAACTCCCAACAGCTGATCAATACAGCTTTCTGCATCAAGTGGTTTGGGCAAAGAGAACTTTCCAGGCCAGTTTATTGTGCCCACACCTGACTTTGTGCACAAACTCACAACAGCTGATCAATACAGCTTTCTGCATCAAGTGGTCTGGACAAAGAGAACTTTCCAGGCCAGTTTATTGTGCCCCACACCTGACTTTGTGCACAAACTCCCAAGTGCCAGACCCGGAGCTCCTCGCGGAGGAACCACGGGGGGGGTGCCGGTCCCTGTCCCTGCACTTCCCACCAACACTCCTGCCCAAGGATAACGACAAGTTGAGGTTCCTGCTCTGAATTCCCTTCCAGCTGGAGGAGCTGGAGGGAGCCAAGGCAGCTGGAAGCCTTGGGAAGCAATCCATGAGGCGGGTCTATAATCAGCTGTGACGCACGGGGAGCTGCGAGCGCCATATGGACGGCCCCAGAGACGGGACCCTGCATTTGGGACTCTGTGTCTGCTGCTCCCTGTGACACCCAGAATCAAGCTTTCCCCTTCAGATCAGCGATCAATAATTCATCTGATAACTGAAATGCAAAGGGAAAAGGTGCCAGTCTGCTGTGGGGTATGAGCAATGCTGTGCTTTTTAAAAGCTGCTGCCTTGGAACGTGGCAGAAGTTGAGCTGCTTGTATGACATGGTGACAAGCTGCACTACACCTAACCCTGTGTAATCCTGACACAACCTGAAAATTAAACTGCCACTTCCATGGTTTGTTTATGCAAAAGGCTGTTATTAAAACGTTGCAGCTGAATTAAGCATTCAAAGGGAAAAATCTAGGCACCAAAAAACAAGCTCCACGGAAAAAAAGAGATTTACCAAGATTATCTGGAAATAATCATTGAGTCCTTGAAATATAAATGGTCCCAGTCTTCCCCAAGACTGCACATCAAGGGCTGCAAATAAAGGTAGGACTCATTCAGCTGTTGCTTTGGAGTCTTGGATTAGGATAATAATACCCCTGACCCAACTGGTGTGCATAAAACTACTTAAAAAGTGACTGAAAACTGACTCAGCCTGCTCTCAGCTCCCAGGGATGAAAACACCCAGGATAAACGAGCTCAGCCTTCATGGCAGCATTCACTGTGGAGGGAGCTGTCATAACTGTGAGCCTGCCTACCCCGAGGGATGGCAGATGTGACAAACTGGGGGGTTCAGCTCAGAGCCGCCGTGCTTCGGTGGCAGAGGCAGGAGCAGGGAGACGTCACCAACAGGCAGGCAGGAATCGGGAACAAACTAAACAAGGGTAATTAAAATTCAACAATAAATCAATTATCAGAGCATCAGAGGCTCTTCTCAGCCCAGATGGACACAGAAGTGCTCTGAACCAGGTAGGAAGTGTCTGTTCTGGCCCGAGCAATGTGTCCCTTCCCTGACTGGAGAGAAACAGATGCAAAATGCTGGCATTTGCTGAGTTTAGAACTTTATATTTTAGCACGATGGAAAAGGTCTGTGTGCCCCCAGCGGGGAGCTGAGTGTTTTATGATTTGAAGGGCTCACAAAAAGCAAGGGGTCTGCCCAGACCAAGCCAAGGCATTGCTGTGCTGACAGCCATTGCCAGCCTGGAATGAGCCCCCGAAATTCAGCTCAGGCTCCTGCCTGCTCAGGCTTGCCAGGAATCAGCACTCAGGCAATTCATTTCAACAGTCCAATAAGCTGCAGCCGGTGTTACCCTCACTATGAATCTGTTGTCATTTTTGCTACTTATCTGGAGCACTTTTCTTGCTGTGGAACCACCAGGAGCAGACAAAGCCAGGCAGATGACAGACACCACGTGCCTGGGAGAGGGCAACAGCCCTGCACAGCTACTGATCCCAGCTGGAGCCAACACGGCATGGCAGAGCACGAGGGAGGGCAGGGCAACAACCCCCACCCAGCATTTCTGCTCAAGAGCCAGAGAGAAACGCCTGAAATTGAGAATTCTGAAAGACTGACTTGGGAGCAGAAATAAAACTAGATTCCCCAGCAAGTTTGCAAATGTAGCTATGAAGGTCTCCAGCAGTTTGTGCTTGGAGCTTCTCCACAGCCATGCACAAAAATCACACAGCTCTCCTGCCTAAATCCAACAGTCTCCAGAAAACCACAGAAGTCTGAGTGCACAGTGCCAAATAGTGCTTATCATGCACAATTAATCCTTACTCTCAGTTAATAGAGTTCCCTCTATGAAAGAAGTAGGGGAGCCCCCCTTTTTTTTTTTCTTACCAACTGGGATCTGAAATCAAAGCAACTATGCTTTTTACTCATGACTAAAAATGCTAATTTGACAGGTAGGAGCAATCATAAATAATATTTAAATGTAAAAACAAGTATTGCTTCTTGTTGAATTCACTTTAAATATCAGACATTTACCAGTATTCTTGATGTACAAACTAACGGAGAAGAAAATGTTTATTCTTCAACCCCTGGCAGACTACTGCGGGATTTTTATACTTTGAAACTTAAATACTTGAAATTATCTGACTTAGCTCTAAAAGCCCAAGCTGGAGTCCCAGGATACCTGAGAACAACTAACAGCAGGGTTAGAAAAATCAGAAATTCAGTTTTACCTTCTCTCCTCTCACAAGTCTTTTGCTTATTCTTTTTCTCTTCTTTTTAGAAGTGCTGTAAAATTCCAATACCCTGAAATACCTCAGTTACCACCATGGCTCACCCAGGGTCTGCCAAGCTGTTGAGGTGGAGTCCTGAGTTCCCCTCACTCTGTGAGGCAGACGTGAGGTGGGCAGAGTAATCTGGTTACAAATAATTAGATAATTGTGATACAATTCCTGCAACTGGATTTATTTCCTTGTCTCAAGACAAGGCCTTGAAATAGAGAAAGATGAAGAGGGCTGGGTGGCTTCACCTCATCTAGGGGTGCCTTCCCTTGAGTGCTGTAAGATTTGAGTTCAGTTGGTGTGGTACTTGTTGCACCTGCAAAAACAACTGGTACTTTTTTTCTCTTTTTGTAAAATATATTCTCCTTGTTCTCCTTCTGTTGAAGTGTTCCTGGAAATAAGTACCTCAGTGTCATGGCCTGCCAACAATGTGTGTTAAATCAAATGCAACTTTTAGAGTTAAGACAATGCTAAAGTATCCTGAATCCTCCCAGTAGTCTCATTTCTCCTGTTCTAATAAAAATTAAATAAATGTAATTAAAAATTCCTTGGTATTTCCCTCAAAGTGCATATCCTTCAGGTTTTATCACAGGACATGGCAGACACCTGTACATTGATTTGCTGGGTAGGGAAAACAGCCCAAATGCAGAATTAATGTTTGTTCTCTTCCACAAAATCAGAATTTGACAAGAATAAGTTATATCTCAGACCTTGTTAAGGTAATAAATGCTGTCACCATATTAATAAACACTTTCTTGCTCTCAGACATGTCCCTCAGTATTCCTTTTAGCCCACTATTAACCCTTCCAAGGCAGCAAACAGCATTTGGAGAGTGCCCACACGCTCTGGGCTCAGGCCCCAGCACTGACCCCGGTGACTCTTCCATTACTGGGGTAACCAGTGGTGGCCCTGCACAGTCACAGCCCAGCTCTGGGGGCAGCTGCCCCCAAAGTGCCCCTGGGCAAGGTCAGGAGAGCTGCCAGAGCTCCGAGGTTTGACTGAAACCCTGGGGAGGGGTTACAGTGATTGCAATATCACTGCAATCAACAAAATAGGGGCTTTTTTCATCAACAGTTAATCACAGGACTTCACTTGTCTCGAAGTTCCTTCAGTTGCCTTGACAGATGAGAGGACAATAATATAAATAAGAAATGACAGTTTACCAAAGAAGGTTAACATAAGGTCAGGACCTTTTTCTACTTCACTTCTGCAGCTTATTCATGTGTGAAAACACGCTTTTGTAGCTGTAGCCTCAGCATCCCTTACAGATCTGGACTTGTGCCAACAACTGAGCTTTCAAATTACCATTTAAAATACCATTTAAAGTGGTATTTATGTTCAGAAAATACCATTTCTGCATTTTGCGATGCTCCAGTAGAACTGTTTCGCATTAGAATAAAATATGAAATGAGGATATCTCTGCATTTCACAGCCTATCTCGCTGACAGAGGCTGTCAGTGGTACCTCTGCTTCCCAAACAAGGACACATTGGACACACACCCATCTCCTCTCCTTTCCTCAGACCACGTTACACTTCTCTGAGCAAACCCACCCATGGCCCCAGGAACACCACGGGATGCACAGGGCACAGCATCAGCCTGACACTCCTGCACCAGTAAATGTCAAATACTAATTTGTCACATTATTTGTGCAGTGATTTAAAGCCAAATCCCGTCTCATCATTCATTTCCAGCAGGCACACGAGGAGCAGGAGGGAAGCAGGAGCTTTCTGTCACAATCTGTAATGCCTACACGAGGAGCTGCCAGAAGAGATTTCTCTGTCACAGAAGCAAACTCAAGTTCTGAGCAGGAAGGCTGGAGAGTGAAAGCTGCAGAACAACATGGAGATAATTAGTTCTGAAAGGCTAATCAGGTCACTGCTCTGGCTGGCATTTCTGTGGAGATGCACATGGCTTCACCTCACCACACCTTGCCTCCTGATACGAGTATCCCTCACCCAAGTGAATAGGACTTTACAAACTAGGTAACTCTGAATGACATATCCTGCCATAAGAACCCCCAAACAGCCAGGAAAGATCCCTACAAACAGCCAGGAAAGATCCCTACNTAAGAACCCCCAAACAGCCAGGAAAGATCCCTACAAACAGCCAGGAAAGATCCCTACAGCCCTTGGAAGTAGGACAGACCCTGCAGCATGGGGGCTGTGCTGCTTGATCCCCTTCCCCATGCGGGTCCAACCAGCCACAGAACCACTCAAGAAGGGGAAGGTTTAATCAAAGCTGATAGCAATAAGTATTTTAAGATTATCTCACCTATTTTGTGCTGTTGTCTCGTGCATATTTATGGAGCCTCGTGTCTTGTAGGTGCCTCTGACACCCTGGAAGGTGGAGATGCTGAGCACTGTCAGCTCGTTCCAGCTGGGAAATTAGGCCTTTGGGTCTCCAAAAAAATTGTTCACAAACTCCCAGCAATGGTTGATCAAAAGAGCAGTGCACTTCAGCACGTTGTTAGTTAGTGAATTTTTATCCACTTTCCCTTCCTTAGCATTCAACAGCTACAAATGGCTAAAATAATATTTTAAAAAACCCAACAGTTATTTCCTGACATCTTTCCCTTTTGTCAGAAGGATGCTCTATTTTGCTTCTGAAAAACACGATCAATCTTTCCAGCAATCATGACTTGCTGAATAAAATCTGTGCTACTTCCATGCTGCTTTTCTAACAATACACCTTATTTGTACCCTGGCTTATAAAAAAACCCCGTACACCAATCGATCATTGCAGGCACCAGTGAAATAAAACCAACCATGAGACAAATAATGGGAGCAGAACAATAGTGCACATCTATTTAATGCCTGAGTTTAGACTAAGGGGTAACATAAAGCACAATGATCCCATAAAGACAGAAAAAATGGAACAACCCAGAACAACAATAAGCTTTATTCCTCCAAAACCACTGGTTAACCTGAATGAGGAGCTGTTTTACTCCCATCTCCAGAGTGACTCCTCTGAGCAAAGCAGAGGCATCAATAAAACCCCAGTTCAGTGCCACACCCTGGCAGACCTTGCAGCAGCACTCACAGTTTTGTTTGGGAGCTCACTCTTCCCCCACGTAGTAACCAACCACTAAGTTACTCATATTGTAACCCCTGGTGGCCAGAACTTGGCTGGCATTGGCCTCCCTGCAGGTCAGTTCAGCCAAATGCTCGTTGTCATTGTGGCCACTGCAGAATTTCAGGTGTACTGAGTGACACCACCACATTCACTTTGTTCTATGACTTGAGTGTTTCCAGTTCATTTTATGTTTCCCTTTTTGCCTGAAGATTTCAAAAAATGGCTTCAAAACAGCTAATAATATATTCCCCTGCAATTCCTGGTCAGACAAAATATAGCACAAAAATCAAATACCTTATGCTCTGTTTGAGTTTTTAAAGGCTGTCCAAATGCTAGAATTTAAAGTGTATTGTAAGAATAGATTTGTGCAGAAGGAACACTAATCTGACTTACCCATGAACACAAAACTATTCTAATGGAAAAATGACTCTTGCATGCTGAGGATTAGGATGAGTAGGACTCCTGCTTTCAAAAACCTTGGGGCTTGGACAACTTTTATGCACTGAAAGCATTCAGGAGTCACCAAAACACAGACCTGGGCACTGGTTCACAGGCATATTGCCAGTCACTGCCCAGAAGAGGCAAGAGAAGCTGAGGTGAAGTAGCAGGGATCTGAATCATCCACAATATTCCTGGGCTGAGCTCTCCAAAGGCCAAAATGAGAACACAGAGGACCCTAATGAAGTATTTCAATCAAAATAAAATAACCATCTACAGCTTATTTACACTCTTAAGGTAGATCTCAACTGACAGGTTGCCATAGAAAATAATTCCATCGTCTTTTAGTGAAAAAAGGAGCTCAGCCAAATAAATTATAAAGTTAGGATAAATCATCCGACCACAGGCAAGAAATACAGTGCTTTGTACAAACCTTAAAAAGGAGTGAGACCATGGTACAATGAAATCTGGGAAGAAAGGAATGTGTGAGACACTGTGCAATGGGAAAAGCCAGAGAACACAGTTTCTTGTGAAAAGCTGATAATACAGTTCATGAAAAGCTGCCCTGAGATTAAAAAAAAAATCATCACTGATGCATTTAGTGCAGCACTGAAATGCAGGGGAGGTGCAATCCAGGTGCACAGCAGAGCACACCAGAGATGTGGCAGCACATCCCTGTTTTCCTGTGTCAGGGGAGAGCTTGGGAAGAAGGAACTGCTCTGGCCTGCAATGCAGCACACCTCGGTACCCAACACCTGGCCTCCTCCAGCTTCTGATGATGCACAAAATGTAGTGACTGGAGGTCAACACATCACCTGGCCTTGTTTACACCCACTCTGTTTACCAGTGCACCTTTAGGAAATCTGACCATAATTCATTATATGTTCTAACAGAAGTTTTTGCATAAGAACAAATTTTACCCTATAATACCCTAACTAGGCTTAAATTTCCCTTAGGAAAAAGACAAATGGGTTTACATAGCATGTGGTTTTAAATCCTTTTTTATTCAGTTAATCTCTAGCTGTGGAATTGGGATTGAAATGTGAAAATGTATGTGTATGTTCTGGTATGAACCATTTGGCTTCAGAGACAGATGAAATATTATCAAGCGTATACACTTCCTTCAAGTTTTTAAATTGATGATGGAAATCCCATAATCAGAACATGGCACAGCCAATCCAGGTTAAGTGATAACATTTTTTTCAACAAAATAAAACAAAACCCCAACCCTTTGAAGTGTTCTTACAGTTACATCTTCATAATCCAGACACGAGAAAATCTGCACTCTCGACAACTCGGAGCACACTCTCTTCAGCTGGCTCCACATAAAAGCCAGCGTTTCCTTCTCTTTCCTAAGTCTGCTGATTCCCTCAGAGCAGTGAGACATGGCCCAAAGCATT
The DNA here is from genome assembly GCA_020086605.1 of Lanius collurio. Classification (NCBI taxonomy): domain Eukaryota; kingdom Metazoa; phylum Chordata; class Aves; order Passeriformes; family Laniidae; genus Lanius; species Lanius collurio. Next base: position 1,277,037 of record JACBWW010000055.1, read on the forward strand.
ACCTGCACAGGATTTGCCATCCTCCCCCAGCCTCTGGCCAGCTGGACACTTGCAGTGGTAGCTGCCGATGGTGTTGCAGCAGCGGTCGTGGCAGCCCCCGTTCTCTGTGGTGCACTCGTTCACATCTGCCAGAAGGAAGCACAAGCCATCAGTGGAGAGTGGGCACTGCCCACACTGCCTGAAGATCCAAAGACAGGCACATCTGACTGATGGGGAAAAAATGAGGAAGTTTCTGAGATGAGCAGCTCAACCCAAAGCAACCCCCAGAGCAGCAATTTGCAGCTACGCTCCTGAGCCCTTCCACCCAAACAAGTTGTGCCAGGGGAGGTTGAGATTGGGTATCACAAAATATTTCTTCATTCAAAAGATTGCCAAGCATTGAAAGGGTGCCCAGGGAAGTGAAGGAGTCAGCATCCCTAGGGGGATTCAAAAGACAAATATCACAGAATCATTAGAGTTGGAAAACACCTCTGAGATCCTTGACCCCACCATTAGGGGAAGTGGTGCTTGGGGACATGGTTTAGGGTGGGCTTGGCAGTGCTGGGTTAATGCTTGGACTCAATGGTCTTAAAGGTCTTTTCAACCTTAATGATTCTGTGATTCTAAGAGTTGCAAGGGCGGGATTTTCCTCTCCTTCTGCACAAGGTCAGTGCAGAGCCCACCTGGCTCTGGCTAAAGGCTCTACCCAGCTCACCAATTTCCACCTCTGGGCAGCAACATCAGGAACAAACTCTATACACTCATTCTAGCAGCCTCACTTAGGTGTAAAGTTGCTTCTAGAAGCAGTGGCAGAGAGGAAAAATCTCTGAAAGGTGGTAGGATTTTAAATCAATTATGGTCCTGCTGTCTGTCAGGTGCCAGTACCTACACACTTCACTTACTCAGCTTGTAAGCTGGTGTTTTCCTGCATGCAAAATAGAACTTCACATATTACAAATGAAGAGCATTAAAGAACTAAATAAAAAAAAACAAAAACCAGTAAATAGACAGCCAGTGGCAGAGAAAAATCAAGAGCAAAGACATTCACTTATATATCTACTTAAATACCCTACATAAGAAATTTCAAAGAAATATGATAGAAACCACCAGGCCAGCAGTACTGCTCTGCTGAGCAGGAGCAGAGACAACAGACGGTGGAAGTGGTTTCCAAAACAGAAAATTTGTTCAGAGGGGATGGTAAATGTAACAAACCCAGCAGGTATTTGCTGCCCTGATTCCAAGCACACTGGAACTCAGGAAATGCCTTCTCACTGACTTTGCTCTCTGAAGAGTTGATGGCCCACACACTCCCCATCCAGGGCAGGCAGGGATGGACCTGTGTGACAATAATGGGCTCTGGGGTGCTTGGCTCAATTTTTGGGCACATGTCTTGATCTGGCTTGGTGGCACAGGCAGGGCTGAGGAGACACATCTCCCCAAAGCCCAGGCTGAGGGTGCAGATGACAGATCTGACAGGCCTTTGGCACTGGGAGTGATCTCATACTGCTTTCAGGTGAGACAGCAGGAAAATCTGGAGGAGGAGGAGGATTAAGCAGCAGAAGATATGAATCATCATGGCTGTAAAAACCACAGGCAGTTACTCTGTATTAGTGGCACTCATTTCCATTGGGGAGATGAGGCTTTTAAAAAAAAAACATTTAATTCATTTGTAAAGAAAAATTTTAAAAAATAATTTCACATTCATGCAAGAGAGGTGAGAGCCTTTCAGTTGTAACCCTTTGGTGTTAAAGACTAAGATTTGGGTTGTTAGTTCTTTGATGAGCTCGAGCTTCACTTGACTGGCTCATTTCTGATCCTGCCTAAAAGCCACAGGTTAAAAGAAATTTTTGAGGACATTTCAGACTAATAAAAAGCTAAAAGAAAAGTGTATCATGAAAACACCAAGTCTTGCTAAAGTGTAGCTGAAGAGGCACAAACCCACTAAAACCATCTCGTTTCCCTACAGCTTTAGATTCAATGCAACTATCAACAAAATGATAATTCCTTTGTCCTCAGTGAAACTGGAAAACACTGGCAGGCTATAAAAAAATAAAATAGAATTCAGTTATCTCGGAGCTACCCAACAAACCAAATCCTACCTCGCGTGAAGCCAAGCAGGCTCCTCTCCATTTCTCGGGAACGCGACTCAAACAGCAACTTCTCCCTGAGAAAAACACCCCCCTGCTCGCCAAAAACAAACGGGACCAAAATAAGACCGAGCGTCTGCTCTCCTCTCCTCGGCAGAGACGGGGACAGCGTTTGCCAAGTGACAGATTTTGGGGGTGTTTTGGAGCTCTGGGGGGAGGCACACGAGGGCTCCCTCCGAGGGATTCACTGCCCCAGCCCGCTGTGCCCGTGGTAATGAACTGTAATGGGCACAAAATGACCCACAGCTTCACCTTCCAGTTCTACTGGCAGGATTGAAAACTAATAGAATCTCCTTGCTCTTTTATTTCATTTTTTTAAAACAAAATAAAGGGAAGAATTACTTTATTCTTTAGCACCCACAATGCTGCCTGACCTCCTGGGGTAAAATATTGATTGGGTGAGGTGCTCTAGGATTTACAGCCCGATTTATTAACACCAATGTCTATATTTTGAACCAAAACACTGGAACAAAACCTTTCCAGCTGAGGAGCTAATCATTATCCTCTTGATTTCACCAGGGTATAATCCATTCAGAAGTGTATAGTGCTGTTGCATGCTAATATATAGGAAGTTTCTCCTTTGATTGCAGAGTGCTCCTGTTAGCAATTAGAAATCTCTTCCTTCCTTGTTCAGCATAAAATGCTGTGGGTCCAGCTACAAAAGTATTGGTGCTCTATGTCTGAAAACCTCATTTTCTCCTTCTTCTAACTCCACCCTCTTAATGTTCTCTCCAGGATTTCCTTGTCTCTGCCTTAATACTCACTTTTGTCTTTTGATGACAAAAGTTTTCACGCATTTCTTTGCTGCTTTTTACACCAGAAACTCCCCACTTCTTCTATTACACTCACAAAACCTGACTTTACATCTCCATGTGTCTTTACAAGAAACACCTTATTTAAAGCTAATCACCATAAAATAAACTATGCTTTAATTTCTGAGTTAAGACACCAAAACAAACTTTTTTGATACATTTTTATTAGAAAGCAATCACATTCGAAGGAATACACTGACTAGGTATAAATCTCACCAGTTTTAGCCTTAAAGCTTTGAAAATTTGCTCTCTAAGCATCTGCATCCTTTGCTGTCCTTTCTCCTGTTCAAGACCTTCTCCACTGCCTGCTCTCTGCCAAGTTATTTTCTGCAACTCCATAATAAAGGTCAGATGTTGCCTCAGTCCAAAGAAGCACAAAAATAAATGATCTGAATGTGAAGTAATAAAGAATGTGCTTTACATTTGTAAAAGGCCGGGTCATGGAGCTTTTACAAGCTACCATCAGCTGTTCCATATTTCTAAAACAGAGTAGTCAGGATTTAAAAATCTGATTACAGCTTTGCCACTGAAAAAAGAAAGAAAGAAAAAAAAAGAAGTAAAATAAACCAAACAAAAACAATTCTGTCAAATGATAAATTTCTGTCTGCTTTCCATATTCAATGTCACTCAAGGTTGCAAATATATTTTGCCATTTGAACAGTGAGAAAAATGACAGAAAATTTCTGACACGTAACAAGTCTGCCACGTTAGGTCTGACAAAAGTTCAATGTTATCAAGCCTATCAATCCATCTGTAATGACATGCTGTAGGCACTTCAAAAAAAAAATAAATGTGATGTTTGCTTCTGCAATGTTTCACGTTTATTTATAGAGCCAATGTTGCAACACAAAAACATTATCCATGGGACATACTGGATGTGAGCCTTCAATCTTGCCATGGGAAAAATAACTGAAAATACCTTTTATCTCGATTAACTTGATATTAACTTTACATATGATCTGTCTAGCACACAAGTGGGGGAAGAAAAATTCCACAATATATTTTAAATTCAGTAGTATGCTAAAGTAGGGCTTGTGGACATGTGCCCGTGTCCCATACTGCCCACACACGTGGTATTATAGAACAGAACTATGTAAAAAGTTGTCTTTTCTCCAAAAAATCTTATAAAATACTTGATATGGAAGGGAACAGGCCTTTTTTTTCATGAAGCAGACACCTCTGCCCAATTAATCCTGCCTAGGAGCTACATCCTAAATGGAGGACAATTCCAATCCTTCACTTCTCTCCTTTTGTTTAATGCTACTCCCAGTCTGAAAACACCACCCACCCTCAGCTCTAGGGAAACAACCTTTCCCTACATGTTTTTATGAACATGTAGGTGATTTCGAATTTCATACAAATAAATGAAAGCTTTCTATAAAAGCAGACACTGGACAAAGTGGTTTTCACTGGTAATTCCATTTGGAAATCTAACAGCAGCGACCTGCTCTATCACCAGCTCTCAAATGTAGAAAGCAGATGAAGAAAAATCAGTGTGAAAAGCAGAAATATAAATTGGCATTGGGGCAGAAGTGTCTTCTCCACACCTCTCCACTGAGCTGCTGGCGAGGGCTGCAGCTCTGCAGGGTCTCCACCTGGGGATCAATTCAGCCCCTTTAAAATCCAGCCCGGGATTAAGGCTGCCCTGAGCACAGGACTGGCCAGACCTGGGGAAGGAGAAACACCTGCACTGAGCAGGGGCTCAGTCCTACAGCAGCAAAGCCAGGAAGGGAAACCCCACTCAATTCTGGCAGCAGTTTGTGTGTTTAGATGGGGGGAGCACAGCAGTGAACTCACTGCCTGCAGGCTGTTGGCTTTATCTTCCCCATACAAGTTTATGCAATAGTCATTAATATAAATTTCTAAGATAACAAAAAGGAATCTCATGAGTGCCACCCAGTATTTAAAACCCATTTTCCCAGGTTTCTGTGTTTATCAGCTGTATATGAGCAACAACTTTATTTCCTTAAGGCAGCCACACGCCAAGCTGCCACTTGGGTGCCCAGCTTTGGGGCTAAGCTGTGCTCTGACCCGTGCTCTGACCCCAGTGCGTGCCAGAGCTCCCTGGACTCCTCATAAATCACTGAAGTGCAATAAAATCTGTAAAATCATTCCCATTGTTACTGCCATCCTGCCCAAACAAAGCCAACCAGCACGGAGCCAGGAGGTGATTTTGATTAGTTTAAAAGCGTTAGGGCAACACAGCCTGCCTCAGTCAGGGGCACAGGAAGCACAGCACACTTAGAGGGAAGACACCACTCATTAATAACACTTGGCACCTTCTCCTGAACACTACGATGAAGATGGGCTGATTTCAGGAATTTAAATGTTAAATATCTTTAAGAAAGCAGTTTGATTCCTCTCTCTAACAGGCACTGGCAGCTTATATTGACTTTTATAGCAATTTAGAGACATAAATTCCTAACTCAGAAAACGAAAATGCTGTTGGGTAAAACAAAAATCAGACCAAACCCTCATAAAGGTTAGGATCAAAGTCTAAATACATTTTATCAGGTGCACCTGAAATGCTCCTATATGTGTACTCTAATAAATCTGAGTGCCTGGTACACAAAGGTGTATAACTGTAACTATCTTAAAATTTGCTTTGATAAGGAGGTATTAAAGGCAAGTGCCTGCAAATCACAATGCACATTTGACAATTTCTCATCTATTGATCTAAATGATTTGATTCACTTTTTTTAAAATACTGAAGACCCAAAGAATAAGTACCTTATGAAGTTTTACACAGTGGGCTTTTTTTTTTAAATTACAGCTTGAACGGTCTGCAACCAAAACTGTATGTCTAAAATAAATCCTGAAACCTGAGAAAGTTGATTTGTACTTTAAAGGCTACTCATTGCTACAATGCAACATAGTTCACACAAGCACCTCTGCACAAACATCCTATCAACATCACACATAAACACAATGTAATGCTCAAATACACTGGACAGGCTGCCAGGCACAACACTCACACCCCAAAGAGTGCATTTGTCTTTTTCTTGGTTTCCTGCAAAAAGCTTTGCAGCAGTTGTCTTTGAGCAGTAATTGTCTCTAAAACATAAATTACATACATCACTTCCAGCACTAACCATAAATTACCCGCCTGAATAGCAAACAAAGCTGCTCATTCTGATAGTCAGCGCAGCCTGGGTATTGATTAAGCACTCTCAATGCTTTATTAGGTTTTCTTCCCCCACAAAGTCAATACCAGGATGAATATTTCTTCTTGGGCTGTTATGAAGTATCGTAAATCTGAATCATTATTAACAAGCGCCTGATTAGTGGAGCAAACTCAGCGCAGAGTTTGGCACAGGCTCCAGGAGTGTCACCTCCCAGCAAACAGCCACCACTGCCACTGTCTCTGCTGGCAGCTGTGCTCCTTGTGCTTCCACAAGTTATCACCTCCCTTTTCCAATTTGTTGTTGTTGTTGTTGTTATTTTAAATTAAAGAAACAGAGCTGCCCTCATTGCTCTTCATCCCCACGTCACCTTCATCCCCACGTCCCCTTCCCACATGCAGAGAAATCCGTCACACAACGAGGATGTGCTGGCCCCTGTTCCCCAGGGATGTGGGGCTCTGCCATGGCTTGCTTTCTTTCGTTACTGAGACACTAAAAAATTTCATTTAATTCAACTTAGACGCAAAACCAAAAGCAAACAAAGCTCCTTATTAAACATACTTAGCTAGCATTCATTTCTCCTTATTAAAATCATCATCTGAAGAAAAAAAAAAAACCACTCTCATCAATCATTTGCACTTGCTTGCATTAAGAACAACTCCTTTGAAGTCAGAGTAAAATCCTGTAGGGGGAAAATACAGGCTGAAGGTTTAAATAAGTGAAACCATGAGGTCTCAAAGCCCAAGATGCTGGCACACACTGCTGCCTTAGACTGGACCTGTAGCTCATCCTGTGCCACTACAGAGAACACTCAGTACCTGCTGCAGGCACAGAGATGGCCCCTTCCACCCCAAGCTCTCCTACACCACAGACCAGACTCAGTTCTGAAACTGGCATTTAAAAGTCCTTTTAAAATCTCTGCCCCTGGTTATGGCAGTCCTCCATAACCATATACAAGTCTGCTCACTTTTAAATATTTTTCTTCCTCTTTTTATTCTTGATGTCCTGCACATCAATGACATTTTGCAACAACGACTTCCAAAATCCAACTGTTATGTGAAAATACACCAGCCTTGATTTCTTTTGATCTCTCTTTAAAATTCTCTACCAAGCAGGAACTATTTCCTAGAAGTGAATGCAGGACCTAATCATGCCCAAAGTGTTCCTCTGTTCACCAACTAGAACAACTAAACCAAGAGGTGAAGAGAAAGTCTATCACAGTACAATGAAATCCTGTGATGGTACTCATTTTTAAGCTGTGTTTTCCCAGACAAGGTATGAATAATGCAACCAAACACCCCAGAACATCTGAATAAAGCAACACCAGCCTAGCAGATGCTAATTGGCAGCAATTGGCACTGATTGTGGAGTGCGGCTGGAGCTGTGATTACAAACAGAGCTGATGCAGCCAGCCCAAACCTCAAGTACTGCTGCTGCAATTAAAGATATTTTATCAAATTAGACAAGTGTTTGCCTTTCCCTACTATGATGGTTATGAGCAAAACATAAAAGAAAGCCCGTCTGGCTGTACAGCACCTTCTCCACATCAGAGCTCGGCCAAGATGGGTTTCTTTCTGCTTTGACTTTTTATGCCACAAAATGGAACCCTTTTAGAAAGAATTCAGGGCTCTGCAGTAACATCCTTAAAAGCCCTTGCTTTTGTCTACAAGTGCTTTTGCCCTAAAAATGCAGCCTCTTTGCAGCATATCTGACTTCCAGCACCAACAAGTGCTGGTTACGCACACTCGAACACAGAAAGGCTTTGAACTTTCCAAGTCTGATTTCACAATACAAGCCCTTAGTATTTTTGCAGGCAGGTAAACATTCTTCAGGCATTTCCAAGGCAGGGACTATCAGTGAGGCTTCAGGACTCCTAGCCACTGGATTCATGTTTTGAGTGCAAAACCCCAAGCACAAAGCCCCATGGTTGACTCCAGCCAAGCCCAAGTCCTGGTGCCCAAAGGAGAGGTGACAAAATGCACCCTGAACTCCAGACACCCTTGGCATCCTGCTGCCTTCTATTTTCCAGGGAGAGGAAGTCAGGAAACCACTTGGTCATGAACTAAGGCTGGCTCTTGGCTAGTACTTTCTATTATCCCCAACTCTCTCCTGTTTCTGGATCTCAAGAAAATTTACATGAACTTCTGCCTTTTCTCCAGCTTCCTGTAAACACATATAAATCAGGTCAGCAGAAATGAACTGAAAAAGGATATAGAAAAAACCCCAATGTGCTGGGTCATTTCTAAAATCTTAGCATTTACAGTCATTAGGTTTTACAGATCTCTATAAGAACAAACAAAAAATCAAGGCTATGCATATTTATGGAGGTTTTCAGGCTGAGACAGCTGGAGAGTGACAGCCAGTGTCATGTAAAAGTGTAAATAACCTGAAGATACCCATGGGTTAGCCAGTGCCAGCATCTTCAGGACCAAACACAAGCTCAGAGCCCACAGCACTGGCATCAAAAAGGAACAGCAAGGCAGCACTTTGTGTATTCTGCTCAACCTGTACTTTTAAGGGATTTATGATGTCAGGTCTTATGAAGAGCACTGCAGTGATCCAACACAGCAATAACAAAACCAGAGATAAAGATAGATGTGTACCTTGCTGATGCCTTTGAGGCTCCCCAGGATGAAAGGTGAATGAACAATTTCAAACAGATCTAAATGCTTGTTCCAGGTAAAACCCGTCAGGATGGGTCACATTGTACCAATTTAGTGGTGGTGCAACGTGGGGTGTTTAGAAGCTCTGCTATAGTATTACTCAAAAATCTGTGTACAGCAGCAATCTGAGTTTGTGACAGCAGGAGTGTGAGAGGATGAGCTGGAGCCAGCAGGATGCAGGAACAGGGAACCGAGCGCTGCAAGAATGGCTTATCTGGAAATCAGCTTCCAAACACCCAGGGAAAGGACACAAATCACAGCTTTAGCTTCTTGCTGCAGAAAAGACAACAAAGGAAAGTCCTGTTGTAAGTGTAGAACAAAGTAAGAGCTTATTACAGCTTTGTCTCTGTCGTTTTGGTGTCCTCAGAAGAACTCATCAATCGGAGCAAGCGAACTTTTGTCTGCACCTGTGGAATGTACGTCCCAAATCCAAGTCCTTGTGTCCACTGCAAACACTGTGGGAAAGGGGCACCTGAAGCACTCCACAGCCAGTTCAGGTACTTCAATCCACGCCAGGGCAGCTCTCCCCTGGTGCAGAACAGTCCCTGGTGCCATGGGCACAGTCCCTGCTGCAGCCAGGACTGCAGGGGCTGAGGGACAGAGCGGCCATGGGGGAGCCCTCAGGACAGAAAATGGCAAACTCCTCTCGTGCCCACCAGCCCCAGGGCAGCACCAAGGCCTCAAGCCCAGAAGTTGCTGCTTAACCTACAAACAGGCTGAGTGTTACAGCAGTATGGTCTGAGCAAGGTGACAAATTAGGCAGCTTAAATCTCAGGGCATTCCTATTGTAATAAGCCAGTTCCTTACAAACTATGCTTTTTCATAATATAATTAACCCCAGCACTAAGCATGTGAGCAAATGAGTTCATTTTTCACATGAATAATGAAAACCTTTTATTCTTTTTTCTCTTTTCTTTTCCCAAACCATTACAAACAGAAATGAATGTAAAAAACTTCTCAGCAGAGAAAGGATGATGTGTGCTGGCTTCTAGTTAAGAATAGGAATTAATTATGGAGATTTAAATGGAAGCTTCTATTTTCTTATTTTTCTTGCCAGTCTAACCCAAACTTTTGCTTGTCATCAGATCTAGCCTGGGATTACATCAAATAGCCTCTGCTATGGCTTGAAATGGGTTAAATATTTCTTCTTTCCCATATCCTCCTGAATATTTTCTCCCATCTTTTGTTTTCCATTTCTAGAAGATCTTTCTAGCAGTTCTGTGGGCAGAATTACTCACTGCCCTGACAAAAATCCTGTGCTAACTTTAACTGTAAACTCGCTCCACTTCCTACTACAGAAAATAACATTTCTGTCATCATTCCCCGTGTGGCTGAAACACAACCACACAAGCAGGTCACTCGTTTGCAAGGGACACAAATGGGGACTGGTTATTCAGTTTACACAGGCAGAAGTGCAAGGCACAGTCACTGCACCTTCCAGTAACTGATCCTGTGTGTCAAGGGCAAAGCAACCCATGGGAACAAAAAAAGAAAGATTAAATCTTCATCAGTTTAATTTGGAAAGAAACCCAAGGGAAGTCATTATTCCCAGAGACTCCATTGCCTAATTTGTCTTCTGAATTCTTCCAACTTCTCTGACACCAATGGGTGCTCTTTAACTATTGCTTACTGTGATTGCTGCTCACTGTCCCTGCTGAAAGGGAGTCCTTTGAAAAGGCACAGGTGGCATTTAGTGCTGAACAGGAGCTAAATATTGCAGAGAGGTCTGAATCCTCCTCATCAGAAACAGCAGCCAGGTGAGCATCCTTTAGCTGAGAGGGAATTCCCACCAAGGAATTCAACCAGGGCACTTAAACTTGAACATGGAGTTACCTCAAGCTCCAAAAAAGCAGGATGTACAAACCATTAACTTTCATGCAGATTTCACCAGTGACAAGCTCAAAGCCCAGAACTGAAAAACCAGGATTTTCTCTTTCCATTTAAATTAACAAGGAGCAGCAGAGCACAGCTGTGGTTTCTCAGGGCCTTTCCCAGCAGAGCAGCACAGAACCCTCCTTTAAAACAAATAAATCCTGCCCAGAGTGGTGGGGCAAGGCAGACACTGCAGAAGGAGCAATGTGGCATCCAGTTCCCTCAGCCTGACACCAGCACTGGAGCCTGGCACCTTCCCTGCTCTGCTCACACACGTGCTCACCACGTGTAGCTGCTGCCTGAGCACAGGCTCAGCTTCACAGCCTGGGAATTCTGCTCATAAAAATACAGGATCCCAAGGTTTTTCCAACAGACCAAAGGTGATCACAGGCAGAAATTAGGGGGCTGAAATTGTTAATCCTGCATGGCTGAAATTAATTCATACCAGAGCAGGAAGAGCCAGTTTCATGTAACCTAAACTTCCCATTCTGGTTCCCAACACAAACTAAATTTGCCTTTTTAAATCCCTTTGGATGTCAGGCATCTGGTCTTCATGGAGAACCACATCTCTTTTTTTCAGGGGGTATAACCAAAGAGAAATTTGCATTTGCATTTTCAGCAAGACATCGGCATCCCATCAGTTTAAATAATTGAAAATTTCCAAGTTACTACATCATTTGGTCTTTTTATACACAAACACATTACACCTTAAAACGTGTTCCTCTACCTCTCTCCCTGCAAATAGCTGACATATTTTCAGGTTCCTCACCATGAACAAAGTGTGCACCATAATAAAATATTACATCACACCACACTCCTGTATAATTGTTTTGTTTAGGATAACAAACTCTGGTTTTTTGAGCAACGCTAAGGTCAAAGTATTAAATTTAAATCTCTTAAACAGAACATGCATTAGAAATAAACTTGAAGTTTAAAAGATCTATTGAAAATGCTCAAAAAATTAAAAACAGACAGCAAAGGGCAAACACTACTAGGGGGAGAAAAATTCAAACAGGGCCAGAAGGCTGTGTAAAAATAAATACATATCCAGCACACACTTGTGTGCAGCACACAGGACATGGACAAAGACAAGTATATTCCACAGACACGTGTATTGTTTGGAGTCTGAGTCCTATTTTCAGAAGAGTGAGGAAATAAATCAATAAATATGTTTGCCTTGATCTTTAGCTCACTCTTACAGACCACTCAGAGCATCTCATTTAACCAAAGCTCTTCAAACCCAGCAGTGCCAGCTCTTCAGCTGCTGGAAAAACAGTTGTACAACACACGTCAGACGAATCCAAGGCTGAACAGCCTGGCCTGAGCACTGACTAAACCCAAGATCTTTGTTGCTACATGCATAAACCCCCCTAAACCTGAGCAGCAAGGCAGGACAGCGGCCGCAGGCCGATGCCAGTTCACAGCTCAGGTTTCCACATTCGGAATTTCACCCTTCAGTTCTGACCAAAAACTATAAATTCCTCCCGCTCAAGCCAGGCTAATTACTCTTTCTGCACTCAGGAGACAGCCAAGTTCACAGTGACGCCCAAGGGAAGTGTGATCTGTGAGCACAGAACACCCAGCACAGCAGCAGGGATGGCTCTGGAAGTGCAGCCAGGAGCAGCCGGCGCTCCCAACATCGCCGCCGTTGCCAACAGTTACCACCTAATGCTGGCTGAGAGCCTGCAGTGGTTCCAAGGCAAAGGCAAAGCCCCTGCTCTCTCAGAAGTGCTGTTACTGCTGGCAGTGGGGAATTGGGGCAGCTGCAGGATATTCCTGGAGAAGGCAGCGATCGCCGGCCCCACACGCAGCGCGGCCCCGGCAGGTGCGGCCCCGGCTCACTCAAAAAACAACAAACCACCCCAAAATCCTGAGAGCTGCCCTGAAGTTTTCTGCTGAAGGAATGAATGCAGCAAAGGCCATAAGCTGTTTCTCAATTACAGGATACTTTAGTTATTAATTTCAATTTTCCTGTCCACACTGCATGGCCTCTTTGGCCCACCTGGGAGCTTAACAGGATTCATTTTACTAGATATTTATACTTCCTGATTTAACTAAATACTCATCTCTCTTCTCAAGGCTACCTGCATTATGACCAGTAACAAACAGTGAAAAGTGCTGATAACGTGTGAATATTTCTCTGTATTTATTTATTTAAACAGAGGAAAGGCATGAACGGTGGCCAACACAGGTGATGCTAAAACCTGGTCATTACACCATGAGAGCAAAAGACCAGAGGTTCAAAGATGGGAGAGGAGGAAATGAATAGTTTAACTTAACAGGGAAACTTCTACAGAACATACAGCTAAGAAGGATAATTTGTTAATATTAGAAAACCTGAAATTATTAATGGGAATTGTTACGATTCTTGAGCATCCAGCCATGCCATACACCTCTGAAATACACATTTTAAAACAAAGCTCCTGTCCCTTTACATCTTGGTCTTTTTAGAGATCACCTCCTGAAATTCCTTTTGTGCATTATTAAAGGAACCAAGAGACAGACTTTCAAGGAAGAAATTGGTTGGTTTGGCAGAAGACAACAAATCTTCTTAGGCCAAGATTTAGGCTGTGTTCTTAACTGCTCCCCATAAGCCTGCTACCCAGAGAGGCAACATTCCCCCATAAAACAGACCTCAAGCTTAACTTACAACAGTCTGCTTCATCTTCAGGTGGAAGTTCTTCACAAGGTGCAAAACACTTTTAAATTTATTTTTTCCTTACTTCTTCCTTTCCCATCACCTCGACAGTCCCATGCTTCCAATTAAATTAAAACCAGACCAGTGTAGTTTTGTGGGGTTTTCCCCTCCAATGATAAAGTATAATTATGAGATGGGGGGAAGAAAATTACAAATTCCACCAAGGTCATTAATGTACAAAATGCAAATTGTCTCCCATTTGTCAAAGACCCTGGGGAAGTCTAGAGATAATTGAAATGATAGATGAACAGAGGAGACTAACTGCTAATGGTCTGTATATCAATGAATCAATGTCACATTTATGAAGGGCTTTGGGAAATTATTCTAAATACTTCATCTACAACAGCTGAAGTTTAGCCTACTTTTTCTTTTTAATGCTGAAAAATTAATGAAAAAGTTCAGTTTCTGGTTACACAAGTGTAAACCTGGGGTAATTTAAGGTGGATGGCAAGAACTTGAAGCGCTACTTACGTTTGTGCCAGATATGACCAAAGTTCTCAGTTACTAGGGATTATGGTATAAATAAAAGCAATATATATTTCAGAGATAATCAAATATAGGACCAACCCTCACCTTCAAAGCATTTAAACTCAGTTAGTTACCTCTGCAAATAATTCTTTTCAGAATGTGAATAAACTAAAAAATCAAGGAGTATACATATCACTGATTGCTGCCCTTTCCTATTTTCCTTGTATTTTCAATCACAAACTGAACTGCTCAGAGCAGGGGCTGTTTTCAGATGTATTTGTGGGGCACTGACCAAACAGGAACAGGGAACAGATGGGAAAACCTGAAATATTTCCTTTTCACACAAAAAGTGAAGCAAATCCTGCAGGTAACTTTGGTACAGTTTCACAGAAAATAATGTTTCCACTTCAAAAGAGGAAAAGTTTTAAACCAGTAGCTTTTACAAACCAGTAAGTCCCTCTGCAGAGCCCTCTCTTAGCTGTGAACTGGCCAGGCTACATTAGTAAGGGCCAGTGAGGAGGAGACAAAGGAAAAAAGGAAATTTCAACATTAAGATGTCATTTTGGTTGAATCTGTAAATAGTTTGGGGAGGTGGGTCAGTTTAGACAGTTTCTTCTGTTATTATAATTATTAATACATTTATTATTCTTTCTTCCTGCTTTTCTTCCCACACACCAGGAAGTTGTGGATGAAGGGAAGCCAGAAGGACAACTGCAGGCTTCTTCTGCCAAAAAAAAAAATCTTTCTCTAGCATCACACCCTGTTTCAGAGGCAGTTTACACTGCAACTGGTACCATCACTACAAAATCACAGGGATTAAACCCTTTCCAGTCCCAACCTCACTGAACAAAATCACATAGAGGGGACTGGGAAAAGAGGTGAGTTTTATGAAGTATCTGTAGGATTGAGAGAGATCTGTTTCACCTGGAAACAGCACCACGATTGTGCCTGGCTTGTGCAAACATTAACTAATCCAAACATGAACATCCAGAACATCTGATTTCAGCAGAATCTGAATGAAATGGTCCTGTCTGAAACACAGAACTTCTCCTGCTACAGGATGTGGCACATGAAACAAGAAGGGAAAACAGCACTGAGGGGTAACACACACACACTGCAGGTAAAATGATCACACTACATTTGCCAGTCATTACAACCACAAATATTCATGAAGAGAATTAAGAAGTCCCATCAAGCTGCTGAGAAAATAAAGAGGAATGTCCACGTGTTGAAACCAGCATTCTCAATTATAAAATGTCCCTAAGGATGATGGAGATCTTCTAACTGCAGCAGTGTAACAGCTCACCTCAGCTAAAGGAACTTTATTTGTCTCCTTTTATCTCCTGTTAGGGAGCTCCCAAGAGATATCTGCCTGGAGGGGAGCAGGAGCGTTCCCTCCCCAAGGTCTCAGAGCTGCCCTTCCCTCCTGCAGCCTCCCCTGTGCTCCCCAAATCTTTCCCCTGAGAAAGAGGCACAGAGAGCAGAGAAAAAAGGTTCCCACCAAAGAGATAAAGCTGAGCTTTGCAGAAATCCTTTCCTCGCCCATGAAGGTGAATATCAAGGGCTTTCTCTGAGCCCCTCAGTGCTGCTGCTTTCCATCTCTGCTGGATTCCCACCTGGGGTTTCCAGGAGATGCCAAAGGACCAAGCCCTGGCCTTTATGGATTTTCAGAGGACGGTTGGCTCTCCATCCCTGGGGACTCTGGTGCCATGTTACCCAAAAGGGCTGTCAGTAATTTCACCTCCCAGGTGCAGCCCCTCTCTGTTGCTGCCACAGCTTTCTAAGTAACCAATTAACAGAACATTCAATTCCTGCATTTGCTGGAACACGTTTGTTCTGCTAGATTTTCATTTTTTGAATGAGTGAAATGGGAGTGAAGACAATTCAAGTGAGTTTATGGTACAGTGCAAGGTAACTGCTGGGTTATTCTGCACCAGGAGCTGGCTCTTTGCAGAGAACAATTTGCACACAGCCTTTCAGGCCATAATTACTTGCAGTATCAGAGTCTCAGCTTCCCTTTTTTATTTTTTGCTGTTTTACAGATGTGCCACTCTCACAGTACGAAGTGAAAACAGATTACCTGCCACTGATTACCCAACACATCCACAGAGGAGGCTGGGGAAGAGTCTCTCCAGTGACAAGTTTTGATTTGTGGATTAAATTCCCCTCTTAATTGAGCCATGTTTCTTCTGCTAACAAATTCTTGTGGAAACCCCAGGATAAATTTACCTCTTTGTGGAGTAACTTTTCCTCATGTCATGTCCTCCCCTTTCCTTCTCCTTATTTCATTAAGATTTTGAGCTATACATACAAACACTCATTATGGAAATACTGCAAACCCCAAAGATGTCACAGTCGTTTCTTTTACAGCTTTTCTTTTTGTAGGCGACATTCATATTGCAGAATAATTTAGACAGTAATTTAATCACAGGGTTTAGAGGTCCAGCAAATGTTACATTTACATAATGTCAGTCTTTCAGCAGATAATTTGGTCCTTTGCATGTGTTAAAAGACGACATCACTTGTTAAGTTCATGTTAGTACGTTTAACCCAGCAGATGAATGGCTGGTCCCTTAATGTGCCATATATTTCTAATTTTCCTAAGGATGATTACCAAATTTTATTTAGAGTAAATTCATGAGCACCGTCATTCCACTGGAGTGACAAATCAAAAAGATTATTAAATCTCAGGGTCCAGAAATCTCCATAAAATGGTCATAAAGTCCTTGCAACACAGTAAATGCCAATTTTTTCCTTACAGAAGTACTTCAAAAGTCAATATATATTGCTTCTGCCTCCTTTGAGTACGTGACTGAAGTTATTGAAGTGTGCCTCATTAGTTTCATAATATTCTCCTAAGGACATATGGGTATTTTTTAGTTTGGAAATGTACTGTTCTTTGTCTTGTCAAATGCTGCTAAAGAGAATGAAATAGGATCTAAGAAATGTGATTTAGATTTGGTGTGCCAATGCTACTATCCTGGACATCCAAAAGATAAAATAAAAGGTGGTAAATCATCATTACTCACAGAGAAATATCATGCCTGCACAAGTGATTTTCCAAAAGTACTACTGTGTATTTAAACTTAGAGGAATAATAACATAGGCAAACATCTCAGAAACCTTAACACTGAATACTTACATTTAATACCGTATTTCTGCATTTTTATTTTGAAGCTACACGTTATATTCTCACTACCTAACATGGAAATTGAAATCTCCCTTTTAATTTAAGCTTGTGCAATGTCAGGATTTACAGCACAAACACACCTGTTGCATCACCTGGCCAGCCCATGCCACTGTAGGATATTCCCTCATTTCCCACTGCCTCACTTGTCTGGTTTAAATGCACTGTAGCCAGCCACAAACCAAATCAATAAGGCAAAAACTACACCAAGAGCTGGGAGCATTTTGATCATTTAGCTGTAACTCGGTACAATTTCTGCTCCCTTTAAAACAGAAATGTGATTACCTAGAGGCCAAATTCATCCAGCCTCCTGTCCATGAAACCAGTAACAGACATCCACGGGGAGGGCCTGGGAGAGCAGGGCAGCAGAGCAGTGTGAGGGGAGACACTCCTCATTCTGCTTAATCTGCTCCACTGACAATTGTCACCAGCCTGACTTCCCCAGCACAAATAAACACTCTCTCTCCTGGCTAAAGGTCTGGAAAAGATCACATTTCATTACTAAAAAAAAAATTCATTTCTTCCCATCGTACACTTAATGACAAACCAGTTTTCAATCTGTATGCTTTATCAATTATTTTTACTTATTAAAGGAGCTGAATGGGTTTTTTCCATTATTTGTTTTTAAAATTAAATCCTAACAGTATGTCTCTTATGGCAAGTTTGGGCTGAGGACTCCAGGAAGATAAGGAAACCCAGCTTCTTTCAGATGTAAGACAACTGTGCATCCTCTTAGCAATGAAAAAACTGAATTGGTTAATTTGCATTAATACTGAGATAATAAAGCTTTAAAACAATCAGAATTAAATCAGATAAAGATTTAATTACCACTAAGGTTAAAACAAGGATTATTTGCTATTGCCACTTAAACAGAGTGAGTTCCAAATTTAGAGTTGACACATCTGACATAGGCAACTCAGCATGCACTGATAATTTTTTCATCAAAGTGATAAAATTCTAAGCTCAAGGCACTTTCTTTGATTATTCTTTAACACAGTTTGTAGTATGGCACTAGGACTGGATGATCCATCTCCAAACACATTTCCTTACTCACCTGCTAAGCTCTTAAAACAGTTTAAGGAAATAACCCAACCAACATGAGGCTGGATCTCCTCGAGTCAGAAGGTCCCACAGTTGACCTCTTTGTGAATAGAACACCGTGGGGGTCTGCACCAGGAATACACTGGAGAAAACCTGCAGGATCTCAAACTACCCCAGAAATCAATGTGAATATTGATGTACAATGAGATCTTCCATGGCAAAATCCTTACAGTTCTTTACATCAACCAAATAATTAAATTAAAAAGAACTAAATGTTTTCCTAATTAGGCAGCATGAAGTGCCAAATACTGATCTATTTTCATCTCCAACATGTTTCTATCATTTTTCTCCTTGCAGTCCCTGATGTTTCCCTGTTGAAAAAAAAATCTCGTAAGAAAAAAAGCTGTCTTACAATTTCAAACTAAACCTCCAAATCTCATACAAGAAAGCAGAGAAAAGTTATAGAAGTCACTCCAAAATGTTCTCATTAGCACTTCTTTAGGTAAGAATGAGAATGAAAAAATGAGCTCTGTGAGGGCTGAATGTCACAGCTATTTGCTGAGGCTATTATAATCATATCAGTGGCTTATTGAATTTCATAACCATGGTTCTACATCCTTCACTGACAACTATCAGAGAGCTTAACTCAAAATAAAAGTCCAAGTTAGAATGAAGGCATAGACACAATATGCTTACACGCTGAAGAAAACAAAACCTCTAAAGGTCAGTTTTATTTTCTGGTCAAACAGGGACACACATAAAGCTCCAGTTCCTATCTTAACCCTAGTGAAGCCATAGAAGAGTAGGATGTAAGGCTCACATATTGGGTATGTACTCCCTGTTGTGTATCAACACAGCATGATACAACTCGAGAGAGAACATTTCACTGGTTTTATTCTGAATAGGAACCTCATTCAGCACCGGGAATGAGGCACTAATTCCATTTCTGGAACTGAACTGCTACAAACCTCACTGGGAGTCAACACCAGCAGCACCAAGATCAAACCTGGAATGGGAGCAACAACCCACTGGTATCAGGCACAGGGAGAGCTTCCCTGAGAGCCCACAACTATGAGTAACTGGAAGCTGGCACGAAGCAAACCTTCACTAGCACAGCTCATCTTGCCCTGACTGCACCAATGAGTCATGCAGTGCAAGGGGAAGCAGTGCCTTCATGATGGATAGTTTTCCCTTACACGCAGGTTACACATTTAATTTGCTATTTACTGAAGCCTCCACACTTGGCAGCAGAGGGAGACTGCATGATTGCCAAAATAATCGCAGAGAATTAGGACTAGACGGTGCAGTAATGACAAAAGCCTTGGGAGAGATCCCACAGATGTTTCCTGGTGCTGAGCAGGAACTGCATGCAAACCCAACTAGAAAACGATGAACTGACTCATCCCAGTCCCCAGACACGGAAAAAGTGGACTATTCAGTGACTCAGAGTGTAAAACCTCTCACCTGGCTGCACTGCCCTGCACCAGGGGCTGGTGCCATGGCAAAGCCTGGGACGTGTCAGTCTCCAAGGGGCAGGCAGACAAACAAGATCTGTGACTTAATTAGGCCACAACTTTATTAACCTACTTCTTCAGGGAGCTCCCAGTGATCCCTCACACGGGGTAGAGCCATGATTCATTTTTTAATCATTTCTGTCTGGTAAAAAGCTGTGTCAGTGTTTCCCTCCCTCCTCCTCTTCACAGCCAAACTCCTCTGAGTAGCACCAAAGGTCCCAGGTGTGTGTGGGTGCCCTCACTGTTATCTCCTCCATGCTGTACCCCGTGTTTTCTAAGGACAACTTCAGGGAAGTGTCCTTAAACAAGTGTCCCCCAGCTCCTCCTTGGTACCAGCTGAGTGTGGTGACAATTAACAGTTCCCTCTGCAGTATTTCCCACTGGGAAGGGAGACATTAATACCTTAAAGAGAAACCCTCACAAAGAACACAATGCATTCAGAAGGCAATTGCACATTCAGGTCCTTCCTGCTGCCTTCTGGCCTTGTCACCATCTGAAAGGCAGGTCTGATAAATCCCAGGGAGTCCTCCATACACAGTCCCCGTGTCAAATCCCAAATGAATCTTGGATAAATGCAGAACAAACACTTCACAGGGCTCTTCCAGGGGGGAATCAGCCCATCTGCTCTTGTGTTGGCTGACCAGGAATGGTCTCACCTTTGAGTACAGCTGCAAATTTCCAGGGGAAGTGCCTGTCCATTTGAACACCCAGTGAAGAGCAGAACCAAACACGAGCTCTCATCATTGGAATTTTTTATAGCAAGGCTACAGCCCCAGGCTGGCTCAGATGAAGACATGACAATGGACTTTTATGGCACTTGCAACTTTTGGGCCAAGTCCCCTGCAGGCAGAGCTCCAAAGGCTTCAGAGTTACACCACGAGAGAATATGTCAATTGTCTGGCCAAGAGCATAAAAAACCTTCTTGTTATTGTTGTTAGAAACTAAATGACAAGCAATTCATTACTGCACTGCAATTCAGTGCAATTTATTGGTTGATTTGCTGTGAGGGATTGTAGCTACATACTAATACACATACTATAAAAAGAATGCAAATTCAGTAATGCAAGTCTAAATGAATGAGACGTAACATTTTCTCACAGTTTGCAAGAAATTAACCTTTAACGTCTTTTCTATGCTTTGGGAACAGCACTTGGCCAAAAGCTCTTACAGTAATAAAGCAGTGACCCATAGCAAAGAATAAATGTCAGAGTGAAATGATAACAGCAAGCCTATTTGCCAGAAAGTGGTAATTTATAAGATTTTAATTTGAGATCATCATGGGGGGTCAGCCTTATCAAATAATTCAAAATGTAGGTCACAATTATAGCCCTCGAAATGTGGTTCTGCTCTGAAATGTGACTGCAAAAATGGCATGTTTATTATTTCTAAATGATTTTTTTATCAGAAGCATTGAGTTTACAAGTAAAATGCTAATGGGACAGACTTGCTTTTTGCTTTCTCCATTTTTTACATTTGTGTAGCTCACTGATTGCAGTGCTTATTTGTGATTTACATTCCCCTAAAAGGAAAATCAAACCCCTCAGTTTCTCACCTTCCTGCTTTAAAGTTCCACAGAGCCAAATTACATCCTTGTTGTTCCCTGTGCCACCAAAAGCTTTCAACAAATTTACACATTTCTGGGCTAACTAGAATGTAAAGCCCTCCCAATTCTCTAAGTAATAAAGGGGGGAAAAAAAATCCAATCCACCTCTGACTGCAGGCAGATTCCTTGGGTGGTGTCAGTCAATGTGGCTCCATCCAAATCGATGGAGTTCTCCATCAAAAATCAATGGAGTTCACTCACAGCTTTCTCTGCAGCACTGCCCTTGGATCTGCTGGCACCTCAAGTGTAACAGCAGAAGGAGAAAAGGCATTTAACAGTTTTTTTAATCACCCTGCCCAAATCAGTAACTGGGAAATGCTAACACCTGTCTGGAGCAGAGCACTGGCCATGGCTGCAATCCAGCCTTTGTTTCAAAGTGAGCCAGACACAGGAGATGGTCCGGGAAGAAGGAAAGAACCATCAAACACATTCCCTACCTTTTCTCACAGCATTTCCAGCCCTGGGGTCGCCCAGTTCCAGGTGGATCCTTGATACAAAGCAGTATAATTGTTCACAGCTCCCAGCCCTTTCTCAGAGATGCCCTTGGGGCACTTCCAGCCTATTTCCAGAGAAACTGAATTAATTCTAAAGCAACAGAATGAAACGAGAACGGTGAGTGAGGCCTGGCTAAAGCTGAGTGTGTTTGCTCCACCAGGGATGGAGACAGGGAGGTTGTTTATGTGCAGGAGGGACCTTGCTGTCAACAGCTCACACAGGGAGTCAATACTGCTGCTGGTAAGCAAGTTGTAAACAAGGAGAACAAAACCCACCAAGAACAAGCTTAGAGTCAATTAGAATTTGAATAAATCTGATTTAATGGAAGTGAGAAGATGACATGAAACATCTCCATAGTCTTAATTCAAAATAGGGCCATACTTTTGTTTTATCACATCTCTAATTTTATTTAATAATTTTATTCTGTAATTAAAATTTCTTCATTAATCTTGTCTTTTGACATCCTTCTTCTGTCACAACTTTCTGTAAACCAGCATATGTATTCACAAAACTCAGTACTGACATGCCAATGGATGATCAAAGTCTGCATTTGCCTGTCATGGGCCAAAAAACAAATCAAACCACAAGAACAGAGATTTCATGGGATGGCTGAACCCAGAATTTCAATGAGCAACCCCTTAATTCCAAAATACTTTAAAATCCACCTTACCTTCTCCAAGGTATGTTCCCCAGAGAGGGAATAACTGGACAGTTACCCAGCCTGATGAGCTGGTGGCATTGTCTGGGGGGGACAACTGAACCCAGGGAAGCATAACATTAAATATAATACCTTTCATTATAAAACAAGGGAGGAGAAATGCAACAAATTATTTCTTACAGACAATTTGTTGCTTAATGGCCTGAAGCAACTCCAAGGGCTGTTAAAGCTGATAAGACAGTCCTTAACCACAGTAACAATCTATACACTGGGATTAATGCCATCATAAAGTTTAAGCAATGGTTTATAACTCCAAATATTGGCAGAAGCAACCAATTTTCTGCCTCTTGGAAAGCAGAGTATCTTACATTAAGTAAATCATAATTCAGAAGCAAGGAGGGGGAGAAAAGAAAAGCCCCTGCCCTCCAAATGAATAGGTTTCACTTATTATAGTGTGTGTGTTCAAAAATACGTAATTACAAGCAGGAAACTGGACACGAAGTAATGCACTGAGAGCACCTTTCTGCTCCTTTCTCCCCAGCTCTTCAGGCAGCATTTTAAGGCTGATGCACAAGGCTTAGCAGACAGAAGAATAAAGCTGCTTTCAGGAGGCAAATGCCTGGCAGAGTGTGCTTGGTCACAAAAGCTCACAAAATGACTGGAGATCTTCCAGAAGCAGCTGATAATTTGTGTAATAGCATGCCAACAAAAATGGCCTGAAAACCACAGCCTCTTTAATGGTACCCAGCTCTTCAAAGCTTCAATGGACAGTCCAAAGCTCTTGAAAAGGGAGGATGAAAACCTGAAGGGTGACAGGGAGAGTCAAAACAAACCCAAACTCAGCCCTAAGAAATGCTGTGCCCTGCTCAGAGCTTTTAAGAAACTCCATTAAGTTCCATATTTCACCACAGCAAATTATCTTGTTACATTTCCAACATTCAACTCCTGATCCAGACTGGGAAAAAAATCAGTAACCATTTTTCTCCTCAAGTCATCCACTGCATTTGAGTTCCCAGAGGGGTCTAGAGCAGATATAAGTTCCAGTCTGGATTCCTATCACAACAGCTTGCCTTTTGTCACAAAGGATCAAAAGCAGGTTAATTGGTATTAGAGATATCTTTTAAGGGCTCACATGCAGTAAGAGCTCTGAAATAAAAGCACAATATGTTTCAGTGGGCACATCTGAGCATTTTGTATGTTTGCTTGCACTGGAGAACAGCCTAGAGGGACCTGGCAGGGTAGCACCATTTGATTTATCCCTGCTACCTCCTTGGACAGTGCCTGCACTGAGGTCTGTCCTGGGGCTTCTCTGTACTGCTGGGATACAAAAAAACACACCAAAACACAAAACAGCATTATTTTTTTTTTCTTCTTTCCTACTGTAAGTTAAAAAAACACCAAAACAACAAACCCCACGTTTTAAGCTTGCAGAAAACACACTGGTGTTTTGGCACTTCAACACCTTGTTTATAATCTTGCCACTTTCTTCTAAGTGGCTACATTACTCTTGCAAACTACCAAAGGGTGTGGAAATATTTATTATCATCTATATTTTCTGTAGAGATCATCAAAGGACAGTGAAAAGTGTCTGTGAGCAGAGAGGGGGAAGGAGAAACGCAATTACTCCTGCTTGATCTGTTTATTCCACAAGTTGGACACAAGTCATTGCCGTGACATTTTCATTTTCCTGGATACACGACTGGGTTCTAATCTCATTTGTGCTGGTGTAAGCACAGGAGGATCAGCAA
The DNA here is from genome assembly GCA_020086605.1 of Lanius collurio. Lineage (NCBI taxonomy): Eukaryota > Metazoa > Chordata > Aves > Passeriformes > Laniidae > Lanius > Lanius collurio. The sequence goes on from JACBWW010000055.1 coordinate 1,301,044, forward strand.
GCCCTCCCCCCATTTACATTTTGGGAAGTAAGAGCAGGAATCAGGCCCCTAACCCTGGATCATTAATTCTGCTTCACCTCTTGCATGTAACAGTAGCTGTCAAAAAGATTTTGGAAAACTGTCAATCTCTGGTAAGAGATAAAATCTTGATTAATAAAAATAATTCAAAGCTGAGTTTGTTCATTGGAAAGAGAGGTCATTGGCACGATGGTGTCAAGAAGCCAATATTTTACAAACACATGGTATTCTTAGGGGAAATCAAAGAGAAGTCTGTACAGAGCCTCCTGCCAAGTGAGCTAACAACTCCATTTAACAAAACAAAATCATCCTGATGCTTAGAAGAACTCTTTCCTTAACAAATAAAAATCAAAGCAAAATGCAGACCAAAGTGAAATTACTTCCATGATCAAATCAGCAGCTAAGGCCAAGCTGTGCCATTGGGGGAAGGGGAGGGGATGGAGTTTTGCTTTTAACAAGCAAGAGGACTAATGGAAATGATCAGCAGTGAAAATTCAGTTATCTGGGCTCCTGTTCTGCTGGCCCCTTATTTACCGTGAAGCTGCCAGACAGATTTGAGTTTCCAGTTCTGCTACACTGAAAAAGCCCAGAGATGGACTCCAGAGGAGCTGGGATCATCTCAGCCTGGCTGCCCTTTTATCTCACCCACTGCCAGGTGTGCCCCTGCTCCCAGCCCAGCTCTTTGGGTCACACTCTCCAGCTCCCCTGAGAGCAGCCAGAACCAGGTTACTGCACAGGCAGCTCTGCAAACCTGCTCTGGGCTGGGGCACGGCTGTTCCTGACCCCTGTGAGAAACCAAACCACCCCACAGAGGGCTTTCCCATACTGGGCTGGTTGTGTTTTTGGGGATAAAAATCTCCACCTCTGAGCAGACACGCTTTTATATCAGCCCAATGCACTGATAAAGTGTGGAATTACCCCACAGTTAGCAGATATAGGGAGGTACAACACCTTTTAGTGTTTAAATTGTCATAAATTACAAGGGCACGTAGTCATCTGCTCCAAATTTTAATTTGGATGAACGACTCCCAGGCACAACACAGATCAGCGAGGGGCACCTCCAGCTAAGCCCAGAGAGCAGCTCCAGCACTCAGAATCCTCAGATCAAACCCCAAAAAATGCCTTTGCATCAGGTTTTCCTCATTGCAGTTCCAAGAGGCTACGCCTAAGAAGGGAAAAAATAAAAAGCCAAGCTCCATCCTGTGCCTCTGTGAGCGGTGCTCCTGCGGGTAGGAGTGTGTGTGTCTGTGTTGCACATAACTAACTAGCTACATGACAATGTGCATGGGAGATGAAACCAAAGCAAATGCCAGCATGATATATTGTGTCAGTAACATCAAAGGAGAAGGGGAGGGGAAGTGAGTGTGAAAATCAAACAGAGTACTTGGGAAAGAAAGCTAATTTTGAGTTTGATGTGCACGAGTGACACTCATTAAAAATTGACGAGTGCATGTGAGAGGATGCCACCTGGGATTATGCAACTGCTAATTAACATTTAACACCATTTTCTAACCTTATAAAATATTCTTAGCCTGCTGAAGGCTTCTTCATAACAAGCACAATGAAAAAAAAAAATAAAATCCAGCACCTAGCAACAGCAAATGGAATGGGAAAACTTTATGAACTTTATAAAGCAACACAGAAGGCACAAAGGGCTTAAAGGGAGAGTGACAAGGCAGCAGCATCCACTGACAGGTGAAACACCTGAGTCTGTGCCCTGCTCCCTCACCCCTGCACCAGAGGGAGCAATGGGGCACTGGTGAGTGACTGTGTGTCCTGGGGCACTGCTGCTCCTGCCCACAGGAGTCACTGGATTTCCACAGAATCATCATTTCTTAGGTTGGGAAAGACCTCTCAGCTCATCAAACCCAACCTTTAACCCAGCATTGCCAAGCCCACCACTAAACCACGTCCCTAACGTGCCATGTCTATACATCTTTTAAACACCTTCAGCACATATTAATATAAAATCCAGCACATTTTAAATATTTTCCAGCCCAGCACCCAATTTCACCCTAAATGACACCCTCCTACTTATTGCAAGCCACAGCTGAGAGTATTACAGGAGGTCTCCCACCCTTGAAATTTAGCATGAGCCTTGCAGTAGCTGCTGATTTTCCCCCCAAAAATTCCATCTCCTGGATTCATGCCACTAACCAGCAGGGAAATCCTGGGGTTTAGTCTTTTTTACTCTTTTTCATAATAGTGGTCAGGGGAAATATGGACTCCAAAGCATGAGCATCTGTTCTAGCTGTAAATTCACATGGATTTGGGGTCCCAAAATAGCAAGTTTTTAGAAGCTGAGTAGGAAGCTCTCTAGAGAAAAAGGGAGAATAATTGAAAAGAACAGAAGAAAGTAAGGCAGAAAGTAAGAGAAAGTGGAGGGGAAGCAGAGAAGCTGACAAGAAGACCTGACCTGGTGGAACAGATCATTGGGGTGAGGGAGGAGACAGGGGCACATTTGCTGACTGAGCACCAAGTCCAAGGAGCCTGAGAATATTCCCTCCCAGAGCATTTTGAAAAACCTAAACCCAAAGTAACAAAATGAATAGATTCCATTTGGGTTTGGCTATTTCTGCCGTGTGTTTACACTGTGTTGTTTCTCAGTTTAAACAAAAGAAGGGAGACCAGAGGGACAAACCCAAAGAGACCTTGCCTTTCCAGGGCCCAACGGGGGCATCCCAGCAGATCTCCCTGCTGGAATGGCAATATGGCTCTTGGCAGTAATGAGACACTTTTCTAAACCCAGGAGCCTTCCAGAATTTCACACACATATCCCAGAAATAAAGATTTAAAAGATAAATCCCGCCTGTGTACACTGGAACTTTGTGATAAAAGATGGCCCCGTGATGTGGCTCTAAGTGCACAATCCTGACAAATTTAGGTAGATTTTAATTAATACATTGGTATTCATACAGCACACCCAGGAGGATTCTTGTGTCTTTCTTCACATGCTTCCAGACGAACTTGCTAATTGAATGGTTAAATGCTTTCCACAGAGGCAAGACAGACACTCTCCCTCTCTTCACTGGGAAAAGGGAACGGGATTAATTCTTGCAAATAATTCTCCAGCACATTCAAAATCTTTTAAAAGAGAGTAATACCTGTGCCACTTTTGGATGTGTCCCAGATCAGCCATGTTCCTTAGATTGCACAGGTACCAACAGCTGTTGCTGTAATGTCATTTATCCACACCCAAAAGCTGTGAGGAGTTGCCTTGTTAATGAACAACTGCTCTGGTCCTTCCATCCCAGGCAGAGATAACAAGAACAGCACACATTTAGGGAGGGCTGAGCACACAGAAAATAAAAAGGGAGAAGTGGCAAAGAGGGGGAAAAGGGGCTCAACAGATAAGCAAAGAAATATTCCAGTTACAAGAGAACACACCAGGAAAGCCCAGGACAGCTGGGGGACAAGCCCCACCAGATGCTGTTCTCAGCAGACAGGATGCTGAAGCAAAGCAGGGAAATGGAAGAAAATTGATTTTTCAGTAGAAGAAGAGTCGTTTTCCCTGGCTGAATTTGAAGCAGTGAACTTCCAGCTGTTCTGCTCAGGACTGTCCGAGTTCCCACCTGCAGCTCCTGCCCTGGGGCTGTCCTGGGGCAGTGCTGGCTTTGGGAACTCTGCAGCTCCTGGGGCTGCACCCCAAAATGGAACCTGTGCAGACAGTGCAGCAGGTGTGTGCTCTGAACAGAAAAAGGGATGTCAACAGACAAAAGAGGAAGGAAACCTCTCTAAATAAGAACACTTTCCTCTCCTATGAGCCCTCTTCATGACCAACAACCAGCATGCCTGACCTCCCATTTTGATTTACAAATCCCACATATTCCACCGACCTTCTCCTCACAAACTGTAAAACCTGCACTGAGAAAAAGGAGAGAATGAAGTTTAGCTGATTTTTTCTAAGGATTATTAACATCATTTAACACCATTATTTCAAAAGTTGTTTTAAGTATGGCCTCTTCTGAAAGGGTCCCTGTTTAAAATGTGAAACTATACTTTCACATAAAGAGATACTTATTTTTTTGCAGAAAATCCAGAAAGATAAAGTTCACTGATTGCCATGAACTGTCATCTTCACAGGAAAGAAAAAAAATAAGATCAAACACTTTAAAATCTGTCCAAAGCTTCTATCCCTTAAGCTAATAAAAGGAAAACAGTAAATCAGCTTTAAAAATACACTACCCAAAATTTTGTATTTCTAGAAAAGCGTGTCTCTGAAAACTGTAACATATCAAGTATAAGGTAAGAAAAAAGTCAATACCCTGTGCTACATGGCAGGAGGAAACAAAGCAATTAAAAAAAAAACCAAAACAAAACAAAACAAAAACAAACAAACAAAAAAAAAACCAAAAAAAACCAAAAAAAAAAACCGAAACAAAACCACAAAAAAACCCACCCAAAACCCCCAGGCTGGAGAAGTTTATTCAGTGGATTGGAGAGCAGGTTATTTTGATTGCCAGTATGCAAATAATGAAGGATGTAGATAAATGGCACGCAGGGACGCAATTTTATTTATTTATTTTTTAAAACTCTGGCTGGAGTCTTCCAATTTTTGAACTTTCTGTTTCTGTAGTGAAGTATCAATTTAAGGCTTTCCTTATTTCTTTATTTTCTAAGTGTTTGAGCTCCCAAAGCCACTGACAGTGAATTCTGGAGCATATTTAGAGCAGGTGGCTTGTTTTGTTTAAGACTATTGTCAACAACTGATCTTGTAAGAGATGCTTTTATTTGTCCATCCTTCCTAGATTTATATTTTTCTGTCTGTACCTAATGGCAAAACCAAACCCCAAAGCCATGGAGGGGATTTTCTTAAGCAAAGTGCTGATTCCTTGGTCCACCACGTTTGTCACTTGTTTCAAGGGACACAAAATCCAAGATATATTGGAATAATTACTGCAGAGAGCTACACCTGCACAGGCAAACACGATCAGATCCACAAGCAGCAGAAATGTTAACGTGGATAACAACCACACTCACTGGGGAAAAAAACCCTTCACAGACTCCTCCTGCTTTCTGCCACCTTTTCCTTTGGTTCCTTTGAACTGGATAACACCACAATAATTTCCTAGAGATTTCCATTCTAATTTGACAACTAAAAATGTGAGTAAATCTTTAGCTGTGCTGAACGAAAATTCAAGTGGTTTGTCCAACAAACTTAAGAAATGAAGTTTTGGTAAGCAAAGATTAAAAAACCCCAGTCATTACTCCAAGACACTTCTTGATGGGTTTCTTGCATCAAAGCAATGTTCTCAAAAGAAAATCTGTTGCCAGCTCTCTCAGCTTGCTGATGTTTCACTTTTGGAGTCAGAGTGCTCAGTGTCTTTCATGTAAACAATTAACTATATTTACCTAACTGTAAGAATGTTTACATTCCTGCACTATGGCAAAAATACCCTGATGGGCATCTCTTGTAGCCAATGTTTGTGTAGAGGAAGTGACCTCGTTCACCCAGTCCTTGTCCTGGTTAAGAAATCTATAAATTTGGAGGTTAATAAACACAGGTCCCTTTCAGCCCTTCTGAAATCTCTCGTGTACCTGAGTTCTCTCTTGTGTCCTAGAGAGACAAAAAACTAATTTGAATTTTCTATTCTTCAAGAAGAAAAGTTAGAGAAAAGTAGCTACAACATAAAAAAAAGTGATCCCCTTCCACATCCTAAAATTACAGTAATATAAATTCATCACATTTTGATTTTAGTAAGTAGTAGGTTATGTAAAATTGAGAACAAAGAAGCTGCAGCCAATGACACCAAGGTGCTTTCCCCCAAAAACCCTACCATCCATGAAGCACCAGGATAAATTTGTTTCCAGTCACTGTGCCTTCCCTACCATCCATGGAGCACCAGGATAAATTTGTTTCCAGTCACTGTGCCTTAAACTCCCCCTCACTTTTACAACTCGTACGACAAAAAGGACGGGGACATTTCAAACCCTCCCTGCTTTCCCTCTCCCCCAACGAAAGCCAAGCTCGGTACCCCCAGTGCAGAAGGCTCTCCCCACCCTTCAGCCACCCCTGCCCCGTGCCAGGCTCTGCTGGCAGCAGGGTGGGAGCGGAGCTGCTGCCCTGCCCTGCCCTCGGTGGGCACCCAAAGGTGGCAGAGAGGAGCCCCCACAGCCCCTGAAACCAAGTATGGGTCGCCTTGGAGTCTGCTTACGAGGTCTTACCCACCCTTGATTTCTGGGGCCATGGGGCTGTCTGGGCAGTGTCTGGGCAGTGTCTGCACCCTGTGGGACCCAGTGTGGGGTGAGGATGATGAGGGTAATGTCTGTCTGCACCGAGGCCTCACAGACCTGTTATAAAACAAAGGGGTTTTGGCCAAGAAACACATATGCCTGATCTTATGGCTTCTATTTCCTGCACAACATTCCTCTTACATCATCTGTACTGTCTCTGCTGCACTTTACTGGGACTAATAAACATTCCACACTTACTCTGCAATGTATTTTCTCCCTGCAAGACAACCTACTTGCTATTAGCATGTAAACTGCACACTTGCCAGTCAGGCTAACCTCATCAATCTTGTCCAAGGCAGAAGAGCTTGTACCCTCTTACAAGATTTCTGGGACTGCACTTTTAACTTATTAATCCATTTATCTGAAAGGAAAAGACAAAAAACCTTATAAGANAACTTAGATCAAAGAGGTTCTTCTGGATGTGAAACCCCAGATAACCAAACTGTGTTGGGACACAAGCACAGGAGGATAATCCCAGTCTTACAAACAATTAGTTAACAATTTTATTACTGCTGAAGAGGAGGTTACCACCTCTGTGCCTGCCACAGGACTGATGCCCTAACACAGGGGGAGCATGAACTGTAAGCTCTGAGTGCCAAGTGGTTCCAGGGATGTGACACTTGCCGTGGAAGCTGCTGCTTTGCCTTCCTCTCCCTGGGAAGTTCTCAGAGAACCACAAAGAACCACCTTAGAAAGTCAATGCAATGACCAACCACCACTCTGTGAACACCACCAGGCACCCACCAGTAACTCCAACACAGGCAGAGGCTGAGGGAACCCCCCAGCTCCAGGGGTGAGCAGCAGCCACGAGCCCTCTCTGGGCACCTGGAGCCCATTTCAGCCCTCTGGGCTCTGCCCCTCGAGCCATTTAAGCAGGGAGGTGGAAGCCTGGCACTGTGCAGGGCATCAGTCAGCTCTGTGGGAAGTGGGAAACCCTCTCATAGCTGGGAGGAAACTGCTGAAGGCTGGGGCAGGGAGCTGTGTGGTGGCCAGGCCAGGGGACTCCAAGCATTGCAGAACAGGAAAGGGCAGAGATTGAAATGAAAAGCACAACAGCAGGCTGAGAACAATACTATGTAAGGCCTTGCATTGTATGGGTGGCCCACAGCAGCAGGAAATTGGAGCTGCTCACCCAGGCTGCCCAAATGCCCCCCAAATGGGCACCCCAGGCAGCCAGCATGGTCCTGAAAAGCCCCACTGCATCCTACTTCAGCATGGTTCTAGGAACACACCAGAAGAGGCAGGTTTTAGTCCTAGGCTTAGTTTCCCTTCCTAGCCTTGTGTCCTGCTGACCAGGCTCTGCCCAGAATTCAGATCTGCAGTTGGCATTTGGAAAAGAAAGATAACACAAAACCTGCCACGTTTTTCCCCACAATGGTACATTATGGCAGCAAAGGAATACACTTCTCTCCTACCAATACTTTATGAATGCTCATGGGGATGTCCAGGAGATTGTCCCATTCCCAGGAGATCTTTAGGTTTATCTTCATCTGTTTATTGGCTTCCTCACACTGGTTTTCGACAGCATAGTAATTTCATTTTGAATCTAAAAACCTTATCCATTTTTTTTTTCATGCTGAATATATTACTGGCCTTGAAAGATCCTGCTATCAGAGCTTTCCCCAGAAGGATGGGTGGATTTGCTTAGCCCTAAGAAAAGCTCCATTTCCAGGAGCTAGTCAGCAAACAGAGCCTATTTTAGTGTCTGCCATCAGCAGGTTGGACCATAAATACCTGCAGGAAGTAGATCTGCAAGTCAGATGGTGTCATCACTACCTACTTACTCTGAGGAGAGTGCCTGCCTTTAATACCTTCATAATCACAATTTACCATTTAGAAGCTGCCCCAAGCTATTGCCAATTTATAGTGGACACCCACGATGAGCAATAATAGCTTGTACTGTGATAAAATAGATTTATGGTCAATATAAATATACTTACTGAAGCAGCTTTTCTTAAATCTTTATTTATAAGGCACACCAGATAGCCAAGTAAGGGAAAGGAAATATTTCTATTTCCCAGACTTTTCACTTCATTTCCTAGAAAGATTACAGAACATCATGGACACAAGGATCACACCAAAGGTTACATATTCTAATTTCAGAGAAAATAAAACAGTGTGAAGAAAAGTAACTGTACAGAAATCCATGCAAATATTAGTCTATATACCCAGGTTTTACTCTAAAATGAACCTCAGACTTCAAAAGGAATGGAGTTGAGTTGATGGACCCTCTGGAGATATTTATCTGGTAAAAGACTTTCAAATTATCCTCCCACCCCCTTAAGATATTATCTTCATAATGCACTAAAAAAAAAAAAAATCCTGGCCTTTGGTATTCACCTGGCAGTCCTGGATGGTGCTGAAATTAATAAATAATAGAGCCACTAGCAACACCCTATTGATTTTCTGCCGGATTTGTCTGTCTCCTCAGAATTTTAAGAACTGTTTAAACAGATATATCCATTATGTGTTGGAAGGAATTTTAAAACTCCCCAGTAGGGCTGTAGTTGATGACATATTGACAGGATCTCAGCCTGAAATAATTTTGGACATTCGGCTTGTGTTGTCTGCAGATGCAGAGCCAAAAACACCCAGCTGAAGGGCAAAGGGAAGGTCAAATGCCTGAAGCACTCAGAGAAAGCAGCTATACTTGAACACTATTGCTGCAACCCTTGGACATCAGCTTGTGAAGACACAAACAATTCCTGTTATCAACTGCACAAATAAAATTATTAAAGCATCAGGCTGTTTTTCCAGCGAAAAGAGTGCCCTAAGGACTGAGATTTTAACTCTGCTGTGAGAGAACTGAGGAGTTCTTATCTCCATTTGCTAATATAAACAGAATACCTTCACTAATTTCCCAAAGCAGCTCCCAGCTCCTTTCCTCAAGTTCCCTCCCTGTGCTCTGCTTCTACTGCGGCCCAATTTAAGAGACCATTTAATGCATTAAAACTTGAAGGCTTCAGCTTTTCCATTTGAAATGTAGGGCACCAGAACACTGTCACCTTGCTAATAAAATGGGATGATGGGGTTTCACAGCCATTTACCAATCCCTTGGAAACTTTTTTACATTTTAATGCACCAGTTAAATAGAAGAGCATGTAAGAGTTTTGGTTCAGCTTTGACAGGGGACTAAAACAAGAACACGTCAATCAGCTGTGTAAATGCTCCTTTTTGCACCAATCCTGTTTGTTGCTCCTTTGCTTGAGCAGGAATGTTTTCCTCATTATGGTCCTGATTAAGAAGTTTGATGTGCTGACCTTGAGGATCAAATTAAGCTCCACGCTGCAAGCAAAGCATCCCATCTTCTCTAGTGGCTTATAAATTCATTAGACACTTTAGACAGAGTTTTGAAATTTGCTGACACTAAATTCACTCAATATGGAACAGAACTGTTAAGATTTATGAGGCAAATCTGCAGTTGAGTAGAACATGCAATTTCCAGGGGATTTCCACCAGGAATCCTTTCCATCAAGGCCCTTGCCTTGTTTTTTAAACAATGCCCTATTAAATTTCAGACTCTTAATTATCTTCTCATTTTCCAGTCAAGTGATCAATAGCAGAGGACAGGCAGCAGTCTGACAGCACTGAGCACAGGGTTTGCTCGGGGTGGAGGCTCGAGGTACTGGTGGTGCACACCCCTTACAAGTTCAAAAGGAATAACTTCAGTGTAAAAGTTCTTAGCTTGCTGCTATGGAGTGAAAATAATTTATCTCAGATGCCATGCTTCTGCAGCAGCTGGATCAGAATTTTAAATCTTTTTGCCATCTATATTCCCCAAGGGCACGAGAAGTGAATCAAGGCTCTTTTTTTACTTTCGTGGATTCCAGGCTTTGACAGGAGTTCACAGTGGAAAAAAAAAAATAACTTCTGAACATCAGGCAAGCCCTGTGTGCCTGGTCTTTGCTTAACAGGCTTTGTTTTCATTTTGGCAGAATATGTTTTGTTTGCATTTAAAAAGGGGCATTGGATATCAAATACAAGTGCTTAACTAGAAAGCAGCTCCACCAACAACAGCAGCCCTGTCTAACACACAGGATAAGACTCACAAAAGAAAGTTAATTCAGTCATTTGTGAAGACACTAAAAGGGGATGTCAGGATGCAAAGCCTGCTCACACAACAGGAAGGAGAGACAGTGAGAGGGAGACACGGGGTGAGATCAATCACTGGAGTAATGGTCTCACAAGAGTCATTTACCCAACAGAAGGAAAAGTATCGGTCACAGACCCTCACGCTGACAATATTTAACTAAGCAGACACACTGCAGAGAAAGGGTCAAGATGAGGACACAGAGGCACCTAAAATACCCAGCAGCCTTCCCCAAATACTCAGCTGAAATTATTCTCTCTCATCCTCCACATGGTGTGCGACACAACAGTCCCAAGCCGTATGGCACCAAGGATGCTGATGTGCTCTTCTGCTGCCATCCTGGCCAGGAACCCAGAACAGCAGCAGCTGCCACAGGGATGGCTCCTTTTCACACTGATCATTTTGTAAATACTGAGGATCAGCGCAGCTGCACAACTCACAGCTCCAGGGGGGAGGCAGCGGGGCTCACACCAAGACTTTCTTGGAAGTCTGGTGTCAGTCTGCAAGTTAGTTTGGATAAGAGGATCCAAAATCCAAGGGGCAGACAGGGTGCCTCACCAACTGCATGCCACCTGGAGCACAAAAATACTAAAATCCTTTTTTATTTGGTGTAGAGTTACACTTACAGCCAACTCTGCACCAAATAAATGCATCAAAATGGAATACAAATACAAGTAAAAAAACCCACATACAAATAACTGGGATGGAAATGTTTATCTGCAGAGTGACTCAAAGTGGCCTGAAGAAAAAGTGGCATCAACAGAACTTGATATCAGTGTTCAGTTGACTTCTCTGCTCTCACAGCTGCTGGGGGGGAAGCAGATATATCTGATGTCGCCATTAACTGCTGGAGCTGCAATTTCAAGCAGGATGGCAAGGTGGAAGTGGGGGTCACACCTTGACCTTGTAAAGCAAAGAGAACAGCGTAATTACAGTGCCCACAAAACAAACATACAAACACTGAAGGACAGCAAAAGGACTCTGCCCCACCATCGAGCTGGCATTTCTGAGATTTATTACAGAAATGAAGGTTTATAAGGAGTGTCACACAGTTAATGACATCAGAGAGCAGCGAGACCTTCACCAACCCAAGGAAAAATGAACTTGGATAAAACAGCCAGTTAAAAGGTGAGGTGGGAAATGGGATGAGACCAGCAGCCATTTCTGCTTCCTCTTGAACCACAAAAAGAAAAGGAGGGGAAAGAAGCGCACTCAAGCCTGAACAAGGTGAAAAACCTAAGGTCTTCTACCACAGCTAATCCTTCCTCTTTCCATATGATTGGACTTAAGGCACAACAAAGTGATAGATACCAGGGAGTGTTTCATTAATGTCACAAATCTGCTTTCTGAAAACCAGAGCTGATGCCCTGTGGCTTAGTTACAAGTAAACAGACAGCAGAACACCCCATGCAAAGTTGTAACTCCTGTCCATGGATGTTGTGCAAAGGAATCAAGAGTTTTGCCTGCATTTAAAAAAAAATATTTTGCACTTCACCTACTGCAGCATGTCCTTTAAATGAAATGTCATAGCAACCAAAAACACCACCTTCAAACATAATTTCATCCTTGTTCTCCATCACTTTTTCTTCTCTCATGTTTAATGTTGTGGTTGCTCACATTTGATATTCCTGTTAATTATCACCACTGCATTTTGCCATGAAATTTGGATCACAGGGGTCTCAAGGTCTCCCTCCAACTTGATATCCTGTGATTCACCTCTCCTATTGCTGCCCTTCCCAGATTTATTTATTAGACTTTATTTCCTGAGAAGGAAGCAGAGATTTGACAAGTCCAAGATTTAAAATTTTTTTTGCTCTGAACTGTGTTTTAACTGAACACATATGAAAATGCAAAAGTTCCATCTTGACAAAGTTCAGTCTATGGTTCAAACAACTGTTGCCTGCTGATAGGTCATAAAATAAAAGCATTAATAGTGGTTGAGCCCCTCAACTCCTCATTTCTTCGGAGTTATATTTGGTACTAAACCAAGAACCTCAAACCCCAAGAGGAGAAATTGAAGAAAACCTTAGAAAAACTAAAAATCTGCATCCACTGCCAGATGGTTTAGCAGCAACAGCAATGAAAAAAATATTTATTGACAGTAAGGTCTGAAAGGAAGACACAAATACTGGAACATAATGTTTTTTAAAGCAATTGCTTAACAAGTTTATAGAGGGATTAATAAGACACATCTGCTCACTGTAGCTGGAAATCCAGTCAGTGGCCCAGGAGCTTTCTTCCAGTCCTGGCTCTGTTATTTCATGAGAACCTCTTAATTCCCTATCAGTGCTCTCCCGTGAGGTAAGAAAACAAATCTTTCCATTTGAGCTGGAGAGGGGGAGTTTGAGAGCCCTCTGGGGGCTCCCTGGGGAAGGAGAACTCAGCTGCCCCAGTGAGCACAGGCTTTGGGACCATCCCATTTTCCCTCAGTTCAGCCTCTCCCATCCTTGTTTCCTTGTTGAAACACTTCCTTCATTGTTCCACCTCCAGTGAAGTCTCAAATTCCTCCCCTGGCTGCTGCCAGACACCTGCACCCATTCAGAGCTCTCCATGCTCTCCCCACGTGTCACAAACCCCAATAACAGTTTGTGCTTTCAAGTCCTCCCAGGCCCTACATCCTCATTTCTCTTCCCATTTACTTCAGCAAATACCAGCTGCTTGTTTCTCTCTTCTCCCACTTAGCACATTCTCAGCCCCCTCCACCCTCCAGAAGGGATGCTGAGTTCCTCTCTAACGTGATCCCACAAATGCTGCTCCCACCACACCAACCAACATTTTCCCTTAAGTGGTTTTAATCTTCTCTCCAATGAAACAACCAGCAATTCTCCCTTTTCCAAGATCAGTGAGTCCCAGTCAGCCCTCATTAGGGTAACTCCCTTCTCAGAGCACACAATGGGGCTATCAAAATTACTTCCTGAATCCTTCCTACTCTTATTAACAAGTTAGAAACAGCTTCTGGATGGAGGAGTTTTAAATACTGAGATGTAATTTACAGTTTATTGCACAAACCTCAGAATTCTCAGCTTACATGAACAGAAGTACCTCAGGCTCTGTGCTCAAATTCAGCTGCTCCTCTTCCAAACCAAAGGAAGACAATGTGTTAAAGGAACCAGCAGAGTGGCTTAAACCAAGCTTTAATTCTAAGTTCTCTCTAAGGCAATCAATCAGGCACTAAAAACCTCAGAAAAATTAGCTGCAAAATTATCTAGTCCTCCAGCTGCTACAGATTCATAACCACCTTCCTGTTTTGCAGGCTGATTCCAGCAGTGAGCTGCACATCCAGGAAATTCAGCTTGTGCCAGTGAGGAATGTCAAAGCCAACCAGCCCCACTGCTGGTGCCGAGGGACAGACACCCCACAGCTCCCACCTCCCGAGCCCTGCAGCTGGGACAGGGCACAAAGACAGGGCCTTTTTAAGATTTGGCCCAATTTTACTGCCAGGTAAACCCATATTTGCTGCAAAGGTAAAATCCCCCCCTTTAGGCCAGTACAAGTGCACAGGATATTTCTGTATTTTTTGGATTAGGCAGGTCCTGCAAGGCAATGCCAGATTTCCATGATCTCCTGACTGCCCCTGTCAGAGATCCTGTGCAGGTTAATGAGAACCAAGAGCCCAACACTCCTGCAGAGCACAGCCCCAGCTGTCTTCAGCAGACAGCTGTGCACAGCCAGAGCACACCCCTAAAAAGCCTCCAAAATTTCAGCTGGTGAATTGAGTTTTGAGCTGAAATAAACCTCTGTCCATCCCTAGTTCATTTAATCCACGGACTAGACTTCAAGGTGCCTAGGCACACTTTAAATGCAACAAATATGACACTGGCTTTTTTTCTCCTGTAGGAAAGAAAAGTCTGATAAGGAGGAAAAAAATCAATTTTTGTCATGAGGCAACTTTAAGTTAATTTAACAATATTTCAGGATGACTGCACATGGATTCTCAGACTGTCAACTACACAAGCTACAATCCCTTTACAGTCCCATGCTGCACCTTGGGATCTGCTTATTGTTTTAGTCTCCTAAAATTAGTTTGGAAGCCTTTGGCTTCTTTTCTCTGTTTGTCGTAATTTTACTTGAAAAATGATCCCATAAATGCTTCTAAGTATGATCAGTGTTTCCGATAAAATTAGAAGGTGCTTTGTGGTATGGTGGTTATGGTTTTAATTTGCTTTTATGACCTAAACTTCCATTTCCTAGCAATTAATTAATTCAGCAACAGGATTTTATAGTTCTCCTGGAGGAACAAAGATTCCTGGAAGCTTCTCTGCAGAAGACAGAGATGTCTACACTCACCCTTTGTGCTACTTCAGTGCATCTCCATCTCTGGGCTGTGTTCTGTCCAGAATGAGGAGTAATGCAAACCTCAGGCACCATTGCTGCCTCTCTCTTTTTTAGACTCCTGTGTGATGCCTTTAGGAGCTGAGGTACCACCAAGAAAATGAACTTGAAAGAATATGGTCCCATTTATGCAACAGAAAGAGTTTATGTTTGAGGGTATTAATTTCTTCTCACATTAGTGACAAAAGGATAGAAGGAAAATCTGCCAGCAATCTCCAACAGAGATCTGGGAGAAGAGTCTAATTTGAATCCTCAGGGGAAATTCAGCCAGACAAATTAAACATTCCAGTCTTAGCTGGTTAACACAGCATTAAAGGGCAACGAGAACCAGGTTTGGGATTTAAAACCTACCACTATTCTTTCATGTCCAAGGTTTGGCCTTGTATCGTTACAGAAACACAATCTCTGCTCACACTACCACAAAATGCAATTTCTGCCTCACCCTGAGCTTCAAGAAAGACTTGAAGACCTGGAAACAACAGGACATGTAAGAGGACAAGGGGAAAGGCACTAACACGCAGCAGAAATCCCAAAACATACTCTGGTTAGCAAAGATTTTTTTCCAATCATCTTTAACTTCCTACTCCACAGCCCTGAGAACTTCCAAGCACTTCAGAGTCTCCCAGAAGAGAGATTTCAGGACTGCTGGAACTGTACTTTATCAGGATGATCCTTTCAGACTTGTCAACAGCCCCCTCACATATTACTTAAAGGCCACAGTTTCTTTGGAATTTGTTCTCAGATTGCTGGAAGAGCTGGAATTTGCCTGTGAGGTTTGTGGCCCTTCCCTAGGAAATGTTACTGAATTGGCTTCAGAACATGCAAACAGGTCTGAAAGCTAAGAGAAAGCATGCACAAAAATGAGTGGGTTTAATTTTGGGACAGCAAAAAATTAAGCTAGGTTTTAAAGCTTAGCTCCTGAAATAATTCAGATATTAAAATCTCTACTGTCTTGTTCAGAGGCTTCCATCTAAGTACCTCCACAGCAAGGTATGAGCTGCCTTACACACTGATACCATTTTAGAGCCTATTTAGGACTAAATGCTCCATTTTCAGGGGGCAGTTGGAAGAGGTTTTGTTCCAAACTTTGCCACCTTTTCTGTCCCGCAGCCCAGGCTCAGTGCTCTGGCACAACCCCATCGAGTGCCTGAGGAGATCTCCAGGAGCCAATTCAGAGCTGTACCTGGAAGCAGAGGCTGGGCAGAAGGATCAGCCACAGCCTATTGAGCTAATTAAATATGTTTCACTAACCCTGGCACTTGAGAGCCAGAGATTCCAAGTGTGCTGGTGAATAAAAGAACATCTGCCTGATAACATCCATTTCATGTGAGTTACAAGTTTCAGAGAGCAATTACACAGCGTTTTTGTTTCTAATCCAAATCAGATGTTTAAACCATTTTTTGATTGCACAATTATCTTGTTTTATGAGGCAACCCAAACATCATTTAACAAGATTTGAATGCCACTGTGTATTTCCAATTTATTAACAAAAATACAGAAGCCAAGCCCCTAAACAGGGAGAAGCAATGGGAAAAGGACAGCAAGGCAGTGGTGAGAAGAACCTTGCTGGGAAAACACCACCACCCACCTGAGCAGGAGCAGAGATGCTCCCAAGCTCTCCTGCTTTGTTCTTGCAGGATTATTGAGCAGCAGCTGCTGAGGAAGCAGAGGCAGCTCATTCCTCCCAGCTTTCCCACATCTCCCACCTGGGGAGGACACAGCCAGGGGAGGAACTTGTTCCCACAGCACGACACAAACCAAACACCGAGAGAAGCTGCCACACTTAAAAACTCTCCTGGATTTCCAAGATCCAAAATTCAAACTGGGATTTTGGTCTGCACGTCTGGTCAAGCTACACAACAAATTATAAATTTGTAGGGTTGGAATCGGTGATTTTTGGACGTCTTTTCCAACCTTAATGATTCTGTGATTCTGCAAAATCTTTCTCACTGCAAGTCAGGAAGATTAGAGAGATAAACACATCATCCCTCTATTTGTGTGCTCAGAGACTTCCCATGACCTGTTCCAGCAGAAAACTAGGGAAGGACTGCAGAGGACTGGGCTCCCTGAGTTACCTGGGGATGTGCAGTACAGCCCAGAGTTTTCTCATTCAGACTTTATCCAAATGTAAAACTGGAAAGGAGAATAAGCCAGATGCTGCCTTGGAGAGGAGAGAGGCTGAGTAGACAAACATAATTCTGTTACTCAGGAATTAATTCTCACCAAAATATATTTCTGCCACATTGAAATTGTAATATTCAGCTTCCAAATCCACAAAACTCATTCCAAGATTATTCAGTACCAAAAAAAAAAGCTTTGATTTATCACGTCTCATTTATATAACCTCCATTTACCATCAAAAGCTAATTTAGTGTTTTCTAACAGAAAATTTCCAGTGTTACTGTACAGAATTAAGCAGCAACATTGAAAAGTCAAGGCCAACTCTCAATCCTGAGCAGGGCCAACAAGCAAGACTTTAAAAGCTGACATGCACCTCCCAGTTTTCACTCCAGCAGCACAAACACACTCCATGCAGGAATGACCAGCCATCATCTTCACTTGCAGAATGACAGGGACTCCAAACTCCACTTTTTAAGGTGAATCCCATCATATCCCTGTAGGCTTTGGCAAGTTGTTTTAAGACTAGGCTTTTTCTTAAGAGGTCATGGAATTCATCCTCCCTGTGCACCACTGGCACTCTCAGCATCCAACTGCTCAGTGTGGCTTTTGGTCTTCTGTCCCTGCTTGGACCTGCCCTTCCTTCTCATGATTCCCAAGGGCTGGCAAAGCAAAACTCTGCAAAACTCCACCAGACCAGACCCCGTTGCAGTGAAGGAGCAGGAGAAGTCAGGAGCAGGGACCAGCCAGCCAGGCTGAACAGCACACTGCAAAATCCTTGGCAGTGCAGAAGGAGCCCCACAAAATCTGGCCACATTCTGCCTCATTGCTTCACAGCACAAGGTGGGAGCCAAGCAGGGCTGCAGCCTGAAAGCTGTGGCAGAAATTGAGGACTGCACACATAAGGCATTTAGAGAACAATGAAACCCACAAACCCCATAGATAATTATAACCAAAAATAGAAACCTTCCCATTCGTCTACCACTAACACTGTTAGGAAAGAGCCGTTACTGTGTTCAGTCTTACGAAGGAAAAAGATGTTTATGGAAGCAAAATAATTTAATCATGGCTTCACATTTAGGAGATCTGAGGTTCAAGGAACACAGAAAACAGTGAAATATGTAATGCTCTTATTTTTGTTTCAGCACTGAGTAATTTTCATGAGCAGAGTATGCAGACGTTATCTCCCTCCTGTAATGTTTAAAAGATGTTCAGCACAGAAACCAATCCAGCAGCAGTACAGGCATGGACCAGACAACTGAAAGGGCTCCTGGAGCTCCAACTTTTTAACACTCTGATTTTCTGGACTTTCAGTAGAGCTTATATAAATCTATATAATTTGCAAACACATTTCCTCCCGAGTCATCTTTTATTTACCTTTTTTCTCCTCGCTGACTTACAGAACCAGCTTTGTGACTAAACAATTTTGGTAAGCCTTGCAATCAACAGGATTAAGCAGTGTGTGCTGGGTGAACTACAGACAGAATTCATTTGTCAGATCCCCAGTGCCCTGACTTTAATCAGGGGTAATAAAGCCAGCAGTACTGCTAATCCAATCAGCAAGACCAATGAAAAAATAAATTTGCTACTGCAGTTCAAAAACCACCCTTTCACTGTGCAAAGCAAAAGTGGAATGAGAAGTTCTCTCTTTGCCTCTCTCACTCCTGAGGTCCCTAATGAACAGAAGAGGGAGGAGGCAGAGGAGTTGCATATCAAAGCCCAGTTGTCCCTTGAAATCCAACTTTAATTATTAATACATGGGATGTGCTGAGCAAAGACAACACCTTTGAGGTCCTGCAAGCTTACACTGCAGAATGCAGTGGTTGCAAAGCTGCATCACTCAAAGCCTAGGAGAATGCCTTTTCAAGAATTTTCTCCCAATGAACTGCTGACCTGAATATAGTGGTTTTTTACTGTGGGCTGAAAAAAAAATGATTTCAACACAAGATATTTCTTCTCCCAGGAAATAGTTCTCTGTGAACAGCTGCTTCTTTAACTGCATTTCCAGAGGGACAAGGTGCAGCTCAGAGCACTGGAAACCACAGAAGAGTTACAAGGACTGAGCAGGTCAGGCTGATTAATGAGCACTTGCTGACTCTGCTGGCTCGGGCTGCTGCCAGGAGCTTCTCCAGCTCACCTTCAGCACATCCCTGTGGCAGCACTGCTTTGAAGCAAAGCAAAAACCACAGGAGTGTGCACAGCACAACTCTCCCTTCCCTGTGCTGCTCCAGGAATTATCATGGAATCACAGAAGGGCTGGGGCTGGGAGCAATCTCAAAGATCTCCCACTCCAACCCCCTGCCACTGGCAGGGACACCTTCCACTAGTTTAGGTTGGCAGTTGCCACTATTTTAGGATGGGATATGATGGATATTTCAGTTACTCATGATATGTTTGTTTCAATCATTTATTACAAGCAAATCCATGGGTTGAGGACTGCAGGGTTTTCCTCCTGGTGGGAAAAGCCTCCCAGCTTTTACAAGATTCTGTGCTTTTCATGCTGAAAGATCCCCTGCCTTCTTGATGGCAAGAGATCAGCATCCCAGACAGACAGAAATGAGGGCAAGGACCTCAATAATAAACATTTTATATGTTGTAACTTTATGCCAGATATTTTCAGAGAGAACCACAACAGTGAAACAGCCCCATGGACCTCACCTCCCTCATGTCCTGTGTTCCTCACCCAGAGCTGCCTACCCCTGCTACCTTCTGAAATCTGAACCAAAACATTACTGTGGCTTTTGCAGGACCAGGAGGAAAACCCAGTTAATGTCAGTCTCTGACAAAGGGGGCACTTCCCTCAGAGCTGCTCCTGTTTTTATGGTCACAGGAGCCCTAACTTTCTTTGGCTCATTTACTTCAATGGAAAACAACTCCTTATAAGTGACATAATTCTGGCCAAAACTGAGATGCTGGAATATTCCTGTAGGGACATTTCTCACTGTATTATTGGGCTTGGTCTTCTTCCCCATCAGGCCTCATATCTCCAGGCTTTTCAAGAAATGAAGTGAATGTGTCTTTCAGCATCACCTTCCCCTGTTGTTTGTGAGGGTTCCACAGATAATGGAACTCCCTTGATCTCTTCATCCATTTTTTAAAGGATAGACTGTAAGAATGTGGCTGAGAACGTACAAACCTTAAAATCATTATTTCAACCTTAATAAAACTTCTCTCCAAAGAACAAGTATTTAATTTTTTTAAAAATAATTTTTAAAAAATACATGCCAAAAGTAGCATGGATGAGGGGCAAATCCCCATCTCACTGTAACATTAAATGCTTTGTGATTGTGATAAGATCCATTTTCTGGACCACATTTTGAAGAGGTCCAGTAATTGTTATAAATCAGTAATGAGTGCATAGGTTGGCATTAATGACAAGAGGGCAATGCCTTTTGGAGGTTTTTCATTAGAAGCTACATTCTCACCTGTAGCATTGTTACTTTGGCTGGAGAGGTTGTTCCAGACAACAAAGCAGCTGTTGTAAAATAACCATTGTTAATACTTTAATTATAGCCACATCATCATTAACTTGTGCTCTCTCAATCTGCTGCCTCCACCTGTTATTGTTAAGTTTATATTTATCTTATTATTACACCTGGGAAATAAATTATCTTCCTGTTAGGATTGAGCTTTACATTGCTCAGCAAAACAGGAGCCCGAGCACCATCAGGACCTTCCTACACTACCAAAAGAGGAGAAAAACACTTTTTAAGTTCTCTTTCAGTTTTCTCTAAAGCTACTGGCATGTGATGACTGAGGAACTCCAGCCTGCAGGTTAATGCACTTTCATAAGGAGAGAAGCAAAGAAGTTCATAAACACTTCATAAAGCCCACAGGCACTGATGAAAAGCAGAATATACATCAAATATAAAACGTTGTTCAGGATGCCAACCTCTTAGCAGGTAGGCAATCCCTATTTGAATAGAAATTTTTTGCACTGATGATGGTTTAATGAAGCAACTTTTGCTAGGTGTTCAAAGAAAAAAATCACAGTCTCTTCATTCTGCCTTGTTATCAGAGCCTGTTGATCACTGAAGTGGAAGCTCTTTTGGTCCTCTGAGTCACAGCAGGAAGCCAACACAGCCATGAGTCGAGTGAGAGTCTGAGATACACACTTTGGATCAGCTCCTCAACAAAGCTACAGCTTTAGAAACAGTGACAGACTGTCTAGAGCTGAAAAAACAATTGTCACACATGACAACCCCAGCACAAGTCCCTGACACCTCACCTGTGAGCTCACTCAGAAAACCAGGGAAAAATGGAGAGAACTTTCTGAAATTCTCTGCAGACAACCAAATTACTTCAAATTTTCCCCAGACTACAGAAAGACTTCAATTAATCTCGATTCTGATAGACTGTTTCTGGGCATATTTGTAAATGGCCTAGGGAACTATAATTAAGCAGTTAACTTGATGAACAGCTGCACTTTTTTGAAGGCAGTCATTAAAAGTAAGGACAGAGTTACCTGCCTCATTGTTTAACAAGATCTATTAGAATAAAAACATGAAATAGTAACCCTGGAGGAAAAATAATTCTTCACAGAATATTAGATGGTTGCATTTGGTTTCCCCACAGAGTTTCTTTCTAGCTCCATATTTCTTTGGAAAGAAGGCAGCATCTCATTACTGCTCCAGTTCTTTTCAAAGAACAATGCTTGTGATTTAGCTGAAGAGAAGACATGCCAAGGAAATGGGTGACCTCTAAATCCTCCTTGGATATAAAAATTCAGGAAAGACACATATGGGTCACAGCTTCCTGTAATTCTCAATGAAAACAATATTACCTAAAGTATTAAGATGTCACATAGTCACAACAGAGGTCTGTTATTCATAAAACATTTCATCTTGAGTATTTTTCTAATGCTAAGTTAAAATTACTCAAAAATTACTCAATTTTTTTTTTCATTTATAAAAACTATACATGCATCAACACAAAGTTTTTTCATGATGTCAGGGTTCACCAAAAATCCCAATCTAGGATGCTTCATTTTTGGAAAAAAGTTGGCTGGAGTAGACAAAAAAATATTTCAGTTTCTTTGCAGCCAATAGTTTTATCAAGATGCTATAGCAGGTAAAAGTATCTGAAGGTATAGCTCATCCTCACTAAGCTTCATGAAAAAATCTATTTATTTCTAACATATTCTGTTGTATTTATTTTTTGTATGACCTAGGTTAGAGGTTAATGGAAAGATTCCACTGATTTCCACTCATGATGGTGCCAGAATGTTCCTACAGGGGACATCAAAACCCAGTGCAAGAAAAGCATCACCACTGATATTTTACAGTATCAGTTTGCTGTATTTAACAGAACCAACTTTAGTGGCACCCAAAGTATCTTCTCTGTTCAAACACAAAAAGAAATTAATTCAGTAAAAGAAAAATAATTGGTCAAGAGGTGAACTTTTCATTACAGGGACAATTAGAGCCTGGTACATTCCCAAAGCAGCAATGGAAAGAAAGAGTACTTGGCTCACTCTGAAGACAGGAGGAGTAAAGAAGCCCTGACCTGGATGCCCATTGCAGGTTTGTTTCAATTTATGGTGCCATTAATCTGAAGGAGGAGGAACCTTATTTCAGCTTTTAGCTTGGACCAGGGTTGCTTTAAGGTCTCATTCATGCCCCACTCCACTGGACTCCAACCAAAGCCCTGAACACTTGGTTATTTACCACTGCCACAGCACCAGTAAATGAAAAACTACTTTTCTTGAACTGAGAAAAGCAGTTTTCCTGGAGAGGGTGTGGAGTCTCCCTCACTGGAGCTATCCCAGAGCCAGCTGGACACAGCCCTGTGCTGTGTGCTCTGGGACGAGCCTGTGTGAGCAGGGAGGTGGCCCCAGTGACCTGCTGGGCTGCCCTCTGAGCTGGCCCATCCTATGACTTAACTTTGAAGGCTGTGAACACCACTGTACAGCCCTAAAGTCACATTTTCAAAGCCCTCAAGCTCACACCCCCCCAAATGAATTCAGATGATCTGGGTGCCATCATTTCGGAAAAGCCAAGCCCCAGGAGCTCCCTGTCCTGCAGGAAGGGGAGCAAGTTACCATCCAAATAGACACCCTTTGATGGCAAGGGTTAAACCCTGCATAAACCAGCACGTAGGAGTTACAAAAATAACTTCAGATAGGGAAATTTGGCTTAATTACTGCTCTTTTCACCAAGTCCTACATCCCACAAATGCTGAACAACAACGTGCCTCGGTTTCTCTCGTTCATGACCCAGTTTATAGGAGGGAGCTGCCACGTGCCCAGAGATGAGGTGGTCAGGGTTTGTTATTTCCAAACCATGAGTGCCCTGGTGCCTGTAACTGAGCCCTGAGAGAAGGGGCAAACCACACCAAACTTGGCTCCCTCCCTGCAATTCTGGGGCCTCTGCAGCAGCTTGCACGAAGTGAGGAGCTGCAGCAGATGAAGCTGCATTCTGCACCTCCCTCATGCCCAGCTTTTGTGGGAACAGCAAAAAATATCCTCGAAGCTCTAACCTTGTGTGAGCATGAAAGGTTAAACAGGCAAAAATCAGGCCACGTAATGAGAGAATGAACAAAGGGAAAAGAAACCTTCCTGGCCAGAGTATTCTCTGCTTCTGGAGCAGATAACCAGTCAAAGATCACACAACCTGCCCCCAGAAGATAAAGTTTCTGGTGCCTGTTCAATGCAAAGGCTTCTGCTTGTTCAGCACAGTATTTTTTCTTGTATTTGTTTCCCTTAGACCTTGGTGATCTTTCCTGCATTCAATTGCTCAGCTCCATTTCTCATCATGCTGTGGGCTACAAAAGCAACTATTCAGGACCTGGAGGTGCTGAAACTCCTTATCTTGAATTTTAAGGACAGATTACACTAACCTCACTCACAGTGAGCAGTATTTTGTACAAAGTGTGTGTACCACCAAAGTCCCTGAGAACACCAATGCACAACAGGAACAGAGATACCATAAAGGATGGAAATGTTTCCTTGGCACCTCATGGAGCCTGATAAACATACCAATGCAGTACAAAATTTAATACATATTCGAAGTCTCTGACATTTATTACCCAAAAAAATCTGCTTAATAAAATCCATACTTGCACCAGAAGAACAGAGCAAGCTGCAATTGTAAAAATCAGCTTGAATTAACTATTCTGACAATATTTCTCTCTGTCTGGATTGAAAGATCTTGTAATATTCTGAGCAAACCCGAAGGGGAGGGTAGACCTTTCTGGCTTTGGAATAGGTTCAGATGCCAAACCACAGGGATTGCTTTGGCTCTAGAAAACCAAGTCTTCTAAATTTCCGTTCCTGGCAAGAAATACAAACAATAAATCGACCTCTAAGAAGGGAAAAGGAACTACAATGTAATTTCCAAGAAAACAAAACTACAGGACCTCATCTGTCATGTACCAGGAAAGGGGGATGAGCAGAGTAGGCATTTGTGGGCACAGAGAGACTTCCCAGACCTTTCTGTCACAGATGGGGCCGGGCTGGAGACTGCCAGCCCTGCCAAGGTCAGGCTGGATGGTGGGGCCACAGCCCAGCCAAACACACCAGGAACAGGCTGCCAAGCACAACTCACCCCCTGACCCACAAATCGTGCCCATCAGTGCTCTGCAGGGGAAAACAGAAGCACAGGAATTGTGCAGTGAAGCTCACTTGGTCAGGCTGTGTTCCAGCCTGTCTACAAACTGCTTCTTCGTTACTCTGCACTCAATCACGGAGCAGTTCATTATGCTTAAGGTGAATTTTGAAGGCTGAGCAGGTGCAGTGCACCTTCCCTGCCCCAGAAATCCCCCCAGCTCCCTCCCCCACAGATGTTCCTCGGAATGCCAACAGCAGCCAGGGCTTGTGAGCCCCACTCTGCAGAGCAAAGCCTTCAGCTGGGCAAGCCAGGAGAGACCCCAGGGTCCCTGGCACCCACAACAGTGACAGAGGAGCTCTGTAGGCCACTTTTTGACTAAAACCATCTGTGAAGGTGTGTACTTTGTCATAGCATTTTCTCCCCTCCGCTGTTTGTTTGGTTTCCAACTTTAGAAATTATCTTAACCAAAATTAGTGCATGTGTGTGCCCCAATCATGAGGTTGGCTTTTTCCCTCATTACTGAGTCTGTGGAGGAAGCATCAGCTACCAGAGCTTGTCTGCTCCAGATGAACCTTTGTTATGAAATCCTTGAGGAGGTTAACATCAGTATTCCTTAGAATAAATTTTTTAAAAAGTTATTTTCTTCAAACCTTGGGCTGGGATTAGCTTCATCATTTATGCTTTTCAGTATACTCTGAGTAGGACTGTACACAAGTTCACAATAACAAATTTTCTATTTTCCCTGAAGTATCATTTCTTTAATACCATATTCTCATGGCTTTACACATGCCATTAATTTAAATCACTTTTTATTTCTCTGTATGAAATAAGTAATGATGAGAAGTAAGTCAAATTAGAGGCCAAAGGAAAGTAGAAAAAGACACAACCTGACTTTATCAGCCTGTATGAATATGGTAAAAAAAATATGGTATCATTTAGAGGTCTCAGATGTAAGAAGCACTACAAAAGCAAGCAAGGGGTCTACATGGCACAGCAAATTGCCATTTCCAGCACTTCCCACACACTTTCTGTTATGTTAGCTCAGGTACCAGGAGGAGAGTGGCTAAATTAGCTAAAAAAAAAAAAAAAGGCAACAGAGTCTGTGGGAAATTCCAGGTTAACACAGCAGAGAGGAACTGTCCCCATCCTGAACGAGTTCAAACAAACCAGAAAGGAGTGGTAGGAGGTGAACAACAACCACCCAGCAAAGCAACAAGAACTCACCAACACGGCACACAAAGCAATCCTGCAGCCATGCCAGCCCCCTGGCTTACCCCAGGCCCCTGCCATGCCATGTGGGGGGACTCTGCAAGAGCACCAGTGAGTTATAAAACATCACCATGCCTGAAGCTGATGCATTTCTGCCCTTTGCAAGAGGGGCTTTGTGCAGGCACCTTCTGTTGAGCAGCACAGGAGGTCAGAACACTCCTCCCAGCACCACTGGAGTCGCTCCTCAGAGGAAACACTGCCCTCCCAAATGCTCTCTGCTCCTTTCCAAAACACGAGAGGCTCTGGCTTGCAGGAGGAGCAGGAGGGCTCTTCCAACTGCTTGGACCCACCACCAGGAAAGCCCTTCTGGAGCTGCCCCTCTGTGCCTCCTCGCTGGCAGTGCCTGGGAGCTCTCCAAGGGACACAAACCTTTTCTGAGGGGTCTGCCCACAGGACAGGAGGCTCTTCTGTTCCCACTGCAAATATTAGCTGTGTCTGTCACCAAAGGACAACAATATTTGGTGCTGTGTAAACACTGAGATACTTCCCTGAACAGAGAATGTAGATCCACTGGCTCTTTATGGATAAATGGATTTACTGAGTATAGATGCTGCCCTAAAGTAACCAAGCATTAATAGTGAAATAAGGACAAAACAATAGTGAGCAATGATCTATACAGTTTTTACCTATCATAAACAAGAAATGAAGGCCTTTGATATACAAGAAACACTCTTACAGACTTGAATCCATTTAAAATGGATTTTGTTTAGAGTCACTTTCAACTCCTACTGCTTTCTTACAAGCCTCAGGACTTCATTTTTAAACAAGGAACCCTTTGTATTCTGTCACACATCCACAGTAGTAAAAGCCAGATGTGATCTGCAGAGTCTCATTAAAAGCATCGTTGCAAAGAGGTGATGGAAGCTTAGAGGACTTATGGCCAAGCAGGGAGGTCTGAGATTCCAGTAATGGCACAAGAATACATTTTCAGAGAATAAAGCTGTTTAATGTGAAACAGCCTTTGAACTTTCAAATACATGTAGTGCTGAGAGCACCACTGTTTGTAACACAGTGGCAAGAAATAAAGGTAACCAGCATTTGTTAGGTTTATTTTACTCGACAAATGCTGAAAATAACGATGGTTCCCAGTCAAATAAATCCTGCTCTCCCAATACCCGTTCCAAAGTTAAATGGCTTTTACCCAGATTACAGCTAATACCTCACCATGCTGAAAATAACCCCAATTTACACAAATTGCCTTAGTGGAAGCCTGAAGTGGGAACAAAGGCAGCTCCCTGCTTGGAAACGTTTCCACCAGGAACAGCACGACTGAGGCACATTTGGAGGTCCAGGAACCTGCAAGGCAGAATCCCCCTCCCCTTCTGGGACAGCTGGAAGTTCCAGAGCTGGGGTTCCACATGGTTCTGTTTCTCTCCTCACAACAATCATGTTACAAGGGAGAGAAAATAAAAGATGGAACCAGCAGAGTCAGGGCTTTAAATATCCCTGGGAGCTGCACTGTGACCATTGGGAATGTTGCTGATGGGGCTCTCTTGGTGCTAATTAGGAGGATCACTCACACCTAAGGAAGATGGTGAGGTCTTGTGAGCACTGCCTTGATTCAAATGCTTAAAATAAACTCAAGACAACACTTAGGACAAAAACATACACAGGTTAAATTAACATTGTAAACTCAGTATTCAACTATTTAAGTGTTAAAACTTTGTGCCCTGTGATAGCCAAGTTATTTCAGTAAAATAACCTGCTCCTCTCCCCATGAAAACTCCAAGCACCCCTATTTTCCTAGATAGTCAGTTTAGTTCAAATAAAACCACATGTCCCCCTTTCCCTCTCTCTGAGGCATGAAGAAGACATTGCACCAGAGAGAAACCGGGCAGATTTAGCAATTCAAACTTATCTCCTCTTTTAGGAATGATGTAAGTGAATTTAATCCAGGAAAACTGTATCATTAATATGTGCTTACAGGCATTTCCCTGAGCTTTCAAGTTTGTTGAATAGTGTGAGTTATCATATCAAAACCTTAAGCACCAGACAGGGAAAATGGGAACTGCAATGTCTATGCCTAAACATTAAGATAAGGTGAGAAAAAAGTTTCATTTTCATATATGTAAGTTCATTTTTCTTGAAAAAATAAATGCTACCTTTACCAGCCTGCTCAGCACCACTGTGAGACTCTCCTTGTATTAGTTCTACTAACCATGATTAAAAGGGATCAGAGTCCAACTCTCCTCTTTGTGACTAACAGAAATAAAAGATATCAGTGATGAAATATTTTCATCCAGTAAACAAAGTATCAGGGAAATATCAGACCCACTGTCAGTGCTGGCAGCAGCAGCAAGGCAGATTTCCATTCAACCTTTGCCTTTGCTCCAGCTAGCTGAAGTACTTAACATTTTCTTCTACTTCAGAGGAGGCTGCTTGAAAGGAAAAATAATTCAGCATTGTCTACACAGAGAAAGAAAACAAACTGTATCTTATTATAGCAAAGCATTTTTTTTTCATTAAAATAACTGTTTCCTAAGTTTCATATATAAAAACTGTCTTGAAAGTACCACTATCAGTAGTGACACCAAAAAAATTATAGATAATTAGTGATTCAAGTCTAAGGATGATAGGACATAGATAAATTTTGAAATGAAAATGCTTGAGCTCTTTTTGTGAGGAGTTATCTAGATCATCTTTTTTAAACAAAAAAGCAGTTTACTGGCAGCTGGGATCAGACACTCCATCGTTATTGTTGTTTGTTATCTGCAGCTTGCACAGGCAAAGTGTATTAATAAACATCCCCCCTGTCTCCAGCACTCCAGCTTCCACTTTGCAAGTGTTTGCATAATGTTGTGATAGCTGGATTGAAAATCCTGCCCAGGGAAGAGATTCCTGACCCAAATGGCTGGACAAATTCCTCCTCTGAGACTTCCCCCACTAGCCAGGCTAATTCTGAAGCACCTGATAAAACAGAGGCACATCCTTGGGTATGCAGAGCAAGGCAATGCTGCTGACAGAGACAAATTTCCTACCCCAGCACATGAAAGGGAAAGCTCCTGGTGCAGGGGGGATGATCACAGGGCAGAATAACAACACACCAAGCTACTCATTTCACCTGTGCCACAGAAAAGGTGCATTTGTTTCTGAACAGACGCAGTGTTAGACATGCAATCAAAGCTTGTAATTAGCTACCAATTATAGCAGCCAGCATCTAGTCATGGGTAGTCACTCAACAACACAGATCACACCATTTCAAACAAAAGTTCCTGTGGAAAAGATATTTCTGGAAAAAAAAAACCAGAGAACTGACACTTTGCAGTGTCAAGCAACAGCGATTAAAAGCAATTATAAGCAGAGGATTTGCCTTCCTGCATAATTATATTCACTGCAATCTGGCTGCTGGCTGCACGAGGGGAGGGTCAGGCAGGACACAAACACAGAGCTACACAGGTCAACTCAATTTATTTCACAGTCTCAGTGGACTTCCAAAATAAAGAATCCTTATGCAGGGGGAATGTGTCAGCCACACAGGTCTGAAGCTAAATATGTTTTAGCTTCAGAAAAGAAGATACAAAGAAAGTCCATGATGAAGCACAAAAGATTGATAGTTCTGGTCATTGTTAGGCGTTTGATTCATTTTCTCCAACTGACAAGGTGGGGGAAAAAATGGAGATCAAAGTAATTGTAAGCAACTAAATAATAAAATATTAAAAGGAGAAATATAATGTGAGGCCTGCAGGTCCTACCTGCTGCAGGTACCAAAAAGGAGCACGCACTGGACAGTGAGGAAAACTTAAGACCCATCCAGTCCCTGGGGTGACTTTTCCACTTAAATGAACTGTTTGAGAATTGGTTTATCAACTTCATCCCTATTTTCCTTGTTCTCCCAGAGCTTTGCCCAAAACAGCAGCTACTTTACTGCTTGCTCCTACTTAGACATAAAATTCTAAATCTGCTTTTCCACAGAAATGCAAATTCCAGGTATTCCAATTATTTCCATGTATGCACTTTAGAATGGACAGGCTAATTAACAAATTGTTTTGATGTTTTAACGAGGACTCCAAACCTTTTGAGGATTGACTGCAGTGGGGAGGGCAGGGCTGCCACGTTTTCTATCTAGGCATTATTTGGAGAGAACAAAAGCTACTGCTACATCTGCTTTTGCCTACCAGGCATCCCCCTCACCATCCTGGGAGTGACCTCCTAATCTGCACATCACTTTTTTCCTTTTTTTGGGACCAAGAGTTGCAGTTTCCCTTGCTCCTATCCCTACAGACTTGGGAACCCTCCAGTCTGGGTAAGTGGCATTTGAAGCCAGATCTCAGCATTGTTTCTTCTACTGCTCCTTCATCTCTGCAACATCAAGTATTTATTTTCTTGCCTTTCCTTCCTTCCAAGGTCCCCAACAGCTCTGCCCCATCAATCAAGATGTCAGGCTACATTACCCATATGATAAAAATAAAAGCCAACAACTCTCCTTGCACATTGTCTTACATTGTCTCTCACCTTGCAGGACCAGGGACTCAGCTCTCCCTGAGCAAAGCTAAATCACTGCCCACCTTCAAAAAGCTCTAAAACAGCTTTGTTACTACAAAGTTCTGCTAAGATTAGGTTGTGGATATGACAAAAACATCATCTGACCCAATAAATATCTTAAATTCTCATTGGTTTTCTACCTGTCTACTGTCTTCTACCTTTAAGGTGTAATTCTGAGCAGTGAGAAGCAAAATTTTTTTATGTTCATCAGTCTCAGGACGTCACCCGTAACTAAACTCCACAGTAATAACATTTAAGTGAAATACCATAAAAAAATCTTTTATCCCTGCAAGTTAAACAAGAAATAAGTCTATAAAATCACATCTTTCAATAGAGGTTGATGACCCTCTGTATTTCTGTCACTTTTTTCCCCAAATTTCCCAAATGCTTCTCTGTCTCCTTCTGGCCCCCACCCAACCTTTGTGATCTGCCAGTTCTTTGCACATTTATACACCAAGTATTGTATTTTCTAGTGAACCACCTCAGGCCTTTCCCATATCACAATGAGGGACAGTGCACTTACTTATGCTAAATTGGGTTTATTACCAATATTTTCAATTCTTTTAATGCTATTAACTGTGGAGTACCCAGAGTGTGCTGGGCAGGCACTGTGCATTAATCCTACTGCCAGAAAAAGAAAGATTTCTCATTGTAAGCATCTGGTAAAAGCACACTAGAGGCCTTGAAATCATGACTGGTGCTCTTACTATTTGCAAAAAAATGAGTACAAATACACACTAATTTGATTTCCCTGACCCTGTTTGCCCAATAGGACCCATCTGCTGCTATTCATTGACTCCTTCCCACCCTGATCCAGGACCAGGAATCCAGCAGCAATCACCCCTCCTCTGTCTGCAAAGTCTTTGCATTAACCCAAAGCAGAAGATGAAATGAAGAATGTTAAAATGAGCTTTAACAATCTATAAAATCCTTCCATTATGCAGTTTATGGCGAGTGATTATCACTACACTTTGGATTCCCATAATGAGTTACTTTCTTAATAATCTCCTGAGGGTATCATAGAACAGAGTCAATGGCTGAAAATTATAGGGCAAACAAGAGACAGCTCCAAGTTGGTGTTTTATATTCAACAGAGAAGCAACTGGACTGGGCTGGGCTCTGCAGCCTGGGCTGGGCTCTGCATCCCGGGCTGGGCTCTGCATCCCGAGCTGGGCTCTGCAACCCTGAGCTGGGCTCTGCAGCCTGGGCTGGGCTCTGCATCCCGAGCTGGGCTCTGCATCCCGGGCTGGGCTCTCCATCCCGAGCTGGGCTCTGCAGCCCGAGCTGGGCTCTGCAGCCTGAGCTGGGCTCTGCAGCCCGAGCTGGGCTCTGCAGCCAGGGCTGGGCTCTGCAGCCTGAGCTGGGCTCTGCAGCCCGAGCTGGGCTCTGCATCCCGAGCTGGGCTCTGCATCCCGAGCTGGGCTCTGCATCCCGGGCTGGGCTCTGCATCCCGAGCTGGGCTCTGCATCCCGAGCTGGGCTCTGCAGCCTGAGCTGGGCTCTGCAGCCTGAGCTGGGCTCTGCAGCCCGAGCTGGGCTCTGCAGCCTGGGCTGGGCTCTGCAGCCTGAGCTGGGCTCTGCAGCCTGAGCTGGGCTCTGCAGCCAGAGCTGGGCTCTGCAGCCCGAGCTGGGCTCTGCAGCCTGAGCTGGGCTCTGCAGCCCGAGCTGGGCTCTGCATCCCAAGCTGATTTCCGCAGCGAGCCCAAACGAACTAAGAAAAGAATTAGCAGAGTTCCTTCTAACTTCACTCAGCAACGCCTGGGTATTTCTGTCCTCTGAAAGCAGAGATTTCAGACATTCCAATAACAGCAGATAGAGCTGGTGTGGAACAACAGATTTTCACAAGGAGGAGGAGCTGTGAAAATCCCATGTTCTGGCCAGCACACCATTACTCATCCTGGACAGCCAGAATGGAAACAAGGACCACGTGAATCATCCAGGCTGCTCTCTAGGAACACACTGGGCTGCCCTGCACAGGCCATAATAACAACATTTGTTATTCCACAATGCACTTTTAGATTAACTGTCTTATCTGGTTTTACGAGGCTGCGCTCGGTGCTACAGAAGGGAAATCACTTCCCCAGCCCTGCAACAAGAAAGGCACAGGACATCCTCCAGGAAATAAATATTGGTCAAGGCTGTCCTAGTTACAGGCTCTTCAGAACATCCCATTTGCACCAAGGAAGTTCTGCCATGACTGGGGAGGTCTATGCTCCTCCAGCGAGATCTCCTATGATCTCCAAAATTAAATTGGAAGAATAAGTTTATCTGAAAGTCAGGTTAGTATGAGCACTGGCCAGTATTGATTAGAGCCCTAAATCAGGTCCTTCTGTAAATGATAACAATGCTACATCTGCTCACTGGTTAAGTCAAAGCACAAACAAGGAGATGCTGCAATATGCATAAATTCTTGGAGCTCTCAGCTTAATGATATTTTTCTGGGGAGCTTACACAGGTGGCAATGCAACAAATAAAACCTAGAAAACAGTTTGCTACATGCTGGCTTTTGTTTTTTTACTCCCAAGGATGGCAGTCACAGAGGTACAACCTCTGAAAAACCCATAATATATTTATATTATGCACAAGGTTAGTAGAGCTTCTAAAGCTCTTTCTGTGACTACACGTTCTCATTCTCGTTAGCTCTGTAACAGTTGTCAAACACCTCATTACAAGATAAGCTCAGTTTTATTTCAGAAACCAAGGAACAGACAAATTAACTGACAGCCCCAAGAACAAATTGGTTGTAAGAAATGGGCTCAGAAGCTGCTTTTTATAATCCCATGAAATACGTATCTCAAAAAAGCATCATTAATGAATTTTCTCAGAAGCAATCTCTGAAAAATCCTAAGAGGTGAGCAATACAAAAATCTAAAAATAAAAATAAGTGGGCATAAACCTGCAAGATCTTCAGTTATTTTTGAATCTCCAGATACAAGAGAAGCGGAAAAATAACACAGGAAGAAAAAACATTACAAGAACGGTTCAACTGATAAATGTTTTCATATCTTAAAGGAGTTAATAATTTACAGAATGTTGGAAATAATTACTTGTTTAAGCAAGCTACCCACTGGACAAATTTCAGAGCCACCAGGGATTTTTTAATTCAGTGTATCAGCTTAATTCTGATTCAAAAAGAAATATATTTTACTCTGAAAATAAATTGTAGACACGATGCTCTCTTTGAAATCCAGCACAAGCCCCCACTCTGCTGCAAGGAACGCTTTGGGGGAGAAGCTGTGTTTCAAATTTATTAATGATTCCTCAAGTTGTTATAGAAACGCAATTGCAGCGAGGCAATGTCTGGAGACACGAGCCCCTTTCATGTGCTCTGTCAGAGGAGCTGGTTGCTGAGGAGACCTAACAATGGAGCAACTTGTACATCCAATTCCCTCCTCACAAAGGCCCCACAAAGCCAGGGCTCGCCACACAACAATGCTGGCTAAAGCAACCACTGGGCTTATTTACAGTGCACACATTTAGAAAACACTGCTGTCTGCTCCCTTCTAATACCTGGTGGCCATTGTGGCCAGAACCAGCTCTTCAAAGAAGACATCAAAAGGCTTTTGCTGGGCAAAACAGAACAGGATATTTCTAAACCAGGCTTCAGCTCTACCAACTGCTTCCAAACTTCCAGCGTGTGCTAAATTCATTTTTAATTTCAGTAGGACAATTGAGTGCTCAGTGAGACATTTAGGGTGGGATCTTAAAGGCTTACATGCACTTTAATACCTTCAGTCAAGACTGCAGCTCCTCTCAGTAACAACTCCAGGGATGAACAGGCAACCTATGCACATTTTACAGATATTTAGCATGTTCTACTTGCTGCCACCAACAGAAAACTGTTTTTGAAAGGCTATTTCTCCTCTTCAAAAGGCACAAGAATTAGTGAGGAAAGCTCAGGGCTATGAAAACAGGGAAGGGTCTGGAGGGGAAGCCAAAGGAGGAGCAGCTGAGGCCACTTGGCTTCTTCAGCTGGAGAAGAAACTCAGGGCAGACCCCACAGTTTCCTCAGGAGGGGAGGGGAAAGGCACTGCCCTTTTTTCTCTGGGAGCAAGGACTGGACTCGAAGTTGTGTCAGAGGTTTAGGTTGGACAGCAGCAAAGGCTCCTCCCCCAGAGGGTGCTGGGCACTGCCCAGGCTCCCCAGGGAATGGGCACAGAGCTCCAGGAGCATTTGGATCATGCCCTTAGGGATGCCCAGGGTGGGACTGTTGGGGTGTCTGTGCAGGGACAGGAGTTGGACTCAAAGATCCTTGTGAGTCCCATAAGTTGGTCATTCAAAAGAAATAAAGTTTGTTGTTGTTGTTGTTACTGCAAATTGCAACTAAGAGTATTTGAACACGAGGCAAGTGAGTAGGGGTGGAACACTGAGTAGAGAGGAGAAGGCAAAGGAAGAAAGAAAAGGGAAGGGTTTTTTTTCATCATTAAAAAAGATTTCAAAAGGAAAATTCAGTTTCATTACAGTCAATGAGTGCTTTTCAGTCAACTTGAAGGGAGCCATGCCTTCACCCCCAGAAAAGTACTCAGTGCAACCAATCACTACATCCTTCTTTCTTTCAACAAAGAGAGAAATAGTAAAATGAAAAACCATTGAGTCTATCAAATCCCAGAACAGCAGCTGAATATAAACAAAGAGATAAACGATGAAAAGTGTGTAAAACCAATTCTTCAATGGGTTGAAACAGAACAAAAGTTTGAGTTCCCACTCCATGTCCCCAAAATGGTTTTTGTGTAACTGGAATTAGGAAATCATGGCTGAGTATGGGGAGGTGTCTCCTGGGTGACTGAAGAGCCCCCATGGATTTGATAAGCAACTCCTACAGGATGTCTGTGAGGTGAACACACACCTGAGTGTTCCATACAACCACATTTGCTAGAGAGAGACAATATTTAAATAAACAGTGTCAAACAAAGCACTTCATTCACAATTTATCATTTTTTAAGTTCTTTCAATAAGATCTCTAGCTAGTATTCTCTGGGAAAAAAACAAACAAACAATAAAAAACCCAGCTGCTACTGCACTCTGTGCTTTTTCCTTTGGCCTCTCAGCAATTTAAGTCATGATCACCCAAGTTCTGCTCGGGATGGTTTCAGAGATGGAATTTGTGCCAGCCCTAAACGAGACTATGAAGTGTTTCTGCCCCTTCCTGGCCTTTCTCTCAGGCAGGCACAGGCTGCAGGGCCCCACTGCCACAGTCAGTTTGCATCCAACACCCCTTCAGACACAGCCAGAAACACCTCCTTGCTGGTGGAGCGTGCGTGGGTCCCAGCCCAACAGACATAAACTGGTCCCAGTATAAAGGCACTGGCAGAACACTGTACCCACAGTGCAGTCAAAGGAATTGGCCTTATCTACAATTCATTCATCCCAAGTGCTCAATTCTGTTTGGAATTGAAGAGGTGACTGAATTTTAAAATTAAGAAAAATATGCTCGATAGAAGATGTTCTTGGTAGATTTGCTTTCACAAAGAAAGGAAAAAAAAAAAAAAAAGGCATTTTCTTTGTCAGCCCTCTCTCTCCAGACTTTCTGCTCATCATTTTTCCAGTCCTCAACAGAAGGCTCCTGCTACAAGTCACCGTGCCTAAAAACTCCAGTTCAACACTAAGGAAGGGAATTCTCTACTCAGAGCTCTACAAGACTATTAAAAAAAGGCTATTTTTCACAGAAGAGGCATAAAGAACACTCAGTAATTCCAAGTACCAGAGTTGTGTATCATTTATATGATTAAAACACTAATGGCACATATGGCTAGAACTGGCAAGCTTCACTTAATGAAAATACTGAAAAATTAAATACCTTATTTTCATGATGCTGTTCAGAGGGTGTTGTTGCCTCTTCTCCTGGCCAAACATAGTCAGAAATCTGGATTCAACCACAAATATTTCCTGCAAACACCTGAACCACAGACTAGAAAGAAAATTCATCCCAAGCCCTCCCTACCTATGCTCCAATTCTCTAATGAAAAGATCTTGGGCTCTAAAAACAGCCTTTTATTTTCTTTATTGGTTATAGCTCAAGAAAGCTGACATAATCCAGAATGGCTTGAAACTAATAAATCTGCTGGATAAGATCCACAGATCTTTCAGTTGGTCCAGTAAGAAAAAAATTGGTTTCACTCTCAAATAATAAAAAAAAATGATTATGAACCTGTCTTGATAATGATTCCTTACCAGAGTATTCCAGAGCCTGGACAGGATGCCTGTAACAATTGCAGAGCCATCCACACAGATGACTGATGATCTTTACTGAACTTTATTTAAACTCATCACAGCTACAGAACTGCTCTGGAGAGCCCATGGAACTTCTCGGGCTCCCTGTCCAAATGCTCCTCAATAGGCTTTAACCAGGCTGAGGCTTTCAGTGCCTTTTGCTGCTTTGTGCTGCAGCCAGGCAGGGATTTGGGGAATGCAGCTGTGCCAGAGCATCAGGGTTTAAAAAGCTACTGGACCTGCTCAACCAGCAAGCTGGGCCACTGGGAGGCCTCCCATCTGCAGGAGGCTCTGAGGTGTGAATTACCTGGGTACCCAGCCTGGTTCCACAACACACAGGCCACTACCTGATGTAGCATCAGCACAGCAGGACTAAAAGCTCCTTCTCTTAAGAGAATTTCTGCCACAAAACCTTTTCCAGACTGCTTTTCAAACTCTCCACTTTCAATTACATAAAGAGACTTCAGACTGGGGCCAGTAAAGCTGCTCCTGATTTACAGTGATGGAAATAGAAGAAAATTGAGCAGGAGAGTTCACAGAAAGTTAATTGGCTGAACTTACAGGCAGAGAGACTTTCTGCATTAGACTGTCATAGAAAATATAAAATTAAGAATAAAATGATCCTCTGAACTTTAGACAACAGAAGGGGGGACAACAGCAAATGTTCAGCTCCAGCACAGGCAGAGTCCATTCCCAGTGTCCATCCCCAAAGCTAAATGCAAAACTGACTGCCAGAGGAAAAAGAGCAATGGATATTTTATAGATTCTCCCCTGCTGCATTCTCCCTCCATCCTTCCAAGGTTTTGTCCTCATTTACAGCCACCACTGCCAGGTCCTGCAGGTTTCCATGACAGAGGGAGCCTGAGGAAGAGAGAAGGGTCTGCAGGGCAGAGGGGAGGGGGGCTCAGCTATGGAACAAGTGGAGGAAGGAAAGGCACCAACCTGATAAGGAGCTCCAGATGTCACAGCAGGGCCTTGCTCTGTGCATTCTGGCTCAGTATTCACAATAAAGGGGCAGCCGTGGGGCACAAGGAGAACTGAGGCAAAATCTTTCAGCATTAACTTTTCCCACACCTCCTCCCTGTTTTAGGGTAGCCTAAACCCCACACCCACCCTGCTGCCATTTCCAGGCCCCTTGGAAACTGGATAAAATCACACTCTCAAATTTTCACACCCCACATTGAGGATAAGGTTTGAAATGCCCACTAAAGGGAAACAGATGTTGGAATGCAGCAGTGGAACCAGGAGTTGCATCACGGCACAGGGACTATTTTTAAGACTTATTTAGAAGACACAATATTTCTAGAATTAGGCCAACTTATAATAAGATGAACATTTTTAACATTAATAGAGAACAGAGCTGAAGGCTCAGCTCTCATTTCTATTGACTGTAACACATTTCTCCTGAAGAGGGGTGATGAGAGAAGATACATTTTCTTTCGGTGCCAGACATGCACATGGATCTGACACTGAAGAAAGTGTTTCACAGAATTCCCCAGTGGCTGCAGCTCTGATCCAGAAACTGATCCTTTAAGAGAATTTAGTCACAACACTGGTACTCTGTGAATAAATCAAATCAAAGTGGCCGCAGCATTAGATAAGACATTGAATAATTTTGCTTAGGTTCATATTTACTAGGGCTGGGAAGAGCCTACTCTACTCCTACTACAATTTCTTTGACTTTTAATAGGACTGGAGTTTAGAGGGAAGGTGGCTTTTTCTTTTTTTTTTTTTTTTCTTTTTAAAAAGTGACGTTGTAATTCAAATCCTGGTAACCTTGGAAACAGCCTCTCTCCTCAAATATGTCTGTGTCAATTAAAGTAATTGGGACACTCCAGCTAATGGTGCCGACATTTCACTCTCCAGGCTGGTGCTGAAGCATTAGTCCTAAAGGACTCTCAGCTGAGACACAGATCCTCTGAAAAAAAGCATGTCTTGGAAAGGTTCTGCTCTTTCTGTGAGCATTTGTTGGGAGGAGAGCTGGGCAGAAGCTGCCTTTAAATAATGTCTTTGTATGTATTCACAATGCCCAGACTATTCAGTGACAGTGAACTTGGAGTTTATTTGTATGTGTATGTCAACAAACTCTCTAAGCAGAGTAGAAAAACACCATTATTACCTTTAAGATTGACTAAAAACTCTACAGATTTACAGAATTAACCTTTTCTCCTTACCCTTTGGTAACATGTACCTAGACATGCACACATACTCCCCTCAGAATTATACAGTCATTAAGAGACAATCTCTATCCACACCAGATTTATGAACAAACAGTACTGACTTTACTAAGTGCCTTGGGCTACCCTAAAATCTGGCCTAAACCAGGATTCCCACCTTGTAACACTGGTGGCTGGGAAAAAGAAAATCAAGAAACTGTCAGGAATTTCTCACAGCATCCAAAACCAGCTCGTTCCTTCTTTATTGAAACCAGAAAGACTTATGTAACAAAGGAATATCCTCTAATGCATTTTGAAAACCACAGACATCAATCAATCACTCAATTCAATGACAGACATCACCACCTTTCTGCAGACAAACTTTAGTAAAACCCTTTTTTGAGAGCATACAAATATGTCTTGAGGCTCACCCCCCACATTCCCAAAAGAAGGCATTAAAAGAAATATTTCTTCTACAGAGGATACTCACTGTGAAAATATTGGAATGCAGCACTGATAATTAAAATGAACTTTTAAAGTTTTCTAGAGATAAATACCTTTTCAAGGTATTTTAAAGATTTTTATTTTTCTATATTAAATTATTGAATAGCAGAAAGTGATTTTTAGTAAATTTGCTATGCAAATGGCAAAGTGACTAAACCACATCTAAAATCTGTCCCTTCCATCCCTATCAACAGCAGTGAAACAGAAGGAATTACACAGCCTTTGGGGAAAATAATCTAAATAATGATGGTTTGAAATGATTATGACTGGGTACTTTAGTTGTCATACATAATACAGGCAAAGGGAATAAAATAACAAAGTCCAAGCTCCAAGCAGTCTTTTCCCATATGAAAGATTCACTGTAATTCTTTTCCTAAAGCTTAGATGATCCAGACCTTCCAGGCTGGAAGGCCAAAACTGACCAGCAAATGGGGTGTTCAGACCTAGGCTGAGGTGCCCAAGTGATCCTCTGACATTAATAATGGAAGAGGGGGAAAGGCAGGCAGAAGAGTGCAGTAGCTGAGTCAGGACCTGCACACACATCACTGCCAGCAAAGGCAGAAAAGATCAGAAAAGGCCCAGTGCAGAGCTGTTGTTTCAGTCCCTCTGAGAGGTGAAGTTATTTATATAAGACATCTGTAATACAATATGGAATAACTCCATTGACATTGAGATGTGAGGTGAGACTGGTCCAAGTCTGCAGCAGAGCAGCTGCCAAACTGGACTTGGACAGCTCAGCTCTAGAAGGCCATTTTTCAGTTTAAAGACTACAATAAGCAAAATCCTGAAATATTATGCCTGTAAAACACTTTGGAAATATGCTGTAATAGTCCCTAAAACCAGCACAGATAATTCAAGTTTCAACTTGTTACTCATTAGAGTCTGAATATGGAAAACACATTCTAGTCACTGAAAACCCAGACAGGAAGGGGGTTTGTAACAATTTATTTTTATAAAGTAAAAACCTGTAGCTTCACTCTTCAGATGGGTCCAATTGTCCTTNAAACCCCCTGAGAGCCCATCTGGAGGGGTTATGGACCCCAAAACCCCAGGGGTTTCCTCCAGCCACAGAACTGGGATGTTCTGGGGATGCTGTGCTGGCAGGAGCCAGGCTGGAGGGCTCGCTCAGAGCCAGGGACACGTCACACGTGTGACCGAAGGGCTCCAGGGACACGTCACACGTGTGACCGAAGGGCTCCAGGGACACGTCACACGTGTGACTGAAGGGCTCCAGGGACACG
Organism: Lanius collurio; assembly: GCA_020086605.1. Classification (NCBI taxonomy): domain Eukaryota; kingdom Metazoa; phylum Chordata; class Aves; order Passeriformes; family Laniidae; genus Lanius; species Lanius collurio. The sequence goes on from JACBWW010000055.1 coordinate 1,341,244, forward strand.
TCACACGTGTGACCGACGGGCTCCAGGGACACGTCACACGTGTGACCGACGGGCTCCTCACCCCAGTGAGGGCTCTGAAAGGAGTCACAGTGATCCCTGCAGATTTATTCTGCACCTGCCTGAGCAGGGCTCTGCTGAAGTCAGAGGTGTTCCCTACCTGAAGCAGAACAAGGGAGATCTTCAGGTCCATAAACACCTGAATTTCGTTGCTCTGTTCCAAATGAGGGCGAGATGAAGACAAAACACCTCTCAGATCCTGAAAACAATCTCAGAACAGAACTCTTGATGCCCAGCCAGGCCAACACCACAGCACATCTTCTCTCATGCTATTTGCAAAGGCATCTGCAATCCCAGCCCTCGCTGTCTCTAATATTCAGTGTTTTGTTCACTCCAAACTAACAGGATGATGAAAACTCACGAGGCACGCTGGTGCCAGCAGAAAATCTGCACCGCCATTAATTGCTACACGAGCACATCAGATCTGTCACGAGCAGTGACATGCCAGGCATAACAAGCATCTCTGAAGTCAAACTCCCCGTTTCTCTGTGCCACAGAGCAGGGGATGCTGATGACAGATGGGCAGAGTTAAGCAAGACGACCGGCCAAAATCCTGGAGCTGCAGTTCCCTGCCAAGCCCAGAACCTCGGTTTATAGCAGAAACCACTAACTTTCTGGCATCAGACAGGAAAGAAAGAATTCTATAAAAAATTAATGGTATAAATAATAAGAATTAAAAATGAAACAATCATCCGTTCTTCTGGCACCTATTCCTAAACTTCTCCTCTGGCTCCAGGACTATTCCCTCTGCCTACATAGTCCCAGAGCCACGTAATTGCAGATCTGCCACTCCACATCACTTAACACTGAAGTCAGAACTCCTCTCTTGTGACTATTCTTTATCCTCTCCACCAGAACTAGGATGCCCTTTCATTGTGCCATGCTGACTGGCACCAGTTTGGAGTCCCTGGACAGAGATTTGGTCACATCTCGTGTGTATAAGGTCTCCCACCACCCCTAGCAGGAGGTGATCATTTCTCATTTACTCCATGGTGACAGCACATCTTTTACCAATAACGAAGCTTCCAAGCATGCTTGGGGTGTGTGCAGTCAGGAAGAACCCTGCCAGACACAGCCATTTTATAAAGGTGGTATTTTAACACTTTGCTCTGGCTCTCTCCCAAATTCTGCTGGGACAGTTTGTTTCAGGTTCACCCATCTTAACCTGAATTTGCATTGTTTCACATTTAAAATTCCCAGTGATTTCAGTCTGAGCTGCAAGGATCTAAGAGTCAAGCAGATCCTCTATTTTAGTTTGGTTAATGGTGCATCAAGTCTTCTGCTGCCTCACATCCCTCCCTCAAAGTCAGCAGGGCTGAAAAGAGTCTAAGTCAGGGTAATTTCAGCCAAAGTTCCTTCAAGTATTTTCAACATTCCCATTTTCCTGCTTATGAATTGTAATAGCAAGTCACGAAGTACTGTCATTTATATAAACTTGCATTTTAAGCTTAAACCTATTCTCAAGAAAATGAAGACAATGATTTACTTAAGTAGGAGAAAGGATGAGATCATTACAAGTACACTACATCAAAAATGGCAAGAAACTTTTCAAACCCTTTTTTTATATTGGCAACTTGTGTAGACTTACTTCACTATTCATTACTATCTGGTCAAAGTGAAAACAATCAATAGTAAATTTGTACCAAAAGAAAAACCTAACAGCACAATATCATATTGTCTGCATTAAATCAATAGCCCTCCTCTGTTTTAATGTAGTTGCTGCAATACTTTAAAGAGAATTTTGAAATGAGTGTTTTTTAAACCACAGAATCTCATTTCCTTCATTGTGAACTGAATAGGCTTTTAATGAGTGTTTCTCCATACAGATGAAATTCTCTATAAGGGCTTCAAAAGGCTTTGCAATTATTAAGAAAAAAAAGATAAATAAACCATCCACATTTCTAATATGTACTTCATAGATGGGTAAGATGAGGAATTCTGAAAGCTGCTTGCCCCAGACACACAACAAGCCAAGGACTGACTCATGGAAGTGGGGTGAAGAGTTCATCTTCTCTGGAATACTAAAATAACCCTGATGTGGAATTTAAACCTGGCAAAACACCTGCCACACCAGACCTTTGGAGAGAGGGTATGAGAGGCCAAAAGCAACACAAACAACTCCTGCTGGGCTGAACAGCAGCAGGAACAGGGCAAGTGCTCCTGAAGAACAGACACCCGTGGTTGTGCTGCAGGGTACAACCTAAAGCCATCACTTCCATCCCAAGGGCTGGGGACAATCTTTAAGAGCTGGAGACCTCTAGCACAGCAACAGGTCCTTCCTGGCTTGGGAGGCAGGCCAGGGGCTTCACAGTGCTCTGCAGAACTTCTGTACCCACCTCACTTATGCTCCAGTGCAACAAAACACAAGAAATGCTTCCCAGGAGACTGCCCCATCCTTGTGCCAGGGACTCTCACACTCAGCCACCCACCCCTGAGCCTGCCAGCATTAAACACACAGGGGAAGTGAGAAAAAACACTGCAGTGGATGAAATAGGAGCCCAAACAGCACTGGCAGGAAAGGGACTTCAGGGAAGTGCTGGATGAAGCAGCCCCCTCTGTCCTTCAGCTGGGAGGACAACACAGCAGCACAAGCACAATGTGCAGGCACTCTGCTCTCACACAGCAAGGCCAGATTTAGTTCCTCTTCCCCAGGACAGAGTACACTCTAAAACACAGACACTGATGGGGTTTCTGGACAAGTACAACCCCCTGTCCTTTGTCTTCCAGCCCCAGTGCAGCAAAGCTTTGTAAGTCACTGGCTGATTTAGCCCACAGACATCAGAGTGTCCTTAGGCACATCTGTCAAGCCAGTGAAGGCAAGAGATCTTCACCACCACTAGTTAAAAACCTCACAGGTTTGCTGTTAGCACTGAACAAGGTTAATAATGACCACACAGAAAACCTCTGAAATGCTGGCAGAAATATGGGCCTCCCAGCAGAGCAAAAAATACAGCCTGTTTAAAACTACTAAGTCAGGAAATTTGATATTGCAAGGGAACAAGCCCAATAACATAAATCAGGTGATAGTTACTAAGTACCTGTGTCAGGATAAAGGGCAAAGAGAACTCACAGCATTATATCCAGAGCCCTGCACAGACAGAATGAACTGCAGGGCAGCTCAGCCAGGCATGGGCCAAGGTAACCACACTGATGAACCACACTTGAAGCACACTCAGCTCCTGAATCCCAAAGCACAGTGCTACCCTGAGAGCATATTTTACCTCTAGTTTGATATTTATAAAATAGAATGTGCTGTTGCTATATACACTTTCAACTTGATACATTGATTTGTCTATTAAAATTAAAAGAAAGAGATACTGGCATTAAATCTGCATTTTTGAAAGCTTATGTAAATGAACACTTATAAAGAGGCCATAAGAGCAATCTATCAATTAATAAGGAGAATTTGCACTAATAGAATAGTCCTGGTTCAAAAAATGCTGGCTGACCAAGACCATGTCAGAGCAGATTTAACCTCACTTAGTTCTTCTCCCATGAATTCTCCCCCACTCCAGCATCTCCCTTTTCTAAATGTTTAGGTACACCTGAAACTTCAAAATATGGATGACTGGATATTTTGGGGTCATTCAACAGGTGTTTTTTTAGACAGTCTTCCTTATTTTAAGACTCAAGTAAGTGAAAATAACCATTTCTGGCATGCAGTAACAATTCTGAAGTGCTGAGCTCACAAAGTGCCTGACCAGGCTTTAACAACAAGTATACCCCTTTTTGGTATTTTGGGATTTTCCTGGGGGGAAGTGGGGGGTGTGTGTTTCTTTTTGTGGTTTTTGTTTGGGGTTTTTTTGGTTTGGTTTTTTTTTGGTTTTTTTTTTTTTAATAAATACAGCACCCTTACAGTACAAATACTTATCTAAGAATGCCCAGGAATTTTGAAAAACTTGAGACAAGAGGCAGGTATCATCCAAACCTCAGTCTGATCTGCTCTGAATGGATAACTATAACTTTCTGTGATATTTTCATGTGCTACTTCTTCATACACTTGTCAAAATTGCTAGTTAGCTTTATCCTAGCTAGTAGGATGTCCATAGTCCATGGGAGGAGTGATGGCATTTCAGGTTTTGGTGAACCTATTTGCCATCCCACTTCCATACAGAATGGGACAAAACCAAAAGAGAATGTTTTCACCAAACTGAATTAGTTTGCCCAGCCCAAAACTCCTGAGGTATTTATTCACAGATACAGCAGTTCATCAGCTCTGAAACTCCTGGCTTTATTATGTGCTTGTCAGAATGAATGATAATGCCAAGTGGCTGGCAGGATAATGAACAACTGCCAGGATAAATGGATCCTCACACAAAGCTCTCTGCAACATAAAGATGATGACGAGAGCAACACTCAGAGCTACACCTACAGTTTCTCCTTTTCCATTTTTCCCCATGTATTGTGCAATTTGCTTCTGTCTCGAGTTTACTTGGCTGGAACAAAGGTGGAACGTGAAACAAATTGTGGCTAAATTCTCTAGAGATGTGAAGCACAACTCTGCTGCAATCAATGTATAATTGCATAGCCATGCCACAGATTAATTTGCTCTCCATGCAAAGAATTTAGCAAGCATTGTAATAGATTCACTTATTTCACAGTTATTAAGTCTGCCCTCTGATGAACATCTCCTCTCATCTCCTCTGTTAGCACATTCTCCCTCCTGTTGCTTCCCACACCACACACTAAACTAAGGAAAGATTATTCCAAGTGGAGATGGCGTGTGAAAACAATCCCAAATTCAGTTCCCAGATCTAGTCCTACACTACCACCTTCCAGTCCATGAAAGCAGATTCTAACCACAAAACACAGAAATCAGGGAAGAGAGGATTTAACTGAACTCTTGACTTCTTTGTACAAAGACCCAGAAAGGATGCACTGCAGACTCCAGCCTGGAAAACATCACTGGCATAAACAGCCCCTATTTGAGCAGCAGCACAACAAGCAAACAAAGTTATCCAGTTAAACTTTACACACAATTTCAAGACTGTGTTCCATAGGATACCCAAGATCAAAAACTAGAAAATACTCCAGAATTTGAACATAATATTGGGTTGATTTTTTTTCCCCAACCCCCCCAAAATTACATTTAGACTTTCTACATTATTTACAACACGAATGCAGCACTCAGATCTGGAGGATGCAGTAAGAGTTGCAAAGCATCAGTGGGGAAAGAAAAAAAGTCATGCTGCAGGTAGATCTCAGACTGGAGCAGGTGTAGGAAGAAGAGATGGATGGACAAGTGAAAATCTAGCCACAGAAAGCTCCATGGAAGGGGCTCTTTGCCCCCTCATGTTACACTGTGTTAAATACTGATGGGATTTCCAGCACTCCCACGTGGAGGAAACAATGAGAGACACCCAGCAGGTCAGCTCTGCCTCTCCCAACTCCTGCCAGCTCTCTGAGCTCCCAAACAGTGAGATTACAGCGAGAGAAAACAGATTCAGGTCAGCAACCCTGCACACAAAAGCCATCCTTGCAGTGTGGAGAACAGCGAGAAAAGCAATTGCCTGTGAATTCTTGGTGAAGCAAAAGCAATTAGATTTTACAAAAAAGGAAACAGTAAGAAATAAGTTTTCTTTAAAAGGATAGCACAGACACCAATTCCCTCATTTCAGCACTACCATGAGAATCTCTCAAACATCTGAAAAACAGGAGTAGCCACTTTTATTCCAGGTGGTCATGAAATAGATTTGGCCTTTTCAACTTGTGGTGTACTTAGAAAAGATTATTAGAAAGTACCTGAAGAAGCAGAAAACAATTTTGAAATAACTGGATCTAAAGTTTAAGTCACAACTTGAGGTTTGGAAAGCAGCAAGGATGGAAAAGGAAGAAGAATTAGAAAGACACTCAAAAATAAAAGAAATTCAAAGAATCACAGGGCCAGTGCCCCCAGGGACCACTCCTTCCATGGCTGCCTCTTCTTCCCCAGGAGATGGGACAAAGCAGAAATTAAGTATCTGCCTAGACAAATAAAAGCTGCCCTTCCTTTAAGCAGAGTAATTCAGTGCTTTCATTATTATTTGGGGAGAAAAGGAGGCACTTAAGTACAGACCTAAGAAAAGCTCCATTTTCAAATAGTCAAATCTGAAATTTACCCAACTTTCATAGCTTTTTATGTGACCAACAAAACCAGTCTTGAACAGGACCTATTTTCAGAGAACACCAAGGCTTATGGTAGAGAAAACAGAAAAGGGTCTCCAGCATTTCAAATCATTACTCACCTCTAAATTTAAGACAGCATGGAAGTAATTTTAGGAAGCAACTGACCAGTGATACTGGAAAAATCATTTAGACCAAGTTCTTCTTCCAACCTGACTTAAAGAATATTTTAGTTTGCCTGTGGAGGTTCTAGCAATTCGTTTTACAAGGCTCAAATTCACTTTAGAATTTTAGATTTTCCATTTTATAAAAACTGAAATATATTAACAATAAAATAATGAAAATGTAATTTCAGTAGTCACACACTTTTCCATAGCATTTCAGGTGTGGTAGTCTGTTACTGACATATCACTGAATAAAATAACAAACCAAGGGAAATTTTAAGGTATCTTTAGCACATGTTTAGCCTTCTCCCATCCCTCCCTGGTCCAGGCAGGGATAGTGCTTTCTTCTTAAGACTGCTACAGAAACACAAAAAAATCCACTAAGTAATATTTCCTTCCTAACTTGTTCAGCTTAATCACACAACCAGTGCTTAGATTAGATAATTTATGACTTTTATTTGTGAGTAGTCTCCTATTTTTGGGTGGAAGCAGAGTAAAACCCTGCACGCCTGACTTATCTGAGCAAGAGCCAGCGAGACAAAAACCAAACCTCATCCTGCAACCCCCCTGGGGAAATCTTTATTCATTTTAATACTTGTTCAGTCAGCTGTCTCAGTGAATGACAAGGTTTTATCTCTAATGTGAATGGCTTCGAAGGCTACTTGCATTATCCATTCTTCAGCAGCTGCTGCTGAAACCACAGCAAACTTATAATTAAATCCAGCTGCCACTACTGTGAGTTCAGTTCTATCGAAGTGAACAGCAATGCCTCGTGGTTGCTGGCAAGATTCTGCCTCCCTTTCTAGACAATGTAATTAACTCTTCTGCCCCTTTTAGATGAAATAAACATCAGCACTGAAAATGCTGTTAAATGACTGTAAAATAGTATTTATGCTGAAGAATTCTGCTGCAGTCATTACACCTGAGAAAACAAATTTCTAGGTGGGATGATGGCTGACAACAAATTGCTGTTTCCTTAAAAGCACTGAGAGGACACCCAAGGAGACAAGGAACAGGATGGAAGGAGTTTCTTGGAGAAGAAGTGACAGGATTCACATTAACACATCCACTCTTAAGCCTTGAAAGGCAGCCTCTGGCATAAAGCAAGACTCAGCTTGAGAGAACTGCAGACAAGGGCTGGAAAGGAACCAGGACAGGTACCACAGGCTTTCCTTTGATGCTAAAATAATTCTTAAGGGCCACTGTTCCTGTCTTAAAATAGATTTAGAGGTACCAGACCAGAGAAGTTGCAGACTCCCCTTCCTGGGAGTGTTCAAGGATGGGGCTTGGAAGCCACCTTTCCAGTGGGAAGTGTCCCTGCCCATGGCAGGGGCTTGAGAAAAGCTGTGCTCTAAGGCCCCTTCCAAACCTAGGATACAGTCCTAAACCCACACATTTCTAGAGACATCCCTTTTTTTCCTTTCACAGCCAAAATCTGTTCATATCTGCGTGTCAAAGTGTTTAGGTCAGCAAAAATAATTAGCTACACAAATTTGACTTTGTCAGTCATAATCCTCACAGTGCTGCTCAAGGCAGCTCCACTCCCTCTCTTTGACAAGAAACACTGCAATGACAATGCCTCAAGAACATCTCATGGCAGGAGCAGCATCAGCAGTGACACACTGCACTAATGCCACTGAAGGAGAAAACAACAGCCAGCCCAGCTTTGTAAGGAGTTCTGCTGTTATTTGTACCTCTTTGGAAACACACATCAGTCCAAAGATTTTTGAGGATGGGAGGCAAAGTACAGCAGAAGGGTTTGACCTCTCACTCTGAGCACAGAAGGCTGGAAAAGGGGAGAGCTCTCTGCAGACAGGACAAGGAGATGCACACAAACCATCTCCAGCTTCACTCTGAAAAGCCACCAAAATACAACAAAAATATTCTTAAAGACATAATAATCTTCTGGATATTCTGCCAAATCAGTTACAATTCCATGTTGCCTAGATGCTTTATTAATACAGGGGTTACATCCAGAGCTACACAAGCACTGCATGAACTGGGTGTTGGCCATGGTACCTTGGGCTCATTAAATTCTTCTGCATTTCCTGATAACATTCCTTGTGATCCAGCTTGAATCCCTGAAGCAAGCTGGAACCCCAAATAAATCTGCCCACAGTCACACAGAGGTGCCACGAAACAGAATCCAGATGTTTCCAGAGACTCATTCCCCTTTTGGTAGTGTGTGGGGAAGAATGTACCTGCACAGCACCCCTGCACCACACCCAGCTTGGTTGTGACTTCCTACCACATCTTTTTGGTGCAGCAGCAAATAAATACCAGCAGCCACAAAGCAGCTCTTCCCCTGTTTTATTTTTTTACTTTTACCTTTTGCAGCAAGCACAGAGTAAACAGCCTTTTGTGGCAAAGACAACAGGGGTGAATTCTCTCTCGAGTGGTTATTCTGAGGTTCATTTACTTGTGACATATTTGTTTGCAGTTGCAGCTCTGCTCTCTCTGTCTGCCTGTCGCTTCCTCCTAATGGCTGTGGAGCCCAGGCACGCTGGAGCCTTTCAGCAGGATGGGCTGTGATTATATCCTGTCACATCCAGGAGAGAGCCAGTCAGGATTTTTCAATCAGTGTTTTACCATTCCTGTTTTAGAACGGCAAAGCTTTTATTCCTCACGGCTTTTTAGTGGCTGCTTTAAAGAGCTTTTTATCTGGAGAGGTTCGTGTCTTGCTGGTGATAAAAGGTGTTTCTATGGACAATATTGGCAAAGAGCAGGTGGGTGTGAAAAGGGAAGCAAAGAAGAAAGAATGGAAAGTTTGGAGGAAGCCATGCTTTCAGGGTTTTTGAATCCTGCCTAGGGTCTTGCTCACAACTGGAATTAATCTCTGAATCAACTGTTATCTATCACCAGAACAGATAACGTCATTTCATCTCAACCATAACTTTCTTCCTTGAGAGATTACAGACAGCTTGGACCTCCTGCAGTGATCTGTGCACTACATTTGTCTTCTGCAAATCTCTGCCCAAAAGAGCATCAGACTCATCTTCCTCATGGGTTTCTAATCAGCTCCAGCCCTGTGACACTTGATATTTAGGTCCAGTGTTACCTTCCTGTTCATTTGCAGCTATGTGTGGCTATAATTTAATGTAAAACCCATTATGTTTCAAGTGTCAGGATACCTGTCAGTTGTCACCAAAGTGCAGAGGACAGGAGACAGATTAGAGAAAGGTGTGTCACCATGAGACCAACCCTGTCAGGAGATGACTGTTTTGATAGATCTACCTGATGGGGATGACACTGTAGATTAGAAACAGGGTTGTTTGTTGTTTTTTTTTAAATACTTACAAGAGTATTTTTTCCCCTCGTTAAATAATTTAAAAATCTAATGTGAAATTTATAGGTTTCAATAAGATTTAGGGGTTTAAAAAAAATCAAGCAGTAGCTTTTTGTTTCACAGATTTTCAAGGTAATTAGGCCACTGGAGTGCTGAAGGTCTCTAACTCTCCAGTGAGACCAGAAGCAGCTGAAAGGCTACAACTGAAGACACTTCACTGCATCTGAATTTTCATCACATTTGATAAACCACTTGGTAAACCAAAAGAAAAAAAAAGCCATCATGTTTTTCCACTTCTCCCTGTCCTTCTGGAAGGGCCCAAACTGGATTTGTAGATGCAGTGAGGCTTCACTGCCCCATCCAGGGCAAAAAGACTCCGTGGCAGCAGCTCCCAAGGTCCCCAAGAGCAGAACTGCAGGAGAAGCACCCAAGTGAAGGCAGCAGGGACAGCAGGACACCCACCCAGCCCTGGCACCCCCGAGCTGACAGAGGCTGAGGACACCTTGAGGATTACAGAGACACAAAGCTGCACTTGCTATGAACTCCCCTGATGGCAACGGGCTCCACACAGCACCAGGCAAGGTGAAGGGATGCATGAGGGGACTAACACAGTAAAAACAGCAATATCTTCATGTGAAATGACGTACTGAGAGGGGAGTTTGAAAAGGTCATCCTTATTTTAGACTGGTTTGAGCAAGGCCAGAGTTGTCCAGAAAACTGAAGTAGGATTTAAAATCCAAAACCACCTGAAGTTATATAAGGGTTATTTTTCAAATGCATGCTGAGCAGTGTTCTACTGAACACTCAACACTGAATAAAAATCACCTGAAACAGCCTTTGAAGCAGTTTTAAATGCCTAAAATCTTCAGTGCAGGAATGAATTACAGCAAAGAGATAAATATTTACTGCATTCTCAGATCACTTCATTGAAATCAAGGGCTTGTTCATTTGCAATATGACCAATTTATATGGAGGTTTAAAACCTCCACTGCCTATTCTCTCATTGAATTAAATCTTTGTTTTCCAACTGGCTGAGTTTAGAGCAGTGACTACTTCTTTAATGCAAGATCAAGCATTACTTGCTGGCCACAACCAACCTGCCACGTACAAAGTGAAGACATTTAAGCACCATCATCTGGAACTGCCTCACACTGCTCGTGTTTCCTGTGCCTCACACATGACAGGCACAAAGGAAGAGTCTCCTCTTCACTTCTGCTGAGATGAAACACATCAACACACCCTGTTAGCTCTGCCTGCTGTTCAAAACACACTTGTGTTTGCAAATTTTACTCCTTGGAAGGGTTCTGGACGCTCCAAGCACTCAGCATGGTTGGTACCCTGACAGGTACTAAGAAAGGGCTCGTTGCCAACAGTGCCCACGGCAGGAACAAGGGACTGCAGCACATTGCCAGCCCACAGGGGCTCTCAGGAGCTCACTGGGGCTCCTGCAGGGCTGCAGGAAGGTCCCAAAGCATCTCCACCTTCCTCTCTGCTCTCTGCCAGTGCTTCTCCATCACAGCAAGAGCGTGGTAGCCAAAAACAGGCACAGCACTGATGGATCCCCACTCCTGGGAGCCAAAAAGGAGCAGAGGAAGAACAGAACAGTGGGTCCCACCAGGAGAGAGGGCGATCACAAGGTTTCTTTCCATCAGAGGACAGGTACTTTTTTACCCTGATCAGCCTAATCAGTCATCTCTGCTTCCCTTGCCACGACAGGCTGACATTTTACTAATGAGACTGAGTCATTGGGAGCAGGAGAATGACTGTGCTAGAACAGAAAAAACCCAACCTAGTATCTTCAAGATATCATATGCACTAAACTAGAGCAATCTAAGCATAAATTATCCTTCTGCCAGCCTCTTCCACTCTCCCTGCAGGCTAATGGAGAATCTTCACATTAAAAAGATTGTCTTGGGTCAAACTGCAGGGGACTCATAGCCAAAATATGGAAACAAAATGCCAGAACCCCTGACACAATGAGCACCCAGCTATCAGAACTAATCATCCTTACAAACACACAAACATCTTACAGTTCCAGTGGGAAACAAAGACCCATGAAGACTGAAGACATCCCTGTGGGCAAGAGATCCGTGGGAGCTTTCAGCTTGCCATTTCCTATTTTAAAAAAGGAAAATTTATAGTACTGGTTCATGGATTTACACTGCCCTGTAAGGCTTGTGTAGGTCTTCAGCCTCAAAGAAGAAAATCTACATGTCTACAAGAGACCAGGATGGCAGACAGGACATTAATCAGAAGTTTTATCAAGCAACTCTGCAGGAAGAAAAATTTCCTAGAGGAAGATGGAAGAGAATTCTTTTTTCATAGTGAATGAAAAGAGTATTTTTATTTGCAAGAAGATACATCAGAATTCCTACCATTTTAATCAATTGCATTAAAAAAACCCACCTTTGTTTTAAGTAGTTCTATAGTGTAAATTCTGATCTGCCTGGTCTAGGAGGTGCTGGCATTTTTGTTTACCAGAATCTTTATACAGTTCAATATCTTAATAGTGTGTGACCAGAGCCCTGGCAGAGATTGACAGCTAGTCAATGAACTGATGCATATCTCCCTCATAAGCATTTCATTTAGCTACCCATGCAGTGTGCATTTTGCCTTTATATACACATTCCAATGCCATTATCTTAGACTTAATTACTTGGGTCTCAGAGCACCTGACGGAGGAATGAGCCACCACTACCAACATTTCATGTACAAAGAAGCCCAGGCAGAGAGGGGTAATTTGCTAAAAGTTCCTGCACTAATAGCCAAGGACAGAGGCAGGAGGAAAAGCAAGCTCTGCTCAGGTGAGCACTGCACTCAGCACAGCACTCTGCCCCTCAACTGCCTGGGGAGCACCCACTGCAATCTGCAATAATCTGCATCAGGCACTGCAAAAGAATGTAAAATTCCACTTGTGTGACAGCACACATTAGTGTAAAATTTAAATCTATTGACACTTTATCTGTAAGCACTGCAATATGGTATTCAGCTTTCTTCAAAGAGCACAAACATCTTCTAAGAGGACACAGATCCCATCACCATGAAATGACTTTCCTGACAAGCCTGCCCTGGTCATTCCTCACCTATTTGTAAACATCTTCTGATAACACTCCTTGTCTCAGATAGACTCAACTGTACTTATTCTTTCTTAATTATGGGAGTCTCTTGCAAACGTTAATCATGCTAGGATTTTGTATCACTCCAGAAATTATAAAGCCTGTTCAGTTCTGGTTTTTTACTTTATGTATTAAAACCCATCAGGAAGCACTCAGCAAAACAAGCAACAACTTGGGGTTTGATGGCAAAACACTTAAGGACTCAAAACCAACCCCTCATTTTCCATTGAGCAATTCTATGTACACAAAGAGCAAATAAATACACCCTTGTTTGTAGAATTTGGAATGTTTTCACTGGCTGCATGTCCAGGTAAAAGTCCCAGGGCTGAATTAAACAAGCTAAACGAAATTAATTTGCTTCCATGTCCAGCTCAGGTGGCTACCAGGCCTTGAACAAGATTACCAGGACAACAAGTGAATATCAATGACACCAGCACTGCAGGAGAATTTATTCTTGGCACTGGGTTTCACCTTCTCTCTTTTATTAAAGGTTTTCCCTCCCTTTCACGGGATAAAATGGGGATCACAACTTCCAAACAAGTTTAAAAAATTGAAAGAAATCCAGCTTGCAAGTTTACATAGTAATTGATATAAGTCTATTATTACAAGACAAATTGCAGCAGACAATGCAGGAGACAGCTCAATCTGTTACCCAGTCCCTGCAATGGCTGCATGAAGAACTCGACCATTTCACTCATAAATCTTTCTCTAAGTTTTCATTGCTGCTTGTGTGGGTAAAATAATAAAACTATGGAGTGACGTGAACAAGGGATGCAGAAACACATTTCTAAACACAATTACATTAAGTTTCTTACAGGAACCCTGACCCTTTCAGCATCTAATCAGGAATATGTCATGTCCCAGGCTGCAAACACACCCCACGATTCCTTTAAAAAGTCATTAGCTGCTATCATGCCAATTGTGAATAATCATCTCTGCTGAGATCACTGTGAGGCACTGAGCTGTCATCAGTCACTGTGGAGGATCCATCACAAACTTTCTGCAAGACAGACCAGGACAAAACTTCATTTCCAGGACACTGATCTACTTCCTAACTCAATGGCAAATATAAATTCCACAAAAAGAAGAAATATCAGAAGATTCTTGAGATGTACATTCCCAATTACTTCTTCGAGTAATTGAATTTAGTGATATTTTTACACTAATTTCTTGTCTGTAGTTCACAGTACCCAGCAAGGACATCATGATATTGCTGCACCAGTGAAACTTCAGAATTAGCTGCCAACACTGATGACAGAAATAGAGAGAAAAGCAAAAAGGTTGGAGAGGGGGAGATATAAAACAGGACACATGAACCAATTTTGCTCAGATGAGTTCAAGTGCAGCCATGAAATGCCTGTGGTTCCTCCTCTGTCAGGAGGCCACAATACCAGGAGTGACAGAAGCCAAGATTGCAACCAAGCACATGCAAGGGGCAGCTTCCTGCCAGCAGCTCTGGTCTCACACCCAGCTGGAGCCTCCCTTCCCCTGAGGGCCCAGAGGGATCCCTGGGCACTGCTGCCAGCTGAGGGGGTGGGAGGCACAAGGACAGGGGCCACTGCACCCCCAGTGCCCTTGGCATCACCCCTCAGCACCAGCTTTTCCACTGGCATTTTCCTGCACATGCTCCAAACCCAAACTGGCTTCCTGCCATCCATCCATTCCACTGGATCCCCAAACAAAAAGCTGCTGGTAGAAGAAACCCCTTTTTCTTTGGGGTTAAGTGTGGGAAGGAAAACAGTCAAATTCACAGTAAGGTCACACAGACAAGAAGGGAGCAGGGGACAGAGCAGATTTAATGATCATTTAAACCCAGAATGTATTACCATTGATTAATGTAGCCACATTAAATCCAAGCTACTTTAAGAGCAATATTCCAGCATCAGCCAGGAAAACTGGAGGCTGTGGCTGCTGGCCCCACAGTACATTTCTTTTCTACTGCTGCTTGCACAAATATGATACAAAACCTCAGAAGAATCTGACTGGAGGCACCTGCAACAGTTAAGAGGCCTCACACTCTAAATTACTTTGCTTTTGTTAGGCAGGTGAATGGTCCATAACATTCTTCCTGAAAGAAGGTTTTTCCCTTCAGAATTCAATTTATAAACTTACTCCTGCCAGGCTGCGATAGCAGCTGCTGTATAAACCTGAAAATGATGACTACTGGAATTCCTTTCAAAACCTCAGGAATCAATAGAAAGCAGACAAACGACCAAAGATAAAAGTTCCACCCAACTGCAAAGAGCAAGGACTGCAGGATACCTCTCATTGTTTTTACAGTGGCTGCAGTCACCCACCTGTGAAATAGAGACTGCACAATCTCATTTCAGCTTGAAAATCTGACCTGTGCTAGCCACACAACCTACCTGTTGGGAATGCCTCAGTGCCATTGGGATTTCCAAGCAAAAAGAGACTCAAAAGGCAATTTATAATGGCAAGGACAATTTCTAGTTTGCTGAGATATATTCCATTTGGTAAAAGCTTATTACATGGGCTTCTTGGAGATTCTGATCCTGCTTACCTGGAACCAGCTCTTCTGCAAGTCAGTAACAAACAACCTGCCTTGGTGTCACTCTGGCTCATCTCAGCTCACCCACATAAACTGGTTTCTGTGGGCAGTAAAGAAATACCCAATCACAGCTTAACTGAGCTAATATTGTCTGCAGGCAGCACCAGTTCCATTGTAAACAGCTCTGCATTTTATTTATTGTTTTACTCCTTCTCACTCATACTGCATGACAGACAAGCCAGGTGAGGACATGAACATATTAGAATTTAAAAGGGAAAAAACAAAATACTTCAAAATCTGCCTTCCTTTGAACAAAACACAATATGCTTCAGTTGAAAAGGAAATTATCATTTGTCTAATACAAAAGAAATCCTTTGTCCCAATCACAGCCTACTCTGAAGGAATGACTTTTTTCCCCTCCCTTCAGAAGCCAAATGGATGCAGTTCTGTAATTCTGGAGAGCTTTACACAGTGTGTTAAATTACAAGACAACCCATTGTGGGTTTATCAAATTGTGAGCCAGTGTGTGAGACAAAAAGGATTCTCCTTGAGAGTGGGTGATAGTCTAAGTCACACAGAATTCAGTCTGTGGCATGCTAGAACACAGGGAAATGAAAGATTGGTGCATATATTAGTCCAAGAATACAATGAAATATTTGATAGTGAGCTATAAAATCTTCCTACTCTGAGATGCACTGAAAAGAAGAATCCCATGAACAAATGCAGTGGTTCATTCCCTGCATTCTTTACCTGCTGCCCACCTGTTTTGACTCAGGATTTACTCTCACAAAGGTAAAAACAATGCTGAGAAATTTAGTAAGAGCACCACAAGAACTTTCAAACTGAGAAGCAATGGGCAGATATTCCACAGGACACCACTGCTGATAGTCAGTGATATTAGCCAATATTCATCTGATATCAAAGTAGATTTTCATCTTGCTTTGTTAAAAAAAAGATAAATTCTCAAAATTCAGAAAACGACCAAATAAACACTTAAAGATGACTGTTTCACTTTCAAATCAACATTAATAAAATAATCTCATTTTAACAATTATTGTGGAAGATGCATTTGATGCAGACACCAGATGCACTTGAGGCAATTTCCACGGGACTCACCATACTGGCAGCGAGGGCCCTGGAATCCTGCAGGACACTGGCACATCTGGGATCCTTCTTCAGAGCATTTCCCTCCATTGAAGCAAGTGCCAGCAGTGCAGAGCACTAGAGCACACAAACACAATGGGACAGGGGATTTTAGCTGATTTTGTGCCAAGGATCCTCCAGAATTGCCTTTCTGTTACAGTCCTGTTGTAACATGACCTTCCAAATAAGAAGAAACCCAAATTTTTAAGTGGAAGGGTTAGACTGCAGTAGGACTTGGTATTATAGGTGGAACTACCATTTTGATATGAAGAAGTTAAATAAAAATAACACTTAAGACACTGCAGTTTAACTTGAAGGTGCTTCAGAGGCAGAAGACAGGACTCAAAGCACTGCCTGAATCAAAAATAAAACAAGAAAAATTGCCAGACAATAATGCAGCAATGGTCAAGAGCCACTGATGCACTGGGAGATATTATATATGTGGAGGGGAATTACAGTTCTTCCCTTCCTCTAATACAGAGCAGTTTTATTTACAGGAACTTTAAATTCCACATAGTCGAGCCAAACTTGCAAAGAGTATCAGATATAAAAGAGTAATTCAACCACTTTGGTGCCTTAAAAAATCCAAAGCAAGTCTGAACTGCTCTTTCAGGAAGAAAATTTCCTATTGCCAGTGGTGCTCACATAAGTTAAACTCCTTTACACTGGAGATTAAAGCACAGATTGCAAACATATTTTTGACTTCTTACAACTAAACAGGTGCACACTAAATATGTAGATTCAGGCTGAAACTAACAGCAATACCTCTCATACCTTGTTTTTGTTTTTAATTACAAAGAGGCAATCATAAAAGCAAGCTCTCTGAATGCAGCCCTGAAGTTGGTATGAAGATTAAAAAATAAATAAGAACAGATGCTAACTTTCATACAGAAAACACAATTACTGACAAAACAGTAACAAAACTAACTGAGGAGATTGCCATCTTCTACTGATGTCTTATCAACAGTGGCTGAAGTGCTGCCTTATCATTTAAATCAAATTCCATCTTTTAAGAAAACAGCCAATCATGATCAGAAATTAGTGACAGAAACAGGTTCTCATCAGATGGAGAACCATGGGGTAGAAACAACAGCTTCAATGGCAACAGCAGAAGTGAAAATGCCCAAACCAGTCAGGCTCCACAGTGAGTGCCCCACCAAGAAACAAGTGGCTCACAGCAGATTTCTCTGCATCATTTGGGTAACAGCAATGAATTTGGTTGGCCTGTCAAAGCCAGGCTGGCACAAAAATGCTGCAACAACTCCAGTTAGAGTTTAGACTGTTAACCTAAACTGTTTCCCTGTTTGGCTTAAAATTAGAACTATTTGGTACTTTTACATTTTACATTTCTTTCCCCATCACTGCGGAAACCCCGATTATAAATAACAAGAAACAAAAGCCTTGTGTCTGAAGGCATCAGCAGGAAGGCAAGGATGGCACCTCTTGGTTTGCCCCAGTTTTGCCCCCAACTCACCCTGCAGACAGCCGGGTTCGTTGCCACGCCGGGCCCAGCCAGGGCAGCACCTGTAGACAGTGTGGTGCTCCATCCTGTACACCTGCTTGTAAACCGTGTAGTACCCAGACCTTGGGGGAAAGCAAGTGCAAGAGAGCAATCACAACTCCTACTCCACTCTCTCCCATCTCCCCAGTAGCACACTGTACCCATAAATGTCATCTTTATGAGACATTTCTTCAGTCTCCATCACAAGGTCTCGTTAAAAACGAAGCAAATGTAGCAAACTTCATCCTGATAACATCCAATAGCCCTTATATGCTATGTGCACATATTATTTTGAAGAATTTGTATCCAGGCTACTCAATGGTAAGTAAATTTTTTTTTTTTTGCAATCAATTTAGGGTTTAGCTGTTGGGGGAGTCAGATGGCCCATCAGTTCTAAGCATGTGACAGAAATAGAAAGAAGTTCAATTTTTCAAAGTCAATGACTTGACAGCTGGGCTTCACCTGAACAAGAGTAAGACAGGAACATTTTCTGATAATGTAAAATTCTGAATCTAAAGCCAGCCACAAAGCTCATGAGCAACCAAAACACAAAAAAGTCACATCTTCTACTCAGTAATAACAGATTTTAAGTCGAGTCCCAGGAGGACACTATGTCCACAACCACACATTTCAGATGAAACAGTTTACAACTTCTCTCACAAAGAAGTTAAAAAACTTGCACAAAGATCAGCAACAAAACCCATTTCCAACAACAGATGATGTATTACCTTCTCTCATAGCTCACACACCACCTCCTCTTTGTGCAGCCTTGTTTCCACATCTTCACCATCCTGTTGAAGGACTGAATACAGGGCTCCTGGTGTCCCACCAGTGCCAGCTCCAACACTGGGCACACATTCGGCCTGCAGGGAAAGAAAAAGATAATTTTAATTTCTAACACAACATTTAGACATCTAGAGAAATCTACATAAAACTGTGCTGTGCACAACAGTTTGGAACAGAATTTTTCCTGGTGTTTGAACACACTGCAGCTCCAAGCCTTGGAAGGCAGCACATAAACAATGCACTGAATTTCGGGCTCCACACAAGTCAATGAAAGATTTATCACAGATTCAAGGGCAGATAAGATTTATCTAAGCTATTGCTGGGGAAATTGTATATTCTGTAAGAGCCACCCTCGCTATCAGTCCCCTCAGGGAAACACATGAAATTCATAAGAGGAAGTATCCTTGTTCTCTGCTGATTATTCCTAAAATAACAAGGCCAAAATAAAAGCGCTGCTTTGGAGGATGATATGTAATCTTCATCCTGCTACCTAGCCAGAGTTACAAAAATAGCCAGATGCAGGAGGTATGCAGGGTCAAAATAAAGGTTACATGCTGATGGTTTTGCAGAGATCTTGTCTGCCTTATCCCGATTTTTCTGCCCTGGTATAAATCAGGAAATTCTGCATGACAGAAAACAACAGCATCAAACATGCAAGGTCTAACTAAAACCACAGAACATGAGGGGGTTTGTCATCTTTAAGGCAGGAACTTGCTATAACAAAAATGAAATTAATTTACTGATTTTTTTTGAGTAGTTTATAGATCATTAATGCAATAATTTAATCACCAATTCCCCAAGACAGCCTGGTGAGGCTTTGCAAGCATTCACCTCAACAGCCAAAACACGGGGGGGGAAACAGGGACCTTCTACACTGTCGTGGTTTGAGAATGCACCCACTCTGGCAACAAAAGCATCCAGCAGAAAGTCCATCCCCAAATTTCAGTCAGAACGCTCTCCAAGACAGAGAGTAACCTGCTGTCCCACTTGTTTCCTCTGTCACTCATCACAGGTAAGAGCAGGACCCTGTGCTAGAAAACCTGGGGGTAGCACCAATAACAGAGCAGTTCCAGCCCAAGAGCTGCCTGGCAGTTGGTGATGATCACTTACACTGATATTGTTAACATCTCAGTCAAGATTTATGGTGCTTTTTATCTCAGAGGCTCCCTATTATGCCTGAACACCACACAAGGTAGCCTTGCTAATAACAGAACATCTTTCATCCACAGGTCTTCCAAGTAGTTTACAAATTCCATTAAATTAAGCCTGTGCAGAACAGGAAAGTACCATAAGCATGATCAGTTCTACTGCTGAGCTGAAACTTGGAAGAAGCCCCACCTGGACCAAATCCACTCCAAATACTGCCAGTGCTGAGCAGAACACTGTCATTGCTCCAGGGAGGACAGAAAATCCAGCCAGGTCTCCCAAAGGCACCACAGCTCCCAAGGGACTACCTGGGACATCACCTCAGGGTGAAGAGGACCTTTGCCCAACAAGGACACCTCAGGAATAACAAAAAGAACAGATTTAGAAACAAACCCATGACCCCTTCAGGAATTCAGGTAGCCCATGTAAGGGAAGTTACAGGAAGTCAGGAGAAGCCCAGAGCTGTGAGCTCTGGTTGTCCCATCTCACCATGAGGGGAAAAAAAGTATAGAATCCCTTCGTACTGGAACATCTGACCTTGACAGAAGTTACTTCCCTGAACAAGAGCATTTGTTTCTCCCAGCCTGTGGAGTAACTGCTCATCTCCACCATCCTAAACCACACTGCCAGGGGACACCCTCCATGCTCTGCCTCCTCCATACTCAATATTGCTCCGTATTTCTCATTCCTCAGGTCTGCCCTGGCTGCCAACACCTCGAAGCAGGCCAGGAGATGGTCACAGCTCATTTCAGATTGCCTTCAATCCCTCAAGAAACCACCCTCCTCTACATTTCCATGCCATATCCATTACTTAGCAATCCTTCCCATGTGCTCCAGTTACCCCTCCCCTCCAGAATTACCTCCCCATTTTACATATTTAGCTGAAGTTCAGAGCCATTGTTTCCAAGTCATTCTTAGCACAAAGTCTGCCATTTGTTTCCCATCCAAAGAAGATCTTGGTGCACCCAAAATCTTGCCTGTTTTTCTTCCATTGCGTCAGCTGGTCTAATAAAACCCTTGCCTTACTTAGCAACCATGCCTCACTTAGCAAGCTTTTTAAAATGACTCTCCCTCCAGTGAATAGAACATCGTGTTCTGATAATTCATGCATATCTCCTTTTATTAGAATTGCCTAAAACTTTGCAGATAAAGGTACATTCATATGCATGGCTCTTCCGTAAATACAAGAGAGGAGCTGACAATTGCTGTAATGACACATTGAGCCCATCCCACAAGTTCCTCCCCATGTGATACTGCCATGTTTCCAGGAATAGCACTATTGACTTCTAGGATATAGTTAATGGGAACAAATGGTGCTCACGGAGCAAAACAAGGCAGCAGCAGTCATGTGTTTATGAAGATTTATTCAAAGGAAGCCATTCCTCCTTGATGCCCTTGGGATAATTTAAAGGCAGATATCAAAACTGCTGAAATACTATAATTAAATTGCAGCAATTGCATAACATGTAATCCTGTGCTGGCAAAGCTGGGAATCAAACATGCCCTCACCAACAATTCAGCATCTTCACAGCTCCCCACATACTGTCAACAAGCCGATTTTTAAGCCCCCTGACTCATTTGACACCTTACCTCTAAACTTCAGAACAACTTCTGGAACAAGGCTACAGCTGTTGAGGGTACAATTCAGCACTGTGACACTTAATTACAGGCCATCCAGGAGTAAGCTGAAGCCTCAAGTGGGTGTAAAGGTGTATTAGAGAACAGCCCCTGTTTTACTGGCACGCCCTTCCCATTCAGAAGATATTTCTTAATGGGAACTTAAGTGTTAAAACAAGCAAAACGTTAAAATGCACATTATGGCCCACGATTTGATTGACAGACCAGCCCCTAAAACTTTTTTGCACTGGTACTCTGTTAGCCAAGGCTAACACCAAGGCTATTATTAGCTCGTCAGTCTGACTCAGGCAAGGCAGAAAGCTCTCTTAATATTTGCATTAAGGAACTGCCCTTTAAACAAAGACACCCTACACACTCCCAGCTCAAGAGTTGAGATTCTAATGAACAGATAATTAGACCAACACAGAGCAAGAGCAGCCTGTGCTAATCATATGGCTGTGGTGCTCGTGAACCACTGCACAACGGGAAAAGTTCAGAGAAAATTAAAAGCATGTCCAGGCGGGACGCAATTTGTTCCTGTGTGTGGAATTTTAAAAAGGAAGGGAATATTATCTACCACAAAATCACAGAATGGTTTGAGATGTAAAAGACCTTAAATATCACCTAGTTCCAACTCCCTGCCATGGGCAGGGACACCTCCCACTATCCCAGGTTGCTCCGAGCCCTGTCCAACCTGGCTTTGGACACTTCCATTTGTAAAGGTCCATCATATCTCTGACAGGGATATTTTCTCTTTCTGCCCTTGGAATGCCAAAGCAAACCTCTCATTCTACCCATCCACCTTCTCCCAGCTCAGTAGAAGCTAAAAGTAGGTAGATCTAACAGTAGCAAGAGAGCAAACACACATCAAGATATCCCTAAAGATTTCTTTCACCAGCACAAACTTTAAATCAAAACATTAACGAACCCAAATTTGGCTGTCTGATCCTAGGCCTTTCCACATGAGTGACACCACCTTCTACACCAAGTCAGATGGCTGTTAACATCTCCCTAAAAACGAGATGGTGCAGCCTGCACTGCCTCAGCTGATGAATCTGCAGCCCGAACACTATTGATCTTCCCATAAAACAGTCAATAGATAAAACCTGTCATAAGAAGCAACTTGCTAGAATTCTGAATTTTCAAAACACTAATTGGTTGGTGCTCCTTCCCCTTATGCTGTTATTAAAAGTTTAGAACACCAGAGTCTGCTTATTCAGTTTTAGTTTGAAAAGATCAAATAAGAATTTTCCTTAAGGCAACCAAGATTACAGTCAGGGCTGAATTCTCCACTGCTGCAATGATAAATGTTTTTGCACTAGAGATACACTGATGTTGATCTGAAAATAGCTGTACACTGCTACAATGGACGGGGTTAGAAACTTTTCAGGTTAACTGTCTCCATCCCCTCACACCTCCAACATCCCAGCAAAACATCCCCATTGTCTTATAAAAAAGACCTCTAGAAAGGCAAGGTGGCACCCTGCAGAAACTGTAGAGGAGAAACAGCCAGCAGCATGATGTTGTACAAAAAGGAGATGCTGATTAAAAGTTTTTAATCTAAATAATCTCAATTGGAAGGCAGAAAAAAGCAATTTTTATTTGAACACAGAAAAAGAAAAGTCAAATCAGGAAACAGGCCACAGAAACAAAAGGTCCAAAGAACAAGTGTCTCGTATTTACTTATATACACAAATTTTGTCTCTAGATACATATTGCTTAATAATTCAAAGAGGCTAGAATGACAGAAAAGGCTTTTATTTTTTTAAACTGCCACACTCCCCTTTCTACCCTTAATCTATTTTAAGGCTCATTTCCCTGATAAAATTAATCAGCACTACCAGAGACAATTAGGACATCCTGCTCCCTTGACCACTAATCAATCCCTGCTCTCTCCTGATCCTGTATCAATATTTGTGATGTTTATAGCCCCTCTGGGGCATGGATTGTAAGCACCAAGCTCATTTAGATTAGGTCTCATTATCACTGCTCTTCTCTGGCTCTGTGGATGAAGGTCCACCACACAAGACTCTGCTCATCCCACAGGTTACTAATGCACTGCTGTGTCTTACTCACATCCCCTCTTTGATTAGATGGAGCAGCTAAACAACATGAGAGTTCCTTCAGCCTTTGTGCCCTGCATCTAGATGAAGAGCCAATCAATAGGAGATGATTAATTACACACTCAGCTATTATAACAACAATAAGATTTTTAGTTCTTGTGCTGTCAAAGTGCAGCGCCTGTCGTTCACCTTCTACTTAACCATCCTCCTCCTCCCTCCCCCAGGACAGAATAATCTATTTTGGTTGGCAAGAAAAGCAGAAGAAACCTGCACATCCAGATCACTTAACCGTGATTGGCCAAGCCACCTTTTTTTTTGCATTTTAAAAGCAGGGAGTGATTTTTTTTTCTTTCGGTGTCACAAAACCTCAGTGCCCAGCAACACCCAGTTTTATAGTTTTGTCTACTACATCAGGGGAGCACCAGCCCCACTGCCAGTGACCAGGCCTGCAAAGTCCCAGGCAGCACAAACAAACAGCTTTACAAACTTAAGGACTCGTGTCCCAAAGCTCTCTCCCTGAACTCAACCAGAAAACCACATGGAATGTCACATAAAGCAGGCTAAGAAATGGCAGGCATGCACTCATGGTTAAGAAAAAGCAGATAAGGGTCCAAAATCCAGACTGAACTGGGGATGTAAAGGAGTGGAATTAGCGAGGAAAGCCCCGAGTAATTCCACATTAACTACACCCTTTGGCATTACCATCCCCTGCAGAGGAGGGAGTCCCACAGGTCACCCCAGTGAATCTGGGCACACACCCGAGCTGCTTTGGGCAGGAAGGCACAAAGGCACCCGATGTTAAAAGATTAACATAAAAATCATTCAAAGTGTCACACCACTCTGTCACAAGGAGAACTCCCTCCAGTTTACAGCAAAGTGCCACACTGTTTGACAATTAAATGAGTTAGAAGGAGGTGAAATCCCCAGCTCTATTTCAGCAACCAGTATCGAGGAATTGCTCACTGCTTTTTTGGTGGTTGCCAGAGTTTAACAATTTCAAAGCAAAACTTTTATTTGAAAGCTCACTTTTAAAATACCACAATCTGTAACTTCCAGTCAAACTGAAACAAATATGATTACATCTAATGTATGCAATGTATGTCAGAAAAATCCCTATATGTCAATGTTTTACATCTTAAAATACTCCAAGAGTTTTACTCCCCTATAAAAATCATTAGCTTGATACCACTGACATCAGTGTCCACTTCTGGAGAGGTTTTGTTTGGTTTGGGGTTTTTGTTTGTTTGGTTTAACATTAACAAAACTCAGTTAAACTAAATATTTCATGAATTTTAGCCAGAGAAAAACTAACATTCATGCATTAGCAGATGAGTGTTCAGCAGTGGCAAACTAGATGGGTGAGAAATTTGTCTCTTTTGGATTAGAAACTTATATTGAGGTTCTAAATAACCCACAGTTCCTGGTGTGGAGAGATGGACAAGCCTTGACTCACAGTTCTAAGATATAAGCAATATAATGATGAGAGAAGTTTATGCAACTGCATTTTTCATCATTGATGGTTCACTGGTCAGGCAGGGAGAGCCCCAGCAATTAAAAACAGAAGGGCAACCACTGAGGAGTCTCCTGGAGGGGATAAAAACTCATTTCCCATACAGGGATATTCCAACCTGAAAAGTCTAGGCCCAAAACACTCAAAGTGTTTTGTAATTTGAGGAGATTTCTTTGTTAAAAAACAGTACAAAGTACCTTATAAAGCCACTCCTCAGGCACATCCTGAAATATTATGATGTATTTTCCATATTGAATTAGCCTGTATGCATAAAAACATGGTCTGGGCACAGCATTCTCCTCTAATCAAGATTTAGTGCCAAGTTCTGCTCTGACTTACAGAGGGAAGACAGGAAGGAGTTTCTACCAAAGAACACAAAAACAAGTGTCAGCACTCTCACTTAAATAACACTCCCCTCTCCACACATAAATATTCATCCCCAGGTCCAAGGCACTGAAATGGAGCTCAGTGTACACATGAAAGCACACATCATCTCACACCAAAGGCAGAAACATCAAGTCTCCCTCTGGAACAATTAATGATTAGTTTTAAACCCATACTAGCCTGGAATCCAAAGCACAAACCCAGGAATACATATGTGCAGAACATCATTTTAAAATGCTTTGATTTCACAGTAATGAAAGGAAATTTCTTCCCCCTCAGAAATAAATTAAAAGCAACAGATTTGAGAGGGAATGTAAGCAATAACAGGCTTGAATTTCAGAGGAAGGAAATCTATTAACTGTGTTCAAAAAGAGAAGGTATTTAATTGGTGAATAACACAAGTTTGCAATATGGGCTGTTAACCCTCTGGAAGCCAAAGCATCACTTCCATCAAACTTCTGCTAAAAAGTCACCTCAAGACCAGGTCTGCCACCACAGATAATCTCATCCCTCCTCACCAAAGGTTTCTTCAAATTTAGTAAAAAATACTCCACAGTCTGTCATACCTACATCATGGCATGCCTAGAACTAGAAAAAACAGGCAGTGCTGGAGATAAAAGCAGAAGAAAAGCTGAAGCAAAGACCAGGCAATTTTCCCAAGAAACACAGCAAACACACATTTCAAGCACATTAAACTATTGCCTCAATAACTAAACTATAGCAACATTCCACAACAGCACAATTACACCTAAAGAAACCTGACAAGTTTTTCCCTCTTGGAGTGTATTTTTGGAGACCAATGACAGAAGTCAAATGCCATTAAAAGTGAAGGGAAGCAGGATCTTTCTTACCTTAAATGTGCAGATTTAAGGATCATACAGTATATATAAGCTACTGTGATTATGAGCAGCAAATTTCTAAACCTCTTGTGAGATTTAGAACCATTTTATGACATCTGATACAAGCCCAGGAATTTCTAAAACTGGAACATATTTACAGTTCAAGTTCATCTTTGATAAAAGAACAACTTCAGGCTATCACACTTTATGATCCTGTCTTACAGTTATTTCAGAGTTTAGGAGAAAGTCTTGATCTCATTTTTCTCCTGAAGAGCAGGAGAACGTCATAAATCAGGAAAAGTACAGTACCACCACGACACTCATTCATTATCTTTGAGTCTCCTGACAGTGAATATACTGGGGGGAAAAAAAGAGGAAAAGAGCACTTTGCCATCTGTTAAAAGCCTAAATTCAAAATTAATATTCCTCCAGGAGCTGTGAAACAGAAGCTTTGAGTGCAAAGTCTTGAGGACTGGGATTCTGTGCTGTGATGCTGACCAGCATGAGCTCTATCTGCTGGCAACAGCCTGTAGTGCACAGGCTAAAAACCGGGTTTGTTCAGGGAGATGTTCACACTGAGATGAGAAACAGCTCAGTCTTCAACTGCACCTTAAAGGACTGGGGGGCAGGGAGGGGAAATGAGGGGCTGAAACCACCATAAACTGTGATGCCAAAGCATTTAAACCTCGATTACTACAATCCCATTAGCCAAGCCTCAAAGGCTGGAGGAGCTGCTGCTCAGGAGCACTGAGGGTTTCCTGCAACCCTACAGATTCTGAGCAGACAGGAGTGGGAAGAAAGGTTGAAGTTTCAGCTGAAAACACCTTGTTAGGTAAAATTCAGTAGCCTAAATCAAAATTTGGCAGTGACTCTCAGTTGCCAGCATCACTTCAAGGTTTAAAGAGAAAGACTTGATATCACTCAATGTACAAATTTAGTACAAAAATGTATTAAATTAAGGTGCAAATTTAAATACACCAGTGGCAAACTTGATCTTTATTTTTACCTGAAAAACCTGTAAATTTTTTTAACTACAAAACCTCCAAGTGCAAGATAACCTATTCAAAAAAATTAAGGAGATTCCACTACATTACTCAGTTCAGCTCAGAAAAGTAAACATACTTTAAGCCCTTATTTAATGCCAGGAATACAAGCTTTCCTCACACCTGCAAATTGACATCACTGCAGGTGAAAATAAAGTATATTGGCTAAACTGCCAATACATTGAGACAATTTCTCACCAAGAAATGATAACACAACCTACTTTTCACATCATTTGGACAGCATTATGACAAAGTTCCAGGTTCCAAATTTAAGCTGTATCTACTGTATATACTTTATAGAAGCATTTCTTGTGTCACTTTGTTTTCTGCATTGCATTCCAACTTATTCAAATTGACATGCAATTTGTTCTGCTGTAACAATCACAACTCAGAGGCATCTCCTCATATGGAAATGCTTTGCACAACAGCAGTTGATTCTTGAAATGTGTTCCATCAAATAAAAAAAAAAAAAAAGCCAAAAAAGTGGACTTTTTAAATTATACCTTAAAAGAAATTGTTATTTATGTCACTTGGAAATAGTGCCCAAAGCCACATCTGTTTGCAGTGGTGCAAAAGCAGTCCTGTGTCATTGAACCCAACAGCTGGTGCAGCTGAAGGGCCAAGTTTACTTGAGGGCTGCAAATGCAGATGACATGTGGATGCTAGATTTGGCTTTTGGGAATGTGATTTATCTGCAGGAGCACAGGAAAGCCGATAGTGCCCCACAGAATTGAAGAAGCTGGAAAGCAGTTACTCAGCCAGGACTCCAGCTCCACATCCAGGTGTTCCTTGGAATGCGACCAGATTGCTTATGGATAAAGTGAAAATATGCAGATATAACATGTGAGCAGTAAAAAAAAAAAAAAAAAAGCCCTAAGCAAAACAGTTTTATTGCAAGATTGAGACTGGATCCTCTAAAAGCAAACCAGCCCCTTTAGATGTCATCCCAGCCCTGCAAAACCACAGTGACTCAAAGGGCTTGATGCTGACAGGAACAAAACTTATCTCCTGACTTTCTCAGAGAAGCCCTCACTCGTCTCACCTGGGAAAAGAAGAATCCATTCTTGAGCCCTGTCCCAGTCCTAACTCTGAAAGGTGATATTTATTGCACAAAGGGGTTCCCAGCACATACCTCATAACCACCCCTACCTCCTGCTCTGTCCTACATCCCCAACTACCAGCAGACATCTGCACTGCTCAAACTCCCAGGAATGTTTCTCTGGGAGAGGATTTACCACTTCTGACAGCAACACAAGCTCTCTTCTCTTAGTTTCTGTTTCTGCCCTGTCCCACCACTACCCTCCATTTCTGTGAGGGTCAGTGCTGAATGTGAACCCAGAGTGAGATAACATCACACTTACATTGTCTTACACACCCCAGTTCTGGACTCAAGAGTTCCCTAAGGTGTTAAAAATATGCTTTTTATCATGAGAGATGGTTAATTCCTCATTTAAAGGCCCAAATTGCTCTACAATGAAAATGGCATGTCTGTTCTCTGGCCATTCCAGAGTTGTCTGAAGTTCTATTAGAGGATCATCAAGGGCTAATTGTATGGAAAAGCAGTTCACAGCAATATCTCAGCATTCTGTAATCTGTTCTACATTAAATCTCCTCAGGGGGCTTGGAAGCAGAACACCAACATCCACACAGATCACTCATTTCTAGCTAGGAGCAAACACTCAAGTTAGTAACAGAACGAAAACAATTATGAAGAATATCCTGTATGGCCTCAGCCACATAAGATCTCAATCAAAACAACAGCAGAGAAGGCACTCAGCAGGGTATGTTCCAAGGGATACAGTCCCTGTTCTGATTTCATTGACTGCACATGACCAACGTCAAGAGAACAAACCAGAATTATCAGAAAAAAGGGATTCATGGAAAGAACCCTCTGGGATATTTCACTGTTTCTCGGTGAAAGCTGACAGATTCACTCCTAAAGAGCAGTGACATCTTGCATTTCTGCTTACACCAAAGGTAAGGTCCCTAAAAAGCAAGAAAGTTTGGAGTAATAGTTGCCCCAGCTCAGGAAAAACAGTAAGAATGGCAGTAATTTCAGGAATATGACTCTTGGGAAAAGCACTCAAGGCTCTGCCACAGGTCTGGGAGTTTGGGTGGGTGTTCCTGCCTGCTGCTGGCTGGCAGTGCACTGCTGCTCCCAGTGACTCCTGCCCAACAGCAACAGCCTCACACAGCAGCATTTCCAGCAGGGAATGTTTCCTCGAGTCTTTCAGTGACACGATCTTTGAAAGGGTAAAAGCAAACAAAAATTGTTTGGAGGCAATTCACAGTTAACAGCACCTCCAGCTTCAAAAGTGCAGAATCATAGTTATTACTGATGTCAAATGCAAACACATTAATGTAGGCCAATGCTATTCCTCCACTTGATAGAGTAATTGCTCAGAAAGAGAGCACGAAGCATGCCTGAAAGGAACACAGAGCACTTTTAACAAAGGAAAATGTTTTACCACAGAATGAGCTTAACTTCTCTAAGCACTGTGATGGATCCTTCATGCTCCAGCAAAATGGAGTAATAGAAACCACCTTAAAAGCACTTCTGGTAAATACCGTGTAAATATGTATTGCATAGAAAGCCAGTGAGCAGTAGGCTTGGAAATCTCAATTTTCAGACAGAATAAATAACTAAACTGAAAGCAAATACAAGACATTAATTATGAAAGAGTGGGATGAAGTTGATGAAGATAAAACCCAGGAAGATAAGAGGGGTTAGAAATAAGGACATACACAGACATCCGAAAAGGCTATTGTCAGGTTGTTTTGAAAGGGAGAGCAGAGGGACGCAACACTCCTTAAAAACCCAAGACGAGAAAGGTACCCAAGGCAGGAAACAGTTACCAAAACATTCAATTTCCACACGCGAAAACTTTAACCACAGAGTTCGTGCACGCGGCCAGCTACTCTCGTTCCCAATCTGAGCAGGAAACTCCGTGTGGACACAAACGATCCGCTGCATTCACAACAAAAGGCATTCGCTGCTCGCTCCGTGCGGGGCCGCTCGGACAAACTTGCCCGGCAGCCGCACACGTGCGGCCCGAGTGCGGCCCGAGCTCTTTGTGCGCTCCCGCTCCCACCTCCCTGCCCCTCCAGCCTGCGCTCCCAGCCCTGCCCCTCCAGCCTGCGCTCCCAGCTCTGACCCCGAGCTCTGTCCTGCCGCTCCCGCTCCCCACGCTCCGCCAGCTGAACGAGAAGGCAGGAGCAGCCCAGGAGCAGCCCAGGAGCAGCCCAGGAGCAGCCCAGGAGCAGCCCANGCAGCAACACCCGCGGCAGGAGCGGCAGCAACACCCGCGGCAGGAGCAGCACCGGCCAGCCCGCAGCCCAAACCATTTAAAGCGGCGGCACGGCCGCGCCACGGGCGGGGCGGCCCCGGCCCGCCCCCATCCCCGCCCGCCGGGCAGTGCCGGGCGCGCCCCGCCCGCCGTGAGCGGAGCGGCTGGCTGGCTGTGCCCGTGTCCCGGAGCTTCCCCGGGCCGTGCCGCCCCGTTCCCGCCTGCCAGGGGAGCTGCCCCCGCTCCGCACCCCGCGGGGAGCGGCACGGCGGCGGGGATAAGCGGGGGGTTGTTTTCCATGCAGGGATGCGCGATCTCCGGCCCCGGCCGCCAGCCTCGGCTCCGCTTCGGCGCCGGGATGCTGAGCGCGATCTGCTGCACTGACAGAGACGTAGCTTGGCTTCTCTTTATTTGCTCTGGTCCTTCTTTGTTCTGTACGGCATGCCCGCCGCAATCGTATCTGAGCACTTCCAAGAGGCAACCGTGAAAATAAACACATCTAACATCTTGAGGGAGGGATAACACCGCTGCTGGTCAGAGTTAGTGACAGCAAGAACATAAAACGGGGAATTGAGGAGTGGTTTTTAAATCCCAGAGCCGCCTGCCGTCCTCTAGACCATCCATCCTCTCATCTTTATGATCTTTCCAGACCTCTACTGCTGTCAAAACACAACTCTTTCCCCTTTACTGATGAGACAATGGAGATCAACTGGCCTGGAAAGGGAGCTGTGCATAGTAGCAAGTAAAAAATGAGAAAAACACACCTTGAGCATTTGATGATGTGATGTAGGTCTCCAGGTGTATTACACCACGGTTTCCCTCTCTCCAGAGAGCTGTGACTAACCAGGCACTGGGCTGTGAATGAGCAGATGGGCCCTGAGCCAACCAGTGCTAAAAACTGCAATTTCTTTCCACTCCAATGGAATGGGCTTGGTCTCTGCTTCCTCTGAAGCAGCTCCTGCACAGATCTGTGACAGACACAACTGGATGGGTACAGCACATCCTCACCAGCCAGGAGTCAGCCTCGGTTTTACAGAGCATTAATTTCTCTCCCTTCCCGCCCTGTAACACGATACACCCACTTCTCGTTTTACACACACTTTACAAGTGGTTTCCTGTATGGTTTTTATTTTCCAAGGCCTTTGCTAAAGTAGGTAAACATTTACCATTCATAACAAGGGAACTGGTTTTATATTGTTTGTTGCTTTGAAGCTTGCGTGGACATGATCCCTTTGAGATTTTATCAACTGATTTCTTTTTCATGGGGAAGAAAACACACAGCCCTTACCTGGCCTTAGAGCAGAATAATTGTACCCTGAAATTTCCACTGAATGGCTGAGTCTTTCTTGGGTCTGGAGTAGTTTTAACTCCACAGGACCTTGTGTTGAGCTAATCTCATTACATCCCGCAGAGCACATAGTTTTCTAATCATTTTATTTCTTAAATCCCAGAAAATCTTTCTTCATAAAATAATAGACGTTCATTATGTCGAGGCTGAGTGTTCATTATGTCCTGTGATGTCATCCCAACCTGGATTATTTTCAGGATCACATCATGGCAAAATAGCAAAGGATCTCATTCCTCAGTTGTTGGGGTTTTTTTCCAGGAGAGGTAAATTAGTCCTAAAAAAATACTTTAATTTTTTTTCCATCTTAAAGAACTTAAAAATAAATTATTCAACATTGTTAAGCAAAGCTGTACATGATCATTACAAATTACACACCACATTTATTGTACCCAGTTGTTAAGAATAATGGACCAGCAACATGCAAATTGGGAGGTACTGAAATGCAGAGTGAAGGCCACTTAGTAGATGAGACCATTGCCTGGGGGCCACACAGCAAAATGCAGCTGCAGCCAAATTCTGGAGCTGGAGCTGTGTAAAATCCCCTTCTTTCTGGGTAGGAAGATTTGCAGGCCTGGCTGTGACCCTGACATTGTCCCGAACTCCAAAGCCAACCCAGTCCATGCAATGTGCCCATCTTACAAATATTATCTCGTGTTTTCTCCTCAGCTGTGTTTTAATTGAGAATATCCTGCAGAGCTGTTGGCTTTATTGGGACAATTCCCATGGGTGGAGTTGCAGCATCGGTGGAAGGAGTTTCACAGCCTCCTGAGATAATTGATCTGCTGGGATCTCAAGTCAGTTAAACCTTCAGACCTGACACAGAGGTAGAAGCTGACTCATTTACTGCAGTTCTTACACTGGGCTCTGGAAAAAAGAGCCCTGGAAACAGCATTAATTACTTCTCTATACTCCACATCCTTGCTAGGACCAGCCAGGCTCCTTCCTGAAATGTCCTTGCTGTAGATTGTGCATCTTTGACCTTGGCACCTACAAACGACACCCTGGCCACTACCAAACCGTGCTGACATGTTGAGCAGAGTTCCCTTCCCAGCTGGGGAAAGGAGTCAATTAAATTGCATCTTGCTCAGCTAAAGCAGCTTTTGAACTGAGCAGGTAAAGTGCCCATTCCCCTCGGTGGCTTTGTGCAGTTACAATGGGGCCCGATTGCCTGGAGTGCAAGTGGTCAGGGAAAATAAAAGTGCCCTCCACAGAGTGCTGAAGGACTCTTCTAAGGGATGGAAATTACTTTATTGTTCTCTCTTGTTGATCAGAAAATTGTTCTGTCAGATTCCAGTGCAATCCAAATTCAGCACATTATTTTCAACACTGTCCAGATAACTAATTCTGTAAAAGATTTGGTATCTCTCACAGTGTTCCATCTTATCCTCTCCATTTTAAAGCATATTTCCCCCCTCATTAGCATTTTAATTTTGATGTATAATTTCCTGCAAACAGGCTGTGGCAGTTGTTGTGTATCCCCAAGCATGAGCTAGTGTTGCCCACAACTTTGAGTCAGTGTCACACCATCCTGTTCTATTTTCATTTTTCTGTCTAATTCTCAGTATCTCCATTGCCAGTCTTTTTAAATTGTAGCTAGTTACATCATTTAACAGTCCCTTCTGATATAAAGAAATTTTTGTGCAGAGATTGTAATTAGGAAGGCTGAGCTCTGTTCTGTTATTAGCAGGAATTGTGATTTTTGGAGTGGTGGGTTAATTGCTAATAACCATATGCAATGCTTCTGTCAAGATGTTTCCCATTACAGTAATTAACTTAGCAGCTGGGGTAACAGACATTTACCATTTGTCTTCACAGTATCCCTGATTTAGGATTGTTCCAAAGCCATTTTTGGACTCTGTTCAATTCCCAGGTGTAAGATGAAAAAGAGGGGACACTGAGAAGGGGAGTTCTGAGAAGTTGCAGGGGTAGTACCTGTTCCAGATGTCTATCAGGGTATCCTCAGGAATTCTGCATTTTTCTTCACTAGTCTTAGCCTTGGACCATCATTTCATCAGCACTGACTGAATGGAGAGCGTGGCAGAGCAGCCTAAAACAGAGAATGTTTTCAGAAATGATTACTCTGATGCTCAAATTAACCTGCTCGTTATTGAGGATTTATTAAAGGAAAAGTGCAGAATTTTTCATTGCCTATTCATATCCTTAAACCACAAAATCCCTATGGCAGGGAATTTTTTTTTTCCTTCATGTTTTGTTGTCGACTATATAGATATAAATGGTTTTTGTTAATTACTTCCTTTCTGTGTTGTCTCACTGGAGCTCCTTTCTTCACAGGGCTGTGCCAGAATTACAGTTATATTATTAAGTATATGGCCAACCTGAAAATTAAGAAGAAAATAAAGTTGTTCTCCGAAGCCAGATCACATGACAGAGCAATAGCAATTTCGTTGATTTAATTCATCAACAAAATATATTGAAAGGATCCATTTTGTTTATGAGATAATTTTCAAGACTTTCAGGACCATGATGCCAGATTTATCTTTTTTTTTTTTTTTTAAGTTTGTTCTGGCCAGAGCAAATTCTGTACAGTGCCACATTAAAGAAGGTTTGTTAATACCCTCTAAGATGTAAAGCAGCATGCCAAGGGCACTGGAAACTTTCTCTGTTGCAAGGAATTGGCTTTGCTCCACTGCAAGGAATGGGGGAATGCTAATTTACAGCAACTGAGGACCTAGCCTGTGCTGTTAATCATAATTATGGACTTATTTTGGGAGGTGCATTTTCTAAAGCAGTTGGGGGAGACAAGAAAATTAAGTTAAAATTATTTTCTTCCACAGGAGGTAAAAGTAGTACATAAATAAATACTTGGTGTTGCAGTAGATCTTTAAAACCTACAATAGTTTTCTGGCACTGCAGCGTCCTGTGATATTTTTTCCTCCAGCACATAATAGTAAGTTTCTGATAATAGTGCTCACAGACAGCTTTGATTATAACCACTTGTCAGGGAATGGGTAACTAGGAAAATAACACCATATTCAACTGTAAAAAATGCTGCCTGAAGTACATTAACACAGTGATAATTTCTGCTAATAGCAGCCTCCGAAGCCCATCCATTAGCTTTGAATTGAAATTCCTGCTTCATTTCTTTCTTTCTGGGCATTTCTGCCCTCTGCCCCTCTCTTCCACTGCTTGGGAGCAGCAGAACCACCCCCAGACTGCCCCCAAGAGTGAGGACAGACTCACTGTGTTGGGGCAGACTGGTGGGGACTGGGAATGGGACCCTGCTCACGGCCCTCGCCTGGGCAGCACCAGCACAGGGCATGGGGAGAGGCAGGGACTGTTTGCTCAGTAGGTTTGCCCTCTGTGGGAATCCCCCATCAGCACCCCACTCCTTCCCCCAGCACCCCCACCCTGCCCAGCCAGCAGCCACCAGCTCCAGGAATTACAGTCACCAGTGTAACAGGAATTTAGGTTTTCATTCATGTCTGAGGTTCCTCCAGAGGAGAGGGCAGGAGAGGTTGGAAGGGAGGGAAAAGAAAAAAGGTCTGAACAATTCGACTTCAAAGCAGAAGAATCACAGAATCACAGGGCTGTCAGGGTTGGAAAAGACCTTTACAATCCTCAAATGCAACCATCAAACACCACCCCACCGACCATTAAACCATGTCCTCAAGGGCCACATCCAAATGTTTTTTGAACACTTTCAGGGACAATGACCCCACCACTGCCCTGAGAAGTTTGTTCCCATGTTTACAACCCTTTCCATGAAGAAATTTTCCCTAATAGCAAATCTAAATCTCCCCTGGCAAAATTAAGACCTTTTTGTCTTGTCCTGTCACTGGGACACACCTGACCCCCACCTCAGGAGCCTTCAGGTAGTTTTAGAGGGCAATAAGGTGTCCCCTCACTCCACTCAGTCTCTCCAAACAGGGAAAATGCTCAAAGTATTTCCTTTTGACAGATTTAGTAGAAGCCCATTGATATTCAAGTCAGGAGGATATTTCTGTGGGGACCTATTACATCTGATTGGGAAAATAAAATGTTACCCACATCCACAATTACTTCTATAAAGACCACTGATCTCATTCCTGAGCTTTTCTCTTTAGCATTAGTTAACCAAAACTCTGGTAAGAACAGGCTCTTGACAATATAATCCTAAAATAAGTTTTGTGTTGGCAGGCAATAGCAACTGGGAGTACTTTCCTCTATTTCTGGATTTGGGATAACGACACTCCAATGAGTGGCTAATCTGGTGTGCTTGTGTACATTCAAATTAAAATCACACCTTGGGGGCAAGTCACATCTTCTCTGACCTACACAGGTAAGAGCCAGATGTAACTCTAATGCAGCTATTCCAGGCTCACTTCAACTCAAAGGAAAGAATAAGGGTGGAGAAACTTTAGAGCAATCCATTATTTGGCAGAGCACTGCATGTATTACTAAGTATTTTCTAGGAGGAACTATTTTATTTGGCTTTTACCATTTTTTTTTTCACAATTATCTTCTTTTGGCCACCTTGATACCCACCTGAAAAACCTGCAAGCAGCTGAAAAAGCAACTCATTCTAAAACTTAGCAGAGTATCTTCATGCTTGTGCATTCAGAGAAATCAGATTTGGGGTATTCGTGCTAGGAGTGTTTAAAGGCTCATCAAGTTAGGAGATACAGAGAGCCCTTGGAGACTTGGCCAATCAGAGGTAGGCAACACAATCTGATTATCAAATATCCCTGATCTATCCAGAGGATAGGAAATTTCAAAGAATTATCCTCTAAGAAAATTGAAACAAATAAATGAACCCCCCCCCAAAGCCATTAAAAGATGTGATAAAAGAGGTTTGCTGCCCCTGATGAATTTTTCAGTTGGTTCATAGCACAGTGCAATGAGTGCCAGGGCAACACTAAAGGGATGAAGTCAATCACACAAAGCAGGCAGTAACAACCCTCCAGGAGCCTCAGCCTGTAAAACTCCAGCCTCAACCAGCACTGAGACTTCAATCACTCTAATTTATCCTCCGGGGTAGGCAGCCCCCTCAAAATTTGGGTTTTAGATGTTCAAGCTGGTAACTCTCATCTCTATCACTGAAAATGCAGTGGCAAAATAAATCAAAGGGAAGAAGTGCTCAGCAGTGGGATCCTCCTCGGGGTTTCCCCGTCCCTTTGGGATGGCTCTGGGATGTCAGATGGGAGCAGCCATGGGAGCCTGGGCTTCCTCCTGTCTGACACAGCCCTGAGCACATCCCTGCTACCTAAAACACTAAAGCTTACAGGAATAAATGCTTTGTTTGTTTGCTTCCAATTAGGAGCTAATGAAATCCCAGGAAGACACTTGCAGGTGATTTGTCACAGAACTGACCTCAGTAGTGTGTTCCTGTGTGGAACTTCCCTCTCTGCCTGTTCTGCTGACACAAACTGGACCACACTTCCTTTCCCAAAGACATTAGAGCTTTACTTTACTGGTTTTTCCTCCAAATTACCTACCTGGCTACTGTCACCATTGATCTTTTGAGTCCTTGACTGAGTAATCAGTCAGAGAGCTAATTAATGTAGTGACTTGGAGGGAAGGATGAAATGAAAAAGGGGATTTTTTTTTTCCTTATTCTTGATGTTTTTATTGCCTTTGAAAGGTGCTTTATCCATAGCATAAAGGAGCATTTGTCTGTGCTTTTTCCTCCTGACAGTTCACCTACCGTAAATCTGTTTCTCAGCTATTAACAGAAACCAGGAGAATTTCACGGGAATGGAGATACTGAAATCTAAGAATAAAAGAAATCTAAGATTTTGCATTTGTTTTTCCCCTACTGACACTCATGGACTGCAGTGTGTATTTGCAGTGAGTAGCAACTGCAAGACCTGACCCAGATTTTCAGATGGTTTTAGAACTAAAACAAATGCTTTAAAATTAAGATTCCTTTGTTATATTTGATGGGGAAAAAAGGTGGGTTTTTTTTCTCTCCTTCCTTCTGGGTCCCCTCCCCAGAATTTATCCAGAGTAATTTTTAACCAAAATGGGTCAAACTCAGGTGCCTGAACAAATGGTTTAAACACCACCACTCAGTTTGACTTTAGTCTGGGACCAAAGACATGAGAAAAGGGAATCACGGAATAGTT
The DNA here is from genome assembly GCA_020086605.1 of Lanius collurio. Taxonomy (NCBI): domain Eukaryota; kingdom Metazoa; phylum Chordata; class Aves; order Passeriformes; family Laniidae; genus Lanius; species Lanius collurio. The sequence goes on from JACBWW010000055.1 coordinate 1,379,210, forward strand.
TGGGCTGGAAGGGCCTAAAGGATCATCCAGTTCCACACCTTCCACTACCCCAGGTTGCTCCAAGCCCCAAAGCCCCATCCAACCTGGCCTTGGGCACTGCCAGGGATGGGGCAGCCACAGCTTGTCTGGAATGCCCCATGCTAAAACATATATTCCAAAAGTACACATCAGGGTCCATGGTTTAAAAGAAAAATATTCAAATGTTAATGACTAAATTCTTCTAAAAGAGTAAATGAACTATTTACAAGTTAGCAGTACACAGATCCTGTTTTCCTCATCCTCTAAGAAGCACAGAGGATTCTTGTCACTGTAATAACTCTGGTAACTGGAAAGGTATTTAATTTCCTTTATTCTCAAGGAATTCTACATGCCCTGGAACAGCTCTTTAAATCCACAGAGTTAACCCCATCCTGCCATGCACACAGAGATGGGTATTTACATATTCTGCAGCAGGATTTAAACACTGCTGTCCACAGGGAGCTGATGAGCTGAAAATGGTTTAATAAGCTTTCTCTTAAAATTCTTTGGGGAGGCAGATATTAGCATCAGCAGTATTTGTTGCTAAATGCAAATAAAATCATGGTGCATGTGGGAATTGTGCTGCCCATGCTCCAGGAAGCAGCGAGCCCAGGGCTGCAGCAAGCAAGTGGCAATTAAATATTTCACACCTGCCTGCGTGGCTCTTCATCTGCAGCACCACGGCCACATCCAGCAACAATGAATGGTGTTGGGATGGAATCCCCATCTCATCATTCTGTGGTTATGGAGAACCCCATTTCCTACAAAGACTTACATGGGAAGTGTCTGAGAAACCCCTGTTGCTATAAAGAATGACACAAAAAGAAAATACAGCAGTCCAAAAAGCAGCCTGCCCTCCAAGAGAGTCAGCATTGCCTGGGCTGAGTACTGCAAACTGAGCATGTTTTATTAATTCAAGTATCAAGACAATAATAAATTAAGCACCTAGATATACAGGGGGAAAAGGCAATGTCAGCAGTAACAGGCTTTTTAGACTTGACCTCCCAATTTGTGCAAAAATTAAAAATATTTCTGAAGTTTACTATAATTAAAGATTAATAGAAATGCCAGTAAAGTTCTGAAAAGTTTATGAAGCTAAACCTTGCCAAACTAACTCAACATTTTTCTTCTATTATTGACTTTTAAGATGCAAACTCTGATCTCTACAGACTTCAGCAAAGCATTTCTTAGATGTGGAAAATTACTTGTTTAACCTCAAGCAGTTCTCTGTGGAGGAAAAGCTAAGGGGGATATAATGATGAGTTGTGTCAAAAGGGGAATTGTTCAGTTATGGGGAGCTCATTAATGAATTTTCAGTGATGAGTCTCAGGGAAAAAATAGCAACATCTTTGCCCATGGCACAAGTGATAGACACAGCCACATGGAGTTTGCTGTGGGAAAGGCTGATGAGGATGAGAATCTCCTGCTGGAAAAACAAGATTACTTTGAAGCTGAAGTCTGTGGGCAACCTGGATGGAATCTAAAGCTGTGGAAAGCTGGGTGACACCCTTGGGGACTGAGTGAGGGGTCTTCTGAGCTGCCTCACCCAATTTTGGTTATTCAGGAGCTGGAGAAATCAGCCTGAGGCAGACATGCAACAGGACTATTTGGGTGAACCAAAGAGCCAGGAAAAGAGAGGGAATTGGATCTGTTTAGACAAGCAAAACTGAGGCTTTTTTAAACCAGCAGGATGGGGGTAAGGGAGGAGAGAGGGGGTGCCATGTGAGTGCTCTGTTAAAGCACACTGTGGGAAGGGGGTGGGACAGCACAGATTTCAGGGACACCCAGGAATGTTGGCATTGAAAGGGGCTGGCAGGAGAACCAGCCAGCCCAAAGCAGCCACTCAGATGTTTGAGCAGTGTCTGGGGTAGCCTAATGCAAGCACCAGCAGCAAAATAAAGAACTAACGTGGAGGAAATTTGTAAATTCATTAAAAGAGGTCTAAAATATGTTTTTATGTGATAACAGGGAACTGGATTTGGTCACCCAGCAGTGCCTTTCAATCCCTTGCTGCTTGCTGGGTTTCAGCCCATTTAATTATGAATCCTATCACCATAACCATGGTGTGCTGCAGCCTCAGGTACCAGAACAATACTGATCTTCTTCTGGTAACTCCTGTGCTCAAAATGGGGTTATGCCTCAAGCACCTGTAGGAAATAGCTTTGGAGGGGGCCAATTTAACTAAATTTCAGTGACTACCAACAATTCAGCCTTTTGCCCCTTGAAATAGGAATAATCCTTTTGGTTTGCATTTGGGTGCAAGAGACTCCTGCACCTTGCTTGGGGATCCTCAGCCCTGTGCTAATCTAAATAATAACCAAAAAAGAGACAACTAACCCTAATATTAGAGCGTGCTGTGATGTTTTCTCTTAGCAGAGAAATATTTTGTCTTTTAGACCACAGGAAAACAGCCTGAGGCTGAATAAATGCAAGGAGCAGCTGCAAATTGCAAAGGCAAATTTGCATGCCCCCATATCATGATAGCATGGGTTAGTGCAGCAGCAGTGCCAAGGCAGTCCAAACCTGCTGGCTGGGCTTGTTTGCAGAGTACCTGACACTGGGAGATGATCAATTTTTATAATTTAGTTAGAATTAGAAAATAACATGTGCCAACTTTCTTTTCAGGGTAGCAGCACCTCTTCTGTAACCACGTATTGGCTGCTCAAGGTTATCACTGCAGGGCTGTCAGAGGCTTCTATCACATCCTTATCTCATCAGCAAGTTACCTCCTAAATTTTCTTTATCCCCAGCAATGATGCATGCAGGCAAAAAAGGCTGTGGATTGATCAGCAATTACAAAGTTGATTTTGTGGATCTAAACAGCTGCAGAAGGTTTTGTGCAGCAGCATTTCCCCCACGTTGGTACTGCCCTCGTGAGAGGAAAATTCAATGGAAACGTTTAATTTCATGAAGCTGGTCTGGCAGACAACATTCACTTAACATCAATTAGTGTTATAGCTGATAATTTGGGCCAGGGCAGTATAAGATTGACAGGCAGAGCTTGGGGTGGGCATGATATGGCTAAAGGGGATGCCCTGGGGATAAAAGGGGATGCCTCTGCAGCTGAGGTGCTCCTCCCCTGTCACTTCACTCCGTGTGTGTTGAACTAAGCAGCAGCCCCACAGGACACTGCTCCTGTTATTAGGAATTGCAATAAAACCCAATCTGAAAGCAGTTGGTCTTTGTGTACATTATATTCAGTGAAAATGGGATTTGCTTCCCAAACTGCTGGGATGTGTTTTGGCTGTTGCAGCCAAAATCTTTAAACCAAAGGTGGTTTTTGTGTTTTGTCTGTTTAAGTGTTGGGCACAGCAGTGATGGTGGTCAGATATACATTATTTACTGAGAAATCATTCTGTCCTTCTTAAGCCTTGTTTTTACTAACTTTAATTCAGTAAATGCAGCTTGGGAACCAGAATTTGGTAGCTTAGGAATCAAAAGTTTATGGGAATTGGGTTTGTTTTCTTGCTCCCAAAGCTTGTAGGTGACCTGAAAGGAGTCATGAGAAGTGTTGTAAAGTTGTAAAAAAGGTAACTCGGGGCTGTTCAGCCCCTAAAGCAGAGCTGCAGTCCCTAAACTTGCATTTAGAGAAATGGATCCACAGCATCACCACAAGGTAGCCATGTAAATTATCCCATAGGAGAACATTGGGACAAAGATGTGTCCTAAATCTCATAGTCCATACTGGACTATGAATAAACTCCTGCCTGTTTGGGATTACCCTGATATTTATGTCAAGTGCCCATGGATAATTTATCAATCTTTAGATAAGGGTCAAGGCCAAGTTTTTCAGCTCAATTCCTTCTTCTGCCACTGCTCTGAGCACTTCCACCCATCTCCATCCCTGCCTTGGCTTCCTCTCAGCATTTTTCCAGAAGTACCCCATTTCTCACCCCAATTTCTCCTTTGTTGGGTGCCTCCAAAGGTGAAAGCTCACAGAAGTACAGGAAACACTGAAAGAAGATATTTTCTTTTGAACTGTTGGGCAAGAACAGAGCCCTGTGTCCTCTGGCACAATCCCTGTGGAGGATAAATCCTGGCTCCTGACTTGTGGGGAGGTTATCTCAGGCAGCACAGAGGGGTGGCACCAAGGGGCAGGCAAAGCCCTGCTCCGACAGAGGCACTTCTGAGCACGAGCTGAAACAGATTGTTAAAAGCATCAGGGAAACATCACAATCCAAATCACGGCCATTGTGAGCTTTGGGCTGGAAATTCTCACTGCAATGCCAGGATTAAAGCACTTGTGTTTCACCTCTGTGTCTTAAGGCACTGGGGGGTTGTGCATAAATTTCAAATTTCCCTTTAAGTTCTCACAGCCTTGCCAAGGTGGCCTAAGGACAAATCCATTAATCTGTGTGATGTGCAGGTCTGTTTACATTATGGGAGTTATGGAAGCAGGTAGAGCTCATCAATAATTAAAGGCTTTGTGAGTAAAGTAGAGATGTGTCCACTTTCTTCCACCTTCTCAGGGTTTCTGTGTAAGCCCCACAATCCTTATGCTTTCCTTCTGGGTAATTTTAAGGGACAGCATTTTGAGGGAGGGCAGCTCCAATTGTTGCACCCACAGAGGTTGTGTGAGCCTCTCCTTTCTCATAGAAACAAACTGGAGGAATTACCAATGTAAAACAGGGATTGGAAAGGGAAGGATCAAGCTCCCTGGTTCTGTTTTGATGGCAGTCTGTACGAGGTGTAATAAAATCAATAGTTTCTCTCTCTGAAAAGGTTCTTTCTGTCTCCAGCAATGACAAGAGGGTAGTGGGCAAAGAGCTCTATTAACTGTTCTTTAAGAATCAATCACACTTAAAAGCAATAGTCAAAATGACAGCAACTACACAAAAGATGAATAATTTTTCACACAAACAGCCTGAATTTCAGAGAAGTGACACACTTTTAAAGAGATAGTAGATAAAATAGCTGGCTCTCTGGAAACCAAGAAAATACTAAGCATTTGTTACTAAAGACACTGAAACAAAAATGCTCAGATCTTGAAGGGTAAAAGCCAAAATATCAATTCAAACCACCCGAGCAAGAGCACGAGATAATGATCAAAATTCACTTGATTCAATTTTGAATGTCATATCAGGAAGCTCCAAATTCCTGATGCTGCAGTCAGGAAGAAAATCCCCAGAGCAGTGTCACTTCTGCTGTCACAAACCAGGGCTTTCCCTGTGTAACAGCCCTCTGAGCCTCAGGATCTGGCACGAGGCTGTGCCAGGGCAGGTTTGGGGAGTAGGAAAAGATTCTCCCAGACAATGGTGGGCACTGAAGAGGCTGCCCAGGGAATGGGCACAGCCCTGGGAGCTCCAGGAGTTTTTGGACAACGCTCCCAGGGACACCCAGGGTGGGATTGTTGGGGTGTCTGTGCAGAGCCAGGGGTTGGACTGGATGATCCCTGTGGGTCCCTTCCAACTCAGGATATTCTGTGCTTTCCTGATCTGGTGAGGATGTGAGCTGATCCAGCACAGAGCCTTTGTCTCACACCAAATGATAACCAGCTGTGTTAAATCTCTGTATTATATCCATGTCCAGCATCAAGATGTAATTGGCAATTACAAAGTCACATTAAACATTATGTAGCAAGCTATTTAAATACATCAGAACTGCATAAAACACAAGGAAGAATAATCCTCTCAGGTAAAAGCCATATTCATGCATAAATAATGAGGGGGAAATATGGCAGTCAGCTTGTTGTGCTGTCTCACACTGAGGTTTCCATATGGCCCCAGTGGTGTGCAAGAGCAAGTGGAAGCCAGAGCTGTGCCTGGAGAATCATTCCCTGTTGACCCTGGGTGAGTTTCTTGTGGCTCAACAACAAGCATGAAAGCCCCATCAAGGCCAAGAAGCTCTGGTTAACATCTCCCTCCTCCTGGCTGGGATGCAGGGTTTGGGATGCTGGGGTGTCAGTTTGAGGCAAAAGCAGGCAAGAGCTGTGAGTTGGAGCTGCAGGCTGGAGGACTTTGTAAGTGTGTGTTGGGGAGGATGAAATAAGGAAACCTTATAAATATGACTGCTTGGCAAAAGATTCTGGAAATATAAAATCTGTAAGTGAAATAGAAATGAAAGCTGGCTTTGAAATATAAGATACCAAGCTGTTAGTTACTGTACAACTAAAAAACAACGGGCTGGCCAGCTGAAGGAGAATCCCTCTGCATTGAACAATGGCTTTAGCAAAGAAGAGGATGCTTCAGCAAACAGAAAGGTCCAAGGGTCAGAGAGACCCTGCCAGTGTGGCAGGGAAGAAAAAAGTAGCTTTAGGAAGTAGTTTTTAGGAGTTAAAATGTACCACAGTATGGTAATGTAGTAGTTGTGATGGGTTGTATGTGAATTCTATAAGGACTTCTGTCTTCTATTGATTGGATGTTGTACCATTGCCATATTCAGTATAGGAAGAGATAGAATATCATGGAACCAGACTTTTACCTCTCTTAAGCTCTCTACTCTTCCCTCTTACCCTTACTCTCTCTCGCTCTCTCTGGGGATGCTCTGAGCTGTGGCAGCTCCAGCAGAGCTCCTGCACCCACAACCCTTGCAAATAAACTGCACATTTCAGGAGCTGCCTTGAACTGTAGAAATCATCCCTGAACCGACTGAGCACAGCACCCTATATATATATTCTACAAGTGTGGACACCTGACTGTCCTCTGTCTTTTCATGCTGTCATGTTTCTTTGTTGATGTCTCTGTTTTAAGATCTTTTTTGCTCCATGCATCACCAATTGCCTTTTGTTTTCTCGCAGCAGGAAAGGCTCAGTTAATCCATATGTCATGACAAAAAGTCCAGCCTTCTCTTTGATAGGAACCAAGCATGACAGCAATCTATCGAAAAGGTGTTTTGGACTATCATTTCTTCCAAGCTAATTTATTGACTGGATGGCTTTCAAAAATAATAGGTCTGTTTCCCAAGATAATGAGCTGAGATGTGACTCACAAAGTCCGTGTGAGCACACAGACAGCCTAATTATGAGAAATAAACTAATAACAACCCATCAGTCTCTAGAAATCACTATCTGTTGTGATGTACAAGTCTAAACATCAGAGAACATGAATGTTTCCACCTGTTCCCTTCTGTGGTGATTTTGTTTTATTACCCCTAGATATGTAAAATAAATTTCTTACCATTAAGCCCAGATCAGGATGCTGAGAAAGATCTGATCTTTGTAGCCAGGGGGTGACACTTTTGCTGAGCAAACTCCAGCTCCAGGATGTGGTTATGAGGGGAAAATGCTATTCAAATGGGTATTTAGTCAGAGTCCACAGATTTATAAATCAGAGCTGGCAAAGTGAATCATCCATGCAAATAAAAGCCCTTTAACACACCCCATTGACCACATTTTTTCCCCCAGTATATTTCACTTTAAGTACAGATCACAGTGTAACTACATAAAGAATGTATCTCTCCTGTAGCATTTGTGGAACAATTTAAACCATTTTTAACAAATAGTTTCTGCCACTCATTTTCCCATTTCTAAGACAGATGATGGACGGGCCACAGCCAAGTTTGCCTGTGGAAAAGGCATATTAAAGAAACGGGGCATGCTTAGGAAACATGAATTATTCTCTCTCAGTGAATCTCCTGCTTCTAACAAATAAAATGCCCACAATCTTATCTTCCAGAATAAGGGACTGTGTCCAACTTGTGCTGGAGCTGTAAGAAGACTGTCACTTCCTAGTCCAGCCAGTTTTCAGCTCGTGGGCCCCTGAGGGAAAATCTCTTCCTGCAGAGAGCTTTTCTGACATGTTTACAACATACCAAAAAAAATGAGTATTCAAAGAAATTTCACCACGTTCTCCTCCCCTCAGCTGTAAATGCAACAGGGGTTTTTTTATGATTACTGAGTACCTGTGCTCACTGTGGAGCAATCAGCTGTAAAACCAGGGGAACAGTGGGAAATTCTGGCCCTGTGTGTGTTTATCACTTCTCCAAGGCTGGCAATTTTAACTCTGACCCTGAATCCTCCCAACCTTCACTTTGCTGGTGAAACATCTCTGCCTCGTGTTACCAAGGAAAGAGATTGCTGCCTTAAAATGCTCCTGGCCTTGCCCAGCACATTTCTTGTGCCACAACTGGCTGGCTTTTCACTGCCAGGAAAGCAGAGCCCACGTGCTCAAACAAACAAACCAAAGCTGCAGAAGTTGCACTCCCAGGAGCATTTCTAATTTCCCCTAAGGATGCAGAGCCCCCTCTCCCAGGGTGAGCTCTGGGCTGCTGGGGGTGCTCTGCCTTTGGCCCACATTTCCCTGAGTTATGATGGGATTTTTCCAGAGTGCTGTACTTACATCAACACTTCTTAATGCTCAGTGAGACTTTTGACAGATCTGGTTTGTTCTGGGGATGGACAGACAGTGGAGCCACAGAGTCATCATTATTTTCTAACCCTGTTTTGTCTTTAGAACAACAGATGTCCATTGAAAAGAAAAACGTGTTTCCAATGCTTTTAAGATTACCAGGATTTTCCATCCACAAATGTCTCCTATAAAATCTGTTCCTGAGAAAAGTGAGTGACCCAAAGCCCCATTTGGAGCTGCCCTGAAGAATCCCATTTACACAGACTTCCACTTTCCTCTCCTTTTGGGGCCCTGACTGAGGCCTCCCTTTTGAGCAGTTCCCAGTGATTGTGGGGCTGTGCAGTGGGAAAAAGTACATTTAGCAGAGATGAACAGATGCATTTTTCATTGTGAAATAAAACCTGGACCTTAAGGGGTGAAATTCTGAGACATAAATAATCCTATGGTGCCACAGCAACCCTCTTACAGGAAGTTTGAAACCAATTTGCCATAAATATTTTGGTGCAAGCCCAAGTACACAAACTCAGCACCAGGTGGGTATTTCTAACAAGTGCAGGTGGTACAGGGACCTGTTGGTTTCAGTTAAGCTTTGTAAAACCCACCTTGTGCCATGGTGTGCCGGGGGAGACAAATAATGAGGCTACACAAGCCCAAGGGCTTCACTTCCAGTGCAGACTTTGGGATGTGGGAGAGAAATTTGCACTGAAAATAAACAACTCACAGCACACTGAGAGCAGCAGGGCAAGGACAAGCAGGATGAGAGCTGCACTGGGGGGAAGAAGGGAACTAAAATGTTTTGTAGGCCCCCAGTTTCCATCAGCTGGGTACAAACACTTTATTCATGTTCCCAATGAAACTGTGGATTGTTTAAGGTAATAAACATCCACTGTTAATCATCTCACTTGGCACTTTTGAGTGTTCATCCTGCAGATCTCAGAACACTTTACAAACTTCTGGCAAAGGCTGCCTGAAAGTTCTGGAGAAGTTTTCCTGAATGTTATCAGCAATTCATAGACAGAAAGAAAAAATTCAATTAAAAAAAAAAAGCACAGCAAATATTTTTCCATTATATTAACATTTAGGGATGTCCCCTGAAACAAAATCAGTTGGGAAGAAATATACAGTGGTAGATTACATTTTTATAGTTTAAATAAACCACACATTGGAAGAAGGAAATGATCATCCTTCCCTCCCAGGGGGAAAAAAGGCCACTTGGAACACATCCAAAGTGAAGCAGAGATGGGAAGCTCAGAGCAGTTATCTTGAGGGCCAAGCCAATGCAGCAGATCATGGGAAGCTCAGATGAACATTATCAAACACAGTTTTATGTTTTGTGACTTAATGAACATCTTTGAACTCTGTGAAGAAATTGCCACAAACTGGGGAAGGATTTCCCCCCCCTATTTTCTATTTCCCATTTCTGTTTTGGCTCTGAAATAAAGCTGGTAAATAAAAAAATCCCTTTGAAAGAAAACATGGACAGGTGTCCCCAACTAACTTTTATATTCCTTGAACAGATTCTGCTGTCAGTGAAGAGAGCAGAAGAGTGGAAGAAGAGTTTCAATGTAGTATTTGCGACTTTCTGGAGGAGGAAATGCTGTTTCTCTCAGCAGCCAAGTTCTTTTGGCCCTGTAAAATGTCAGCTATTCCTCAAACACCTGGAATGGTGCAGGAGCAGGAGGTGTGTGCAGAGAGGAACAGAGAGCCAGCAGCAGCTCAGGGCAGGTCCAAACACCTGAGGAGCAGAATCCATCCTGCTGCAGCTCCGAAGGAATTCTGTGGCACAAAACCCCGAGGGATAGGAACAGGGATGGGTGGGTGACAGCAAAAGGCTTTCCACCAAGGTGTCCTGGAATATGAAAGGCAGGTGGATTGAAAGAGCCTTTCACAAAGATTCCTTCCCAAAGATCCTTCAGACCAGACTTTTTCATGAGCCAGCACTTCCATGGATCCTGACAAAACAAATGTGCCGGCTTAGGGAACTCTGCAACCACGATTTTGGGGTTTTTTTCAGCGTTTGAATATTTGGAGTTTAGTTCAATCTTCATAGTCACCTTCTCGGAAATTTTCACTTCAGTAAGACTGAAACCTAAACCAAAGTGATTTTACCTTCCCAGGGCTTCGTTGGGCCAGACAAGAAGGAGACAAAGGCGGAGCCGAAGCTCTCCGAGCTCAGCCCAGAACTGCTCTCCGGCCGGACCCAGCTCTCCCCCAGCCTGCCCTGCCCGCGGAACGCGGGGTGCCTGGAAATTCGGGGATGGAGGGAGATGTGGGCATGCCCCGAAACGTGGGAATGCCCGGGGAATGCGGGAATGCCCGGGAGGTGAAGGGAATGATCGGGAGCTGCGGGGATGCCCCGGGCCATGGGGGACTGTCGGGAGATGCGGAGATTCCCGGGAGGGGTGGGAATAGAACGGGAGGTGCGGGAATGCCCGGGAGGTGCGGGAATGCCCGTGGAAAGCGGGAATTGCCGGGAAAACCGGGAATTGCCGGGAAAACCGGGAATTGCCGGGAAAACCGGGAATTGCCCAGAAGGTGCGGGAATTGCCGGGAAAAGCGGGAATGCCCAGGAAAAGCGGGAATTGCCCAGAAAGTGCGGGAATGCCCGGGAAAAGCGGGAATTGCCGGGAAAAACGGGGATGCCCAGAAGGTGCGGGAATGCTCAGGAAAAGCGGGGATGCCCGGGAAAAGCGGGAATTGCCCAGAAGGTGCGGGAATTGCCGGGAAAAGCGGGGAATACTCAGGAAAAGCGGGAATTGCCGGGCAAAGCGGGAATGCCCAGAAAGTGCGGGAATTGCCGGGCAAAGCGGGGATGCCCAGAAAGTGCGGGAATGCCCGGGAAAAGCGGGGAATTGCCGGGAAAAGCGGGGAATTGCCGGGAAAAGCGGGAATGCCCAGAAGGTGCGGGAATTGCCGGGCAAAGCGGGAATTGCCGGGCAAAGCGGGAATGCCCAGAAGGTGCGGGAATGCTCGGGAAAAGCGGGAATTGCCGGGCAAAGCGGGGATGCCCAGAAGGTGCGGGGATGCTCAGGAAAAGCGGGAATTGCCCAGAAGATGCGGGAATTGCCGGGCAAAGCGGGAATTGCCGGGCAAAGCGGGAATTGCCGGGCAAAGCGGGAATTGCCGGGCAAAGCGGGGATGCCCAGAAGGTGCGGGAATGCTCAGGAAAAGCGGGGAATGCTCGGGCAAAGCGGGAACTGCCGGGATGTCCCCCAGCATCGGGGGTGTGGCGCCACCTGGCGGCCCCGTCCCGGAAGGGCACCGGGCGCTCGGCCCCAAATCGACCCCACGGCCGCGCAAACCGAAGCTCTCCGGGATCCCCGGCATGTGCTGGCTCTGCTGAGGAGCTGAGTGTGAATAGAAGGGACGTTTCAATAATTCAGGGTTAAAGGTCATCGAACAAGGAGAGAAGAAAGAGGAAGAAGAATGAATCTCACACTGACTCTACATGAGTGGTAGAGAATAACTGGGGAAAAAATACCCCTTGTGTCAGAGAAAAACACCAGAAGGATTGGAGAAGTTTCTTGTGTAGCAATCAGGATCATAAAGCCATGGAATCGTTAAGGTTGGAAAAGACCTCTAAAGCCATTAATTCCAGTGCCAGCCCAGCACCACCCTGTTCACCATTAAACCCTGTCCTCAAGTGTCACATCCACACAGCCTTTGAACACTTCCAGGGATGGCGACGCCACCACAGCTCTGGGCAACCTGTTCCACTGCTTGACAACCCTTTCCATGAAGAAATTTTCCCTCATATCCAGTTTAAACCTCCCTATGTGCAACCCGAGGCTGTTTCCTCTCATCCTGACACTTGTTGGAAAGGTGACCAACTCCCACTTGGCTCCAGCCTCTGTGTTTCCTGAGCAGTTCAGGTGCCAGTGCCATCCCTAGACTGTAATGGATAAAAATAAAGTAAAACAAACCTTGGGACCACACCTGAATGGTTTAAGGAGCACCCACCCTGTCCTGACAGTGCCCATACCTGCAGAAAGCAGAGCCGTGCTGTGCAAATTGAGAGCCAGAACATCTCAGCATTTTCCCACCAGGCTGCACTTGTGAGAAATATTTCTGTCCCTGGATGTTCTCCTTACAAGGTGTTAAATCTGGCCAACAAATGCACTGCTCCTTTTTAATGCAGACCATGGCTGCACTTCAGTCAGCCTTTCTCCCCTCATTAAAAAGTAAAACAACACCTCATCAGCACCAGGTGATTTGCATACAGAGGCTTCCCTGCCACGTCTTGAAACGCAAAGTCACATTTCCTTGAAAAAAACCCCAAAAAGATTATGTACTCACTTCAAAGGGTTTATTTACTATTCAGCTTCTGAGAGGTTACTAAGCACCCCAGAAGGATTTGCTGAATTTGTGTCTGCAAACACTGTCACGTATGTGCTCCAGTCGTTGACTTTTGTGGTGCTTATTGTCAGGAAGAGATGAAGTTACAGGTCACACAGCCCTCAATCCACATGGAGGTTCCTAAACCAGCTTGGATAAGTTTCTTGCTGATGAATATGAATCAGAAACCTAAAATGTGGCGAAACATAGGTGGCCTTTGTCCAGAAGGCAGCTGCATTCTAGGAGGGACTTAAAAATATGACCCACCAGGGAGCTTGGAGTGAGGAATTTTTGCTGTGTTCCCTTCCTTTTAAAAAGGAGCTGGCGATCATCAATCAGCCTGTTTGCCTCTTCCTTTGGTGTCTCTCCTCTTCTTGTTTCCCTCATCATCCTGTTCAGTGGTGTCAGCATTATTGGCCACTACTGGGGTGGCTCTAGGGATGGAGACCCCAGTTAGAAGCTCTTTACTGCATATTTCACACGTGTGCTCATACCCTGTATTTTCTAATCCTTTTTCCAAATTCCATTCAACAACAGAGTCCTGATCTCAGGGATAAATATGGTCTCAAAGTAAAGTCCATATAAACTTCAAGGCAAAAGGAATATATAAGATATTGGACAGAGAAGTAGTATGATCAAAAAAACCCCATTTTTTTTCAGACTCCATCTTTAGGTGCAAAGGAAAATAACTTAAATTGGCAGGACCACATTGCTGGTTGGTTGTTTCAGTAAAAGCAGCTCATTATTTGAAGGGAGAAACTCTTCCCCCAGCCTAAAAGAAATGGAGATTTACAGTATGGTCCCCATTTGGCTTGGGATGACATCAAGACTTTTCAACATGGTATCCAAAACAGTCAGAAGCCCAGGGTTTGGAATATTTTAATCACAGATCCATGGAAAAGAATCCCAGAATGGTTTAAGTTGGAAGGGACCTTAAAGATCTTCCTGTTCCACTCCCTGCCATGGCAGGGACACCTTCCACTTGTTGCTCCAAGCCCTGTCCAGCCTGGCCTTGGACACTTGCAGGGATCCAGAGGCAGCCACAGCTTCTCTGGGCAGCCTGTGTCCAGAAAGAATGGGGAATCCATGGCTGAATTCCTCTTTTCCCTGACCCTGAGGGGGCTGGGACTGCCATGTGTCACCCCTGAGGAAGGTGTTACCCATGCACTTTTATTCCTGTAGGAGATGTTGGGGTGGAAAACAGCTCAGATCACAAAGGCCTGACTGGCTGGGATTGCTGTTTTTAAAGGCAGGATCCCAGACAATGTTTCTTGTAGTCAAGGAGAATTTGAGTTGAAAGGAATTTAAATTGTGTCCCAACAAAGCACTGTGGCATGGAAACAGGAGAGAAAGGTTGGATGCATGTTCTGGATCTGCTTAATAATGTGAGGGTTTGGGGCCCAGGCAAGACCAAAAAGATTTCCAGGGATTTCAAGGCCTCTTGGGCAAAGTTTCCTGTTATATAGGACTGCTCTACCCAGGCTGAACTGCACAGTTTTGTAGGTGAGAAAACCCCCAGGGATGATCATTAGCCTGTGGCTTTGCACTCTGCAGCATTCTGTGTTTACATGCAGAAGTTGTGACCAGTGGTAACAGCTCTGGCACCTTAAAGAGTGTTTGGGATTGCCAGAAGTCATCCTGCACTAACTGAAAGTGTTGGGCATCTGCCACTTACAGGTTTATCCCAGAATCCCAGAATGGTTTGGGCTGGAAGAGATCTTAAATCCCATCCAGTCCCACCCCTGCCATGGGCAGGGCCACCTTCCACCATGCCAGGCTGCTCCCAGCCCTGCCAGCCTGGCCTTGGGCACTGCCAGGGATGGGGAGCCCCCAGCCCAAACAAGGCACCCTCTGAGGCCAATATGCCACTCATCAGGTTTAAACCAGCTCTTGCTCTTCTAGAACAACTCTTTTCCCAAGAAGGGACACCCAGGAGTGTCATCCAGCCCCTGACAACCCTGGAGGTTTCAGCTGTGTGGTGCATTTCATGGGAATATATCAAATCTCATGATGTATCTGCATGGGCTTTGGAGTGAGCTCTGAAAAGCACACTGCTAACAGTGTGGAGCTTGTTAAAGTCAGGGGTTCAGCTCTTCCCTTCAAATAAGGGAAGGAACCTGTTTTCATGAAAAATATCCTAGATACTGTAATTCCTATGGAAAAAAAATGGAAATTTATTTTCCATTTTAAAAAAATTAACTTTTCTTCAGACTAGGCAATGTGTCTTTGGTATTTATAGAGAAATATTGGCAAATTTGGTTGTAAGTGACAAAGAAGATGGGGAATCCTGACTGATTGGGAGGCTTCATGTCTTGAGAAAATCATATAAAACCTACTTTTTGAACAAGATTCAAAATTTGCACTAAAACACATGAAGAAAGCTCTGAAAAGACAGTGGATACTGAGCAGAGGGGGGAAAAAAGACAGTAAGCCCACTCTTAAACCTAAAATATCACCAAATACCATTGTGATAAATGTTAAAAATTCAGGTGTTTAGGGTGAACACATCAAAGTGGAATAAGAAGTTTACAACCTCCTCTACCCTATGGTTACTACCATCTATTAACCAAGCTCCATTTATGTGTCCCAAAGCAGAGACAACCTTCTTTTCTCAAAATACCCTGCAAAAGTGGAAGAGGGAGAGTCTGACTTCAAAAGCTCTCCACCACTGTAACAGCAGATCAAGTGTATTTTAATTAGAACAAGGTTCAGGCTGCAAAACACAGGCCTGGCTCTGGACCTAAACTGCTCTAACATGCAGCCTGGCTGTCATCTTTCATCTGGGGCCTCTTGCTTTTACTGTGGAAATAAAAATGAAAAAAAAGTCCTCCACTGTAGCATTGGTACGAGTCCAAATTGACAATAAAGTTGCTGCAGTTTCTTGGGATTGACCCAAACAGGAAGTTTTATCGCTGTGCATCGGCGTTAGTCGTGCCTCGGGTTAGGAGTCAGGTCAAAACAAAGCAATTGCCTCTTAAATTGTAAAGGGAAAAGAAAGTAAAAGTGAAATTTGGAGTATGCTGTAGTCAGTAATCTGATGTTGGCTTTAGCAGAATGAGGGTGTCACCCAGAGGAGTGTCTGTAGGAATTCCAGTCTCTGTTTTATGCACATAATTCACATTAAACAGCATTTCTGCGAGGTGCAGCCCTTAGGTAAACATAGTGCTTACTTGATTTGATTAGGAGTTGCACTTTTATTCAGTCATTCTTAAGGGTAAGAGGTCAGCAATTATTTTACCTTTAGATTTGGAGATTCATGCCATCTGAAACTGGAGAAAAAAATCAGCTCTTCCTAACAGCAGGTTTCTTTTACCTGTGCTACATGAACTCAAAAGCTCAATTGCTCTGCTGCTGCAGCTTTCTCCATTCTTTGAGTCTTTTACAGATAAAACAATTAATTTTAGGCAACCAGGAAGTTTACCTGAGCCACAGCAGAAAGCTCACCATAACAAAATACTATTTTACCAAAATTTGGCAAATTGACTCTCCCCGTTGCTGGCATTTGAATGTTAAAATAACCAATGATGTATTTTGATTTCCAATTGTTTTGGTTATTTCACCCTTTGGAATACCACAGCTCTAGACCAGATGTATTTTAATCTTCCTGCCCCTGCCAAATTTCTGTTTCCCATTTGCTGAGTGCTCTCATCACAAGCAATATGTCTATGTCACTTCCTCCCTCTATGTTCAGGCTTTTCCTTGACTCATGCAATCTGGAAGAAGCTAAGCTCAGAGGAAAATACAAGCCCTTTAGGGCTGCTATTTTTAAATACAGGAACTTCCATGGGGCTCTTTGAAAAGGAGATTCCTTTTGAAGATAATAAACAACATGCAAGAAGTAACTTCTACAGCTCCTCTCAAAAGTCTCCTGTCCCAGCCCTGGAGCAGGTCAGCAAAAGTGACTCTCCAAAAACTGTAAAATACACAAAGAAAAACCACAGAGAGTCAGGTTTCCAGGTGTGCCTGAAGCTGTGGGGTTTGGGATATTTGCTGAAACATGTGGACTGTCCCCACTGATCATGGATGCTCCTGTATCCCTGGAAGTGTTCCAGGCCAGGTTAGAGGGGTCTGGGAGCCACCTGGGACAGTGGAAGCTGCCCCTGCCCATGGCAGGAGCTGGAACTGGATGAACTTTAAGGTCCTTTCCAAGCCAAACCATTCTGGGATTCTGTGATCTGCCTCACCAGGCTTCTGGTATCTCCTCTCCCTCTCCTGCAGACACATCTTCAATCCCTGTGGGTGCAAGGCCAAGTGCCCATGAAACAAATCCTCCTCTTTGCACATTGAGTGTCCCAGTATCCCACAGTGGTGGGCAGGAGAAGAGAGATCCAGCAGGCAGGAATTGTGCAGCAAGATTGATTTAGTTAGTTATTTTACAACTCTTTTATAGACTTTTTTCTTCAGTCTAATTGGTCAAAGGACCAGCCACACCTTGGGGTGATTGGCTAAAATCCTAAAACATCCATTGTCAAAACATTTTCCTACTGTACCATAAACAAAGGTTAACAAGGTCGCAGGTGCTCACAGTTTGTAGAACTTTACTAATACCCTCCATGAGAGAGAAAAGTCTCTCACAGGACTGGGAAGAAGCAAGAATTTTTCTTGCTAGCAGCATCTTTAGTATCCACAAGTGTGGAGGAAGGGAGAGCTCCTTTGACAAGAGAGGCAAAGGTGTGCCAGGGGCAGCCCAGAGATGGGGAGTTCATTCCATTCCTGTTTCCCTGGGACTCTGTGAATGGCCACCCCCTTTGAAGTGAAAGGCCCATCAGTCCCTTTGCTTCCTGGCAGTCACACACTGCAGTTCTGAGCCCCACCTGGGGACAAGGTGATCTCACACCTGAAGCAGAGCAACAAGAACATGTTCAGAGTGCACCAGGCTTCTCTGTTAGGAGACAGCCAGAGCCATCCCGGGGAGGCACAGCCTTTGGGGTTCTGCCAGGTGTTGGGGAGGAGGAAATAGGGAAACCTTATCAATATGACTGCTTGGCAAAAGATTCTGAAAATATAAAACCTGTAAGTGAAATAGAAATGAAAGCTGGCTCTGAGATATGAGATACCGAGCTGTGAGTTACTGTACAACCAAAAACCAATGGGCCAGCCAGCTGAAGTGCCTTGCAGCTGAGAACCCCTGTGGCATTCAGTGGTGCCAGGGTGCCAGGCAGTGTGCTGGGCTGGGAGGGATTCCTCTGCAGAGAG
The DNA here is from genome assembly GCA_020086605.1 of Lanius collurio. Taxonomy (NCBI): domain Eukaryota; kingdom Metazoa; phylum Chordata; class Aves; order Passeriformes; family Laniidae; genus Lanius; species Lanius collurio. Next base: position 1,397,044 of record JACBWW010000055.1, read on the forward strand.
GGGAATCAGGAGTGAAACTCCTGATGCTGCTCAATGCCCCCATCCCACTCTTACTCCTCTTTCACTACCACTTTTCTGTTGCTTTTCCCTAAACAAATACTTCCAGCAGAAGGTTATCTTTGAAAATCTTGTGGTTTATAGTTTACTATGAAAAGCAATGATAGGGTTATTTTGTGCTAGCAGTGTGTATTAAGTATTTTCCATGTTATTAGAGGCCAGTTGAAGGCACGTTTCCCCCTGGCTCACTCTCCTTTACCCAGACACCAATTTGCATGAAATTTCAGGAATGTCATATCTGAGATTGCTGCCCTCTGGTAAATCTGCTCGAGTTGGACAATGAATTGCAAGGTTTGAAAGTGAACAACACATAAACACAACACCCTTGGCTGATTGCAACATCATTTCCTAAGGAAATTCATTTATTTTTAAAATCAAACAAAAAAAGGCATGCACTGAGCTGGACTGTGGCTCTCAGGGACTGTTTATCATCACGGCCAGAGCACAATAATGTCTGATAATGTAGGTGAGTAGATTGTGCTCTCAAGGCTCATTATTTACAAGGCAGTAACTCCATGCTGAGATTCTTACCAGCAGCTGTAGCACTTCTTTATTCACAATGTAAATGTGCTGTGTAAATGCTTGTAAAACTTTATGGGCTCCATTGCCTCCGAGCCCTCCCAGCCCAGGTATGGTTAATAAATCCTGCTGTGCACTGTCTTGAGCCCCTCCCCAGCCTTCCAGGGCAAGATTCGAGATGCAAAGAGCCCCCCTACACCCCCTGGGCAGTGTTAGAGGTTTTTTCTGACTCTAAAAGACACAGTCCCCTTGTAAGGAGCTGTACCAGAGATTTAATTAACTTTACTTTTTCCTTCCACCACCCGTGGCCTCGATCTAACACACTCCCAGCTTTACTTATCGATGCTGTTGAGCACCCACACCCTCCTCAGTGATTTTTTTATTTCTCTAGGGGATGTTTTTAGGGTGAAAAGCAGCAGCCGGGCTCTCCTTGATCTTGTGGAGAATTCCCACTAGGTGGCACCGATATCCAACGTTCCCTCTCCACCCTGCGTGTGAATTCCCCTCGCTTTGCTCCAGGTCTTCTCTCCTTTTTTTTTTTTTTTTTTTCCCCAGCATTTCCAAACCCTGAGCTCATCGGTTTTAATAACTACAAAAACAAACAGCTCCCGTGATCTTTTTTCCTGTCCTTACAGTGCTGGACGGGTCCAAGCCAAAAGCCAAGATGTGTTTTTTCACAGACAAAAAAAAAAAAAGGGTTTTCAGNGGTTCAGAGGGATCTGTGGCATCAAAAAACCCTGCAGAGGTAAAACACAAACAGCTCCCTGTGTCAGTGCACAAAATGTGCTGTTAGATCAGTGCCCGAAGGCTCCAATATCCTGCCCCTTAATTGTAGGAGTATCCAGAGTATCATTAGCATTCAATCGTTATTTTTCTTTTTTGTTCCTCAGTAACAGGGGTTTCCAATTGCGAATTTCTCATCCAGCGGATCACCTGACCATTGTTTAAAGTCAATTCACCGTTTAAAAGCCATGGGATCCTACTCTTTATTTTAAGTGTTTACTACTGTTTTTATGGAAGCTGTCATGTTAAGAACAATGGAGCATGTAATGGCATGAGGAGGGGTTTTTTCTCTGGGGATTGCAGCAAAAGGCTGATCAAATGTCAGTGTTTCTTAGAAGTTGTTCTGACTTGACAGGCAATAAATGGCCCCAGCACAGGATGCGCTGCAGTTCAGCTGTGGTGGCTGCATGGCAGTGACATAAAGTCCCGTATGGGAATTCCAAGTGCATCCTGTCTGTGTCACATGCACAGGGAATTTGTAACTCTGTGGCAAATACAGCTCCATTACTTCCTAGCCCTGCTACAACATCTGGACATTTGAAGGCATCTACTCACCTGCATGAATTATTTACAAAGGATAATGGGTTTGAGCCAGTAAAACAACAAGGCTGGTTAAGTCAGGGAGCATCAGAAATAAGTTAAAGTCACAGTGTAGGCTCCTCAGTCATCCCCACCAGGAGCCACATTTCTTACCTCAGCAGGGAATTGTTTAAGTTACTCTTTGTAACTGACCATTGTTTAAAGTTTAAACTGACCGTTGTTTAAGTTACTCTTTGTACCCCCCCCCAATTTTCTCACCAGTGTTTTATCCCCATTCCTACCATGAATGATGAGGGATTTACATACAGGTATCTTTACATGCATTCATGAAGTAGAAGTCAATCATCACCTCCTATTCCAAATCCAGAAGTGGGGCACAAGAACAGCAGTGTCAAAGGTCTGACTGAACTTGGGGAGTTCACTTTGGGATGTCTCATGTTTGATTATTGTTTTCCCCCAGAATATTAAATAACACAGGATATGTTATTTCTATATTAGAACACAGCCCTCCTGGTCCTCACCTCCAATGTGGACATCAGCAAAGAGAGTTCAGTTGATTACTCAGGCTGGACACTCGGACATGGGTCAGCTACAAAAATCCTGACTTCCCCCAATGCCACAAACTATGACCTCAGGCAGAGGTAAATTCAATTTTCCCAGGAGTGTTCACCTCTTCAAGTCCAATCTTTTTATTCCTACAGTTCCTGATCACTAATAGACAACACTGCACGCTAAAACAATCTTTGTGTGTCTTAGTAAGCTTTAGCCACTGGACAAAAAGGTCATTCTTGGCTAAACATCTGCAGCTGGAATGTACTTTGTAGCTGGAGATCTAATAACAGATGCCTTGCCAGAACATTCCTTAACTTCTGGCAACCAAAGGAATGGGCTGTGCCTTGTGTGGGACAACCTTCACTGTGCATTTCCATTGCTTGGGATCCCTGATCCATTGGTTGGGAAGATTAAGATAAAATAAAAATAAATAAAAGACCTGCTGCCTGATTTAGCTGCTGTGCTCATTACACCATTCTGGAAAATCTCAAAGCTGTTCAATGATCATTTTTATTACATATTGGTATCCCTAATTCTGTAATAATTGTGGCATCGAGTTTAGAAAAACTGACAGTGAAAAAAAAAGAGAGAAAATACAAGGAAATTATATTATGAGGAGGAAACTAAACAAAGGAAACAAGCAAACCAACAAAATGTTGTTCTTTGGTGTCCAAATTACAGAGGGATGCACTTCCCACACTTTGTGGTTGATGATGAGAACCTGTGCCCCAAGGAAATGGGATTTTTCTAACATCTCTCTCCTGATCAGGTTGAGTTTGAGTGCCCATAGCCTTTCTCAGGAACTTACAGGAATTCATACATTTCTCAAAACTTAGAGGAACTTCATTTTGCTTACCCTCTCCTGGCTGACTGATGGAACTGGCCAAGGCCTGGTGTGAGCAGCACAAGCTGCACCAGCCCCCTGTGCTGGGGAAATGAAAGCAGAGCTGATAAATGGCTCTGTGGGAATCCCTGCCATGAATTCCCTCTGCAGCCCCCGAGCTCCCCCTGGTTTGGAAACCACTCATCCCTCATCTCTTCTGATCAGACCAGCAACGTATCCAGAGATTACCCAAGTAACATTTCTCTCCTAGCAACTAATTTAATGCTTTTTAATATATTACAGCCTCTTTTAGGTCCAAACCTTTCTATTTTGGGACTTCCAATTCAAATTTGCCTAATAGCTTTGCATAATAGTCCCTTGCTCCCAATAAATTCCTCATTTCAACTTTAATTGGTTTGTTCGTGGAGAATCACAATTTACAGGAGCTGAAGAGATCTATCACTAGCAGCTACTGCATATAAGTAATATTTGATTAAACAAAACAAGGTAGTAATTTTCTTTTTTTTTTCTTAGCATTTGTTAATGGTATTGCCAACTTCTACAAGCAGTTATATTTACACCATAATCAATTAAATGTATTTGGAATAGGTATTATATAACACTGTGGGTTCAGTGTCCCTTTAAATTTACATTTTATCATTTTAAACATTTTTAAATGTCAGCCAAGTGTTCTCCATTGCAAAGTAATCAAAACTAAAGACAGACTGGTTTTATGAGAGGTGATGTAAGCAACAAGTGGAAACACAAAAAATTAAATCACTTGAAGAGCTGTATAAATCTGTAAATTTATACTGATGTATAAATCACCCCAGTGATTTGAAAGTCTCAGTCCCTCCCCCAAAAAAAAGAATTATCTCATTTTCCTCAGCAGAGCTCAGCCTGAAGACCCAGAAATGGAAAAAGCCCAGGACAGCTCTGATGGAGTTTGGGAGAGGGAGGGGAGCTGGAGTTTGGGTGATACTAAGAAACTTTCTGGGAATATTTTTGTGAAAGAAATGGATACTTAAACCAGCATGAAAATACCTCAACTTGAAACACTCATGCCTGGAACAAAATATTTTAAATGTAACTTTGAGTTCCCCAGGAAGCTTCCTAAAGACAAGGGAAAAGGTCTCGATTTTTTTTTTTTTTAATCATCACTGTTTCAAAGCAGTTACAGCTCCTTCCTGGGTGTCTAACTCATAATTTCAAACACTTTGGTCCTCAAACCGAGAGCAAGGGATTCTTTTAAATGAAAATATATCAAACAGATATTTGAAATACACTTAGAAATCATATTAGGTTGTGGTACTGAGTGCTATTAATTACTAGAGTACACAGAATATTTGAATAAGAATCTCTTAAGCTTCTTTGATGTTGTTTTTCTATTAAGGCCAGAATAATGTCTGTGAAAAACATAGATTTATGAGCTAGATATATTCAGAAAAAAAAATAACTTCAGCAAATGAATTTGATTTTTTTTATTTTTTTTGCTTATTCTTCTAGTTCAGCTTGAGTCTTGGTTGGGTTTTGTTTGTCCAAGAATAAAACACACTAGGAGAGGGAACTGTATTCAGGCTAATTCTGAATTTATGCTGATGAAGTATACGTGACCTGTCTCACTTTTTTTCAGCACCACAGAGGGATTTGGGAGCACAGAATTCAGATGCCACATTTTTGGGTGCCCGAATTGAGATGCACCGGCGGCCTGGGCTGGGCTCTGGGAGAAGGAAGGGCCAAGGACAGTGAGGGCTGGGACATTCAACAGCCAAACCAAAGTGCAGCCAACAACCGCTGAAAAAATTAAGCAATCTGATGAGTAGGGTTAGATGGGATTTGGGGTAGGAATTGTTCCCTGGGAGGGTGGGCAGGCCCTGGCACAGGGTGCCCAGAGCAGCTGTGGCTGCCCCTGCATCCCTGGCAGTGCCCAAGGCCAGGCTGGACATTGGGGCTGGGAGCAGCCTGGGACAGTGGGAGGTGTCCCTGCCATGGCAGGGGTGGCACTGGGTGGGATTTAAGGTCCCTTCCATCCCAAGCCATGGACACTCAGGTGCTTGGCTACCTGAGGCTCCTTGGAGCTTTGCCTTCCCGGTACCCGGGAGCCCCAGAGGGTCCCGGCGGTGCCACACGGGCCCCGCTGCCACAGCCCCGGCACGGCCCCGCTCTCACAGCCCCGCTCTCACAGCCCCGCTGCCACAGCCCCGCTGCCACAGCCCCGCTGCCACAGCCCCGCTGCCACAGCCCCGGCACGGCCCCGCTCTCACAGCCCCCGCTGCCACAGCCCCGCTGCCACAGCCCCGCTGCCACAGCCCCGCTGCCACAGCCCCCGTCCATCAGCGCCGTTCCGAGGCGCCCCCGCAGCGGGGCCGAGGCGATGCAGGCCGAGGGCAGGAGGCTGCAGGGGCGGGCGGGGCAGCGCGGCCCGCTCCGGACGGACGCGGCGGGCACCCAATGCGCTCCGGAGGGAGGGCAGAGCCCCGCGGCCCGACCCAATGAGGCCGCGCCCGGAGCGGGACTTCCTTCGGGGATCCCGCGGCGGGGGAGCCGCGGCCGAGCGGGGACACGTCAGTGCGGGGCCGGGACGTGCCTTTGTTCCCCGCAGCCCCGGCCGCAGCCTCCCCCCGGCCGCAGGCACCGGCACACGGCCGCGGCGACACGGAGCATCCCCAGCATGAGCCCCGCTGCTGCCCGCACCTGGGAGACCGCCCCGGGCGCCGCGGCCGTGCCCAGGGGCTGAACGCGGGGCCGGCCCCGCCTCCGCCGCCCCTCCTTCCCTTCCTCTCCTCCTCCTCCTCCTCCTCCCGGGGCCTCCGATGCCGCCGCCTCCCGCCCGCTGCTGAGCCGTGACGGGCGGGGGCCCTCGGGACCCCGCCGGGGACATGGGCAACGGGATGTGCTCCCGGAAACAGAAGCGGATTTTCCAGACGCTGCTGCTGCTGACCGTGGTGTTCGGGTTCCTGTACGGGGCGATGCTCTACTACGAGCTGCAGGGCCAGCTGAGGAAGGCTGAGGCCACGGCGCTCAAGTACCAGCAGCATCAGGAGTCCCTCTCGGCTCAGTTACAAGGTACTCCCTCGGCAGGAGCCTCTGCTGCCCTTCCCCAGGGCTTGCAGAACACCCTCCTCCTCTTCCTCCTCCTCCTCTGGCTGTCCAACCTCTCAAAGTTCTGCTCCTTCTCCCCCTTGTTTTCCCGCAGCCGGTGGGGCTGTAGGGTCTCCCCGCGCTGGCAGCCCAGCCCCGCCGAGGTCGGGCTGAGGTTCTGTCGTGGATTCCTGGAGAGCTCTCCTTCGCACTCGCTCCCACCCCTCCTGCAGTGACTCTTATTCCCAAAGGACTGCACATCACTGGGCAGTTCCTGGCATAAAAGGGAAAGGCAGGCGTGCTGCCTGCTGCCCGTCTAACAGTACAGACCGTGTCCAGGCTGGGAGTTTTGTGGGCTTCTCTGTTGTCTTTGCAGGGTTTTATGCTGAACATCCCTGTGCAGTTCCTGGGCAGCATAAACCTTAAATAGCTCCAGGATGGAGGAGAGGAGTATTCTAATAAAGTGTTTTTAAAAGGTAATTTAAAAGTAAAGTTCAAGTAAGTTAGACGAGTAAGGCTATTCTATTACTTTTGGAATAACTTTGAATTTCTTGGCTTAAAGGTGCCACGTAAATACAGATCCCTGTCTGTCTTGGTTTAAGGATGCAGATGTGGGTGTCCTATAGCTGAAGATGAAAGAGTGTCCATGTCTGATATGTACATGCCCAGAAATCAGAAGCAAAGCAGCAGGCATGTACCTGAAACATCAATGGTCCAGGAAGTGAAAGACCTCAGCACCTCTCTAATTGTCAAGTGCAAGGTTATCAGGTCAGCACAGATAAAGCCCAGAGCCAGCTTTCAAGTTTTCTTTCTCAAAATAGCATAAAAGAAGAGTCAGAGTGATCTGCTGTAGCAACACTAAACTTCAGGGTGATCTTCAGCCATCCTTCTCCCTGTGGAAGCATCCATCAAAGCATGCCTGGCAGCACAGTTTGTGTGCAGAGAGCACAGGCTTGGGCTGATGCTGTTGGATTCTTACTGTGATTTGTTCCTTCAATGTGCTCAGTCACCAGCTGACACCATTGTTACTTCGTATTTCAATTTCAGGCCATTTCCAGGTAATACCGTGGAGCTCTTTGCCAGAAACCTTCATTTTAAGTCCCCAAAAAGGTGTAAATGTTTGGCTGGGAAGTGGGTGTGTGGCAGATGGCTAAAGGGCTACTCTGGCTAGGCTGTGCATTTGCCAACAGGGGACACAGGAACATCTTGTTCTCAAGTTAAAATTCGACAAGTTGGCTTTGTTGGTCACTCTGGCTTTGCCAAAGAGGTGTGTGCAGCAAACTTTATCCTCACCCAGAGGAGAGATTCTCTGGCTCAGATATGTGAGGTCTGAACTTTTGGGTTGAAATTTCCATGCTTGAAACATTATTTTGAGTAGCTGTCATCTGTCCAAGCATGTTCGTGGTAGCAGCAGGCAATTGTGGGAGCTGCATTTTGTGTAATTCTCTCTCTTGTTTCAGTGTGTCAATGGGAAATGTGAAATATGGACCAGGATCTGATAACATTAATAGATTTGATGATCCATGCAATAAACTCACATGGTTCTGGGATCCATGCCAGCGTATCAAGCCCATTAAGCAGGAGGATTTATCTATGCCAAGTACAGTAGCAGTAAACCCTGTTTAAAAAAATAATCACTGGCAATTAAGTCACAAAATAGAAGGAAAAAATAAAATGTAACAGTAAAAAATGGTTCTTTAAATTTTGCTGTGTTCTGGAAGTAGTTGTTAGACCTAAGAGAGGGTGAGAGCCCAGAGAAATACTAAATGCAGCAGCAGCCACTGCCTGCCTAATATCCCCCTGAAGTAGAGGAAAGTTATGTTCCTGAGGACTCCAGAGGATTTGGGAAATAAACTTTTCTTCCCTGTCTTTCTCAATGGCCTCCCCTGTAAAATCACCTGGAATTTTGCAGTGGGAGTTTGTTAGTGGGGAGAACACAGGGAATTCTGAGCCTGTGCCCATGCCCAGCTCACAAGCACAGTGCTGACTCTGATATGCACCACCAAACCCATTCCTGGACCTTTCCTATTTAACTCTTTGTTATGGAACAACAGGAAGGAATTCTCTTTAGGCAGACACTTGGACACAACATAAAATGCTGACAGAAAATCCCATTTGCAGGTGCAGTATCTGACTGCACTTTGAACTTTTGATTTTAAATGACCTGGATTTTAAATGACCTGGATTTTAAATTGACAATCTTCCTGTTGCCAAATAAAAAAAAAACAAAACAAAAAACAAACCTCTAAGAATATCTGAGCTATGTCTCTTGGCTGTCCAAAGATGATTCTTTGAGTTTATTGTTTTATGAGAGCAATAAAATTAAGGTATTACATTGGTAAAGTAATGCAACTTATCTTTTCCATGCACCATAACCAGTTGGTCTATAGATCATGGACTAGAGGTAACTTTGGGGCCTGAAATAGGATAGAAGCACTCTGAAATCTTTTAAAAAGAAACCAGTTGAAGGGCAGAGTTAAAGGAGGATGCTGAATCAACAGGTGTGGTTTCTTGGTGTTCACAGCTCTCCTGGGTGATTAAGTGAGACTTTAAAGCTGCACAGGAAAGGAGACCTTGGAGTTCTATTTCCTGAACAGACATTTCATCAGGAGGCTTTTTATTTTTAAATGTAAGCTAAAAAAATAAAAGCTTCTAAAAGTGGTGTCTTTGAGGATCCTGAGGCTGTCTTGTGGCTGTGCCCCTGGAAGTCTGACTGGATTGAATCTCTTGGATGACAGTGAAATATCTGGCACCTGTGGTCTGACTTCTTGTAGAGTTTTGCTGTGACTGCTGGAGCCTACAAAGGCAGTTGCTTTCCTGATTGAACACAGAGGAGCTTGGGAGTGCTCCTGTCAGGGCTTGTGAGTGAAACTTGAGTCCATTTGTGAAATGCCTGAGGTTCATGGACACTCTTGACTTTATGGACATGGTCATAGTTTAGGACCTGAGTGCCTCTGGTCTGCCCAAAATCTGAACCAAGATCCTCAGCTGTAGCTCAGAGTGCAGCTCCCATCACTTCCTACTGTCCCCCCTATTATTTTTCACATTTTATGGGTTTTTTTTAATCTATGTAGGTAATGATCACCTTCTTTTTGGTGCTTGCTAGTTCTTCATGCCCGAATGAGCTGTTCTTTCTGTTTTTCCTTGAAAAGCCAGGGCTCTTAGATTTTTATCTTTTTCATTGCCTTGTTTTGCTCAAACACAGCAACACATGAAGGAGGCTCAATCTCCTGGGAATACGTGGGAAAATACTGAGGCAGAGTGCACAGATACTGGAAAAGGTGCAGGCAGAGTCTCAGAATCATTAACAAACACACCTGCCAGGAAGAGACCTGCACATGGTTCTGTTTGGAGGAGTTCTGCTCTCTCTGGTGTTCACAGCTCCAGCCCCTCCACTGGGAAGTGTTTGTGCCCCCTGGAATAAGCCCAGGGTGCAAAGGGAAGGATGGCACACCTGGAGAACACAATAACTGGGTTAGAAAGGCTGGGATCTTAAACTCGCCCCTTTTAGAGGATCAGATTGCAGAAGATTTTGTAAAGAGCATAAAACTTTGGCATTTTTCTCTATCAAAGTTCTGCTGGGCTTGGAGAAAGTAGGCCTGCTTTTGTAATCCACAGAGGGAATACCAGGGGCAAAATTCAGAGATGACACAAAGTTTTTTGACTACTGAGAAAACCTAAAGTCATTGTTATCTGTAAGGTCTTTCACAGAGAAGCTGATCTTCCCAGTAAGCTGATTATTTTAAAATCTCATTCTTTGAGCACTATACACATTTGAAACATGGAGATAATCTTACTTAGCATTTCTTAAAATGATAAAACCAAAACTCTTTTGCCTCCTTTAAAAATGTATCAGACTAAGTCTTGAGTTGTTGACCATACAGGAGCAGGCTTCACTTGCTGGAACAGAACCACACTGAGAGCTGCAGTGAGCCTGATTGTACCTGTGACTGCTGCAGGACTGAAAGTACCTACAGCTGTCTTTTTAGCCCTTGCAGCCTCTATCTTCTCATCCTCTGGGTGTTAAGTAACCCCTCATGTACTATTTTAATCTGTTTAATCTGTTTTCATCCCTAATCCTAATAACAGCCTACAGTTAGTGCCTTTTAATATCTTAATTTTTCCTGCTTTTCCTCTGAGAGTCTTAATGTTTCTGGTGGCTCTGTGCAATCTCTGTGCAGCCTGAGACTGTCCTGTGATCTTGGGAGCCAGCCCAGCAGGGACTATGGACTGAAAAAGAGTTTTCCCTCCTGTGAACGAGGTGTGGGTTTCCTCAGAGGTTTCTGATGCAGTGCTGGAAAGCACCAGCTGTAAAGCAAATGTGGATCCTCTGGGCCTGCTGTGCCAATTGTCCTAAATCAAGACTCCCTGTGGGGTCACCTGCTGGGAGTTGGTCAGGTCTGAGGTAGCTTTGTGTGTGTAGAATTGCACAGTGCCCCACAGTGCTGGATCCCAGTTCTGTGTCACCTTAGTGCTTCATATCTGTCCTGAAAACTGCTCAGGTGCTAAAGCTGCTCCAGCATCACACAAATGTGGGTGTACTCCAATATCACATCCCTCTTTTAGGGTGCCTTAAACTTGTACCTTGAGTTGGCAGAGCTGGGAAGAACCAACACTACTTTTGATGGCTCATTTTTCACATGCCTCAGACTAGTAGAGCTGCATCTACTGCAGCTCCTGTGTGCTTGGTTGTTCTTCCTAAAAACAGAATCCTGAATTCCTGTCATTCCTATGACTTCCAGGTTGCACATAACACTGCAGCACTTATTTTGATGGTATTTTGTTGCTGCCTGAGAGATCCATGTAAGAGGACAGGTTGGTTCTGTGTGTGCTTCCCCTGAAATGGCAAGCACAGCATCCCAAATTCTGCTACCTGGCTTCCTGAAATGGAAAGCTTTGGTTTGTAACCTCCTCTGAGCACCTGGCTGCTGTACCTCCCTTCACATTTTCAATGGATATTTAATGTTCTAAATACTTGAAACACGTGGAATGCTTGAAATTGTGCCGAATTTTAGTATGGGAGAGGTATGTGGTGTAAGGTATATTCATATGTGCATGTGTGTACATACATGTATAAAACTAGATAGATATGTGGCTGGTTTGCAGCTCAACCTCAAGATTTTGGGTTATCTGGAATTATCCAGCTTTTACTCATAACCCAAGTACAGAGAAGGTGCTGGAGCTCTGTTCAGATCACTTAACTCAGGGCAGTTTGTTTCCAGGTCCACAGCAGAATTTCCATGTCCAGCAGCTGAATTCTGACTTGAAAGATAAACTGAGCACGTGCCCATATTTATATTTTTTCCTTCCTGTAATCCATGCCCAGGTGGCCTTTCCTTGTGGACATAGCAGTTCCAGGATAAATTTCTCCCAGAGCAGCAGCATTTCCTGTGCAGCAGAGCTGGCCCCTGGCTGAGCATCTCAGAGCAGTCTGAGGGAATATTGAGCAGAATGAGGCAGCAGGGTGGGTTTGTTCCCCCTCCTCAGTTTAACACAAGACCTGGTGGCCAACACGATGCAAAACAGAGCCCAGGATTTGTTACTGATGTTGATTTAAGCCTTCCTAAAGCTTGTCAGTGATGGAGTTGAGTGGACACTTCTGAGCTGGGGCAGGAGGACTGAGGTAGCAGGGTTGGTTGATGGTGGTGAGTTTGCATTCTGAATTCTTGGACAGTCATCTCCTGTCACATATTCCTGCCTGCCTGAATTCCTAAGCCTTAAAAATGATGTTCCAAGCACATTGCCTCACTGGGCTGGCTTTTGCTTGTCAGCCTGTGAGTTTGGGTGGGGCAACTTATGAGTAAGGCTTCCACCCTGTGTGAGATTTGAGTGCCCATTACAGCATCTCTGATGTGCTGCTGAGGATGTTGCCAGCAATTTGTGGCTAACAGAGTTCACTTTGCTCTTTTTGGAATGGGATCCTTACAGGGAAAAAGTCATTTAATGTGCCCTGCTGAAAGTCAGGTGCTGCTTTGAGGTTTGATGGTAATGAATGCTAAATAAAGCAGATTACTGGAAAAAAAAAAGAGCTATACAGAACAAGTAATTAAATCTGAATCCTTTGTTGGGTGATTTTTCTTGGGATTCTTTTTCAGGGTCAGGGGCACGAATTTGTAGTCGTGTTGGAGCCTGAGGTGAGCACTTGAGGAATTCAACCTGTTTAGATGCTGTCCTTGTTTAAGGAAGGGTTTTGTGAGCTGGACACAGTTCTGAGCTTTTTCTGGTGATGTTGCAGAACCCAAACTTTTTGAGATTTTCTGCTATGCATCATTAATTATGAAATAAAAGAAACTGCAATTGCTCCACCTTGTCCTCTATGTTTTCCCCCTCCCCTAAGGTATCTGAAATTAGCCTGCTATCTTATTTTCTTGAGGTGACTCAGATCCCAGAGTTTGGCAGTCATTTCCAGGGCTTAATTACAGAGATGATGAGAGAAGTATGGTCTGCCTGAGCTCCCAGAGGGCAGAGCAAGGAGCCCGCTCCTCTCCACGCTGCCACACTCAACAAAGCTATTTTCAGTCAAAAAAAATGAATCAGTAACTCAAATTCTTGATTTCTGGATGCAGTTTGTACATCTATAGAGTGGGTTTTGTTCTTCAAGGTCTATTTTTTACTAATTTCTGACTATAGATATTAATGTAGATCCTGACACCTTGTCGATACAATCACTAGACCTGCATAAAATTGAAAAGAACATCTAAAATAATTTCTGAGAGAAAGAAGAGGCCCTTGTTCACTGGAGCTGAGGGTTGAGCAGACCCAGAGGCTCGGAGATGATGTGAGAAGAAAACTATTGTCTCTGCAGCTTTTATCAAAGTTTGTTAATTTTTCTACTAATTTAAGTCTCAGATCACTACACCAGTTTTCTTTGAACTGTTTGCATTTATCATCACTCCAAGAAAAAAAAAAAACCAAACCTTTATCATCTATTGGTGTATAGAAAACAGCAATGCCAGGGGGATGCTGCTCCCACCCACAGTACCAAGGGCTGGAAGAAACCTTTTGTTGAGTGCACTGGAAACCTTTTCTGGAAAACATGGTCTCCTTCCTGATAAAAGTCAGGTCTGAAGCCTATCTGTGAGGGATTAAATATTTAATCGCATTTAATACCCCTTCTCAAACTTATTTTTAGCAGTAGCTATTACAGTTTACTGTTTGAACATGATAAATCCTTCCTTCTGTCCCAACTTATCTTAAATCTGATGTTTCCTAGAGGTGTTATTGACTTCTAAGAAAGGCCCTATGGGAGGCAGGTGGAGTAAAAGGATTCTGTTAAATGTAGATGCTTTCTCCAGTTTAGAAATTAATTTTTCTGTCATCCTTAGGATTGAATAGAAGCCACAGTGATCTCTGAGAAATACAAGTATGAGTTTCTGGGGTAAAGTGCATGAATGTGCCAAATTCCCCAGCATTCCCCATTTTTCAGAACTCCAGTGAAGGCAAAACTGGAATCACTTACTGGAGCTTTTTGGTTAGAACTTCTTACTGGAACACTGAGGAAGTCATAGGAATACATTTATTTTAATTGATAGCTCATTTTTTGGTGCAGGATCTCTGAAAGCAGATGTTATGCTTTCTCTTAAAAAAAAATCCCCTGAATGTGAAGACATTTAATACAAACTTTTCAAATAATTAATACTCTGAGCAGAATTAATTATTAGAGAATTCAGTGAAAGCAGAGGTCATTTTTAAGCACAACTGCACATGCATGGTGTGCTTTTCCAGGGGGAATTCGACATGACTGGCTGCAATTAGACAAAACCATTATTTGATCATGTGAGTAAATTGCAAAGTGTAGGAGTTTGTTTGGAAGCAAAGGTAATTCTCACAGTCCACCCAGTGCCAGCTGTGGTTTGCAGAGAGCAGGATGAGAGCAGAATGAGAGCAGAATGAGCAGGATGAGAGCAGAATGAGCAGAATGAGAGCAGAATGAGCAGGATGAGAGCAGAATGAGCAGAATGAGAGCAGGATGAGAGCAGAATGAGAGCAGTCCATCCCTGCTGCATGCCCAGTAATGAGGCTCACACACCAATCAGTTTCGTGTTATCTTGGTTTCTATTTCTGTCCTTTTTGTGGAAATTCAAACCAGAAAACTTCAGGGATGTAAATTATTAAATAGCTGCAATGTTTTGTTCAATATATGGTAAATATTGTGGCTTGGAGCCCCCTGGGGTAGTGGAAGGTGTCCCTGCCCATGGCAGGGGGGTAGGAAAAGAGGAGCTTTAAAGTGCCTTCCAACCCAAACCGTTGTATGATAAATAAATGGTTTCTGTGATGTTGTTTCCTTGTGCTGTACTTAAACCACAGATTTCCTACTCTTTATTGTGGGAATACTTCCATTTTTTCTGAGATATTTGCAGTGTCACTGGAATATCCATTTATTGCTAAGCCCTCAGGTGAGTCTCTGAAATAGGTGAAGCCCCCACTGTGATGCTGTGGCCAGCATGGCTTGTACTGTGGTGGGGAATCCTGCTGCTTGTCCAGCAGCTACCCACAGTTTGATAATCTGTTTCTGATAAGATTATCAGGAGTGAAATCAGTGGATCTCCTTGTTTGAAAGCCGATTCACTGATTCAAATACCAGGCTGAGAGCTTGGGGAGCAGCTCTTGCTATATTATTAATATCTCCTCACAGCATGAAGTGTGTCAGAGGAGGCATGAAATGTCATCTGAGATCAAAATTTTAATTATTTTCATTGGATTAGAGAATTTATCCTACATCCTGTATTGAAGGGATTCCACTTTGGCTCATGAAATGCTTTACTCTCAGCAGAAAAGCTTTTTCCATGGCTTCACAATTGAAATGGTTCTCTTTGCAGGGACATGAATGGTGAATTAACTATTTTTATAGCAAGTCTGTGTTCTGCTGGCCTTTGCAGTGTCTCTAGAGAAGTGCCAGTGGGGTTTACCCCACGCTGCTGGTTCAGTTCAACTCTGCCACAGTGTGAGGGAAAATAACACTGAGAGTTGCCAACACTACTGAAATCTGCTGGTTTTAAGTGAAAGATGTTTCTGTAAGCTCGGGGAATGACTTCAGAATTGTGTTACAAACAATCGTGTTGAAATTAGTAAATTTTCTTGTATCTTGCATTTTTGAATCCCAGTGTAATCTTAATTTTTCAGTATGTATGGTGATGGGAGCTGGGGCAATTTAGACTCTGGGATCATCTTTCTGATCCAATGATTAAAGTAGCACGGTCACAAAATTGCTGATAATGTAAACTAGGCAATGCTTTCTTTTACATGTACAGTAATGGCTTATTTTGCTTAATAAGAGCTTCATTGCTTAGAGATGCAGAGCAAAGATAAGAGAAGGAACCTTGGCTGTTAAATAATCTCAATTTCATCACCTCCCTGACCCCTGTGTTGCAATTAACGTTCAGCACTGGTCAGAGTGGTGTAATGTGGGAACATCCCACACCTCCCTTCTCCCTCACTTGCTTTTCTTTATGGGGAAAATCCTAAGGGCTTGATTTGTTGGGATGAGTTCAAGGACTGTTCAGTGTTTCCTTGAAGGTGAAAGGTCTTTATTGATCTGTCAGGTTACCAGTTCAGTTTCTGGGCTCTGTGAGTTTGTGGTTCTTTGTTCATTTGTGTAGGTTGCATTCTATAGGTAATTTCGAGAATTAAACTGATACCTGTAGTAATTCCAGCTTTGGAATAGGGCCTGTTAGCAATTAGATGAGATAACTATATTTTTCCTCATTTTTTTTAAACATTCTGTTAAATATAATGTAGCAGTAAAGTTGAATTTTTGTGCAAAGATCTGTACAAAATTAAAAGCTTACCCTAGGAAAAAATTATTTGTGCATCCCAGCAGTGGGATTTTGTCAGATTCTTATATAGGTTCCACCCCCTACTGGGATGGACTTTTCTTGAAAACCTATTTTTCAGTGTATTTATTTCTTTCAGATTCTTGCTCAGACACCTTATATCCAGCAGCAAAGTAGGAGAAGTCCCTGCTGTAATAACAAACCCTTTGTGGTCTGTGCTCTTCCTAAAGTTCCTAACTGGTGGAAATAATTCAAATTCATGGGAGATTATCTCCTATATTTACTTATAAAATCTGACCTGCAACCTACTCCCCAAAGGAGCAAAGTGAGAAAACATGGAAGCTGTGCTTTGTTAATAATTATTCTTGATCAACACCTTCAGTACATTGCACTTTATGGCCTTTTATCAGAGAGAATTGTGCTGAGCCAACCAGGAACTGAACTCAAAGGGCAGAGGTGGACGAGGAGGTTTTTCCTTGCCCTTTTTAGCCCCCTGAGGGGCTGTTTTAGAACTCCTCCAGCTTTGTCCCAGTATTTCAAGGGTTGGCAGGCAGAGAATGCACTGCCTGAGTTCAGACTCTGCAAGTGCAGGGTGAAACCCCGAGCTCAGCAGGGATTCTCTGAGAGGTCCCTAAACCCCAAATCCTCCTCCTCCTGCCCCTTTCCTGCTGCCCCTGGGATGGGTGTGCTGTGTAGGGTTCCCCCACCACACACTTGTTAAAGCACTGGGAGGAGCCGTGGAAGGTGCACTTGCAGATGGAGAAGTGGAATGGAAAATGCTCCCTCCAAGCCCCTTTGTGGTTCTGTGTGTTTGCCAAAAAGCCTCTTCCACCCTGATTGCCTGGGAGGGGAAGCCCATCATGGATTTTCAGTGCTCTCTTGAGCTGCTGTGCTACAGCCACTGTTCCTTTTGCACAATAATTCAACGTTCACCACCTTCAGGCTCGAAATAAAACCATCACTGTAGTACTGCCTTTTATTTTTTTCCCCCTTCTCCAAGCCTGGTGGTGACTTTGTGAATATTCATTGCCTGCTTGTTTTCTAACAGAGGGTGTTGATACTTTGGCTCATCTTGACTGATGCCCTTGACTTTTGAAGATAAATAGCAAAGTGGAGATATGTGCCAGGGATTGATTAGCAATCCAACTTCTGAGCCAAAACGTAAACACTGGTAGATAAGGCTGCAGAATGCACATAGGTGGAATTAAGAACATGTTTTAAGATGCAAGAGGAGTTTTCTGTGGCTGCCAAGATACAAATCTTTACTGGATGCTTCTTGTTGAAGGCTTATGCTCACCAATGGTTTATTCGCAGAAAATGAGTTTCCTAGTTTTGATGGAAAAATCACTCATTGTTTTAATACAAATTAATAACTCATTAAAAGAATGCAAACTGTAATTTGGGCAGTGAAAGATACTTGTGTTAAACTGAGCTTAAACACATACAGTTGTACTTTTAAACACATATAATTATATATTTCCATGAGTTTTAATCACTGTCTTTGCTACAAACTTGGCTGTTTCAGATAATGAGAGGTGAGGAAAGGGTAGATAGGGACTGATGTGCCACATCCCAAACTTCATGTCCAAAGCACAGGCTGAATGAAACCCTGCTTTACTGGTAGCCAAATGGGGAACTTTGTGCCAGAGGATGTTGGATGTCCTAAACACACCTGGATACAACAAACAAAGTCATAAATGTAACCCCATTTTGGGATGCTGTCTGCAAAGGAATCATGGGCAGCTTGGACAGTCTTTGGGAGCTGTTTTTTCTGGGAGACAGTGCAAAGGAATGCTATATTGCCAGTTTTTGGAAGAATTCAGGGTGACTCCCAGGTTCCCCATGCCTCAGCCCAGGCAGCCTGTCCAGTGCCCTGCTGCCCCTCTGCCCTTGGGCATCTCCCTTCCCTCTTTGTGAGCTTTCTGTGCTGCCAGGAATTCCTCTGGCAGCAGAGCTGTCCTGTCCTCCTTCCTTGTCTCTGTGCAAACAAGGCAGGGAGGATAGAAATGTGGAAAATGTCCCTGCATTCCTGAGAGGGGAAGAGGCTTTGGGAGCTCCCCCACAGCTGGCTGCCTCCATAAACAAATCTCTGGCCTGCTTATCCCATTCCATGTTTAGCAATGCAAATAACCCAGGATTTGGGAGCGATAAAGCATGCAAAAAGGGGAAAAGTTACTGTCACAAGGGATACAAGCTGCCCTTTATCCCATGACCTCATTCCACTTGGATTTTCCTGGTGTATTCCGTGCCAACGCTCGCAGGGTGTGTTGGGGTGGGTGGTGGGGTGTGTGCATGTTACTTTTTAAAGATTTTGTACAAAATTTCTCTTCTCAGTTGTGTATGAGCACCGGTCAAGATTAGAAAAGTCATTACAAAAGGAAAGGCTGGAACATAAGAAAGCAAAAGAAGGTAAAAATGTGCATTTCACTTTGACATTTAACTTGATTATAGTAGAAATTAATTTCAAATGATTTGTCTTCAATTTTAAGTGGGTTGGATAATATATTAGCTATATATTAGGATCCACTTGGCAGAGTTGTGCTTGTCTTTTGCTAGTTCTTTTTTATGTAATCTTTTTAAATCCAATCTTTTTAAAAGCAATCATCTTGTTAATACTATTTACAGATGACTGCAACGTGAAGTAATATACCCAGAGACTGTGTTTGTATCCAGGTACATAAAAAACCCAACATGTATGTGGGGTATGGGCATGTGTAAGTCCTGTCCTGGCATGCCAAAAATTCAAAACTTGTACCAAACCCATGGGATCTTTTCCTGCATTCCATCAACAGGAAATTAAACTTGGAATCAGTACCTTTACATGTGCTTTAGAGTAAGCACTTGTGTACATGCCTTTCCCTGATTAAGACTAAATTCTAGGGGTGTGTGAGGGGCAAACACAAATTGTTCTTAGAACTCTGCTCTCTGTGGAAGTTCAGCAGGATTCCATCCTCTGAGTTTCCTCAGTCTCTAAATTCACTACAATTTTTAGAATAGAGCCTCTATTCTTCCTAAAACTGAGGACTCAGCTGCTGAATTAAAAATATTACTGTAGCAAAGCTGACAAAGAGGAAGAAATGACTCTCACCATTCGGGTCTCAGTGGGTTTCTGGTGCCATCTAGTGTAGAATGGTCCTGCTGCTACCTGAGGGTGAGACACCTTTTCAAACCCTAAAAAGAGAGAGGGTCAAGGAGCAAATCAGGAAATGTTTTATTATTTCCAAGAATACTCGATTTATCAATATCCTTTTCCTTTTGAATGATGCTCTTGGGCCTCTGCTGAGAGAGTTCATGTAACAGGTTTAATTACCCATCTGTAGTCTTGAGCCTGAACTCTGCATCTCTCACTGTAATATGAAACTTTAAAGTGAAGATATTATGAAACTTCTAAAAGAAAATATTTTGTCAAAACTTGTGCATTTTGTCAAATTCTCCATAGGTTGTTTTTCTGGGTTTTTTTGGTGGATTTTTTTTTTTTTTTAAGATTCTTTTGAAAATTGGTTCTGCATAAATATTCAGCTCTTAAAGAGAATTTATGCATCCAACAGCCAAGTTATTCAAGCACAGATTCTTGTCTTCCTGGTGTTCTTTTTCATCAGTACTTTTCCTTTTATGTTGCAGATTTTCTTGTTTATAAACTAGAAGCACAGGAAACACTAAATAAAGGAAGGGTAAGTCATCATTCCTAGTACAAGTGTTTAATAGCTGATGCTATTTGAGTTGCAAGGAAAAGGAAATGCTTTGCAATTATGACTGTTCAAAGGAAGAGATCTTGCAAAATACTAATTGAAAGAGCTCTCACTTATCCTGGTTCTACTCTGCATTCATAAGTGCTCTCCAATTCCTAATTATTTGAGCTATAGTGGGAGATACTAATATCTCTCCAGAAAATTAATTTAGAAAATAATCCCCTGTTTATATTACAGTAGTTCAAACGCAATGTTGTTATATTTAAGGGGAAGGGGGAATAAGAAGGTGTTAGAAATCTTTTTGTAGCTTAGCCCCCAGGGAAAAGAACAGTGACAGCTTTCTAACACATGGGCTTTGAACTGGAAAGTATAAAAACATCAAGAAACTTTCTTTTATATACCAAGTGCCAGAAGGAAAGCTCTATCTGGCAGAGGACCCATAGACCTGTAGAGAGCTCTTCATAAAGGAAGTAAATTAGGATTTTATGGCTATTTCATATTGAAACTGGGGAGCAGTTTGGGAGCTGAGTAACAGGAGTTAAACTGGGTTGTTGCTGCAGTAGGTGCAGAGTGTAGGAGCCTGCTCTGCTCCAAAGCCAGGGGAGAGATGGATTTGTTCCCTGGGGGCTGCATCCCGTGGCTGGTGACTCCCAAAAGCTGCAGGTGCAGAGCTCAGGGGGCTCTCAGGGGGTTTAACAGCAGTGCTTTTGTTTTGCAGCAAGACTCGAACAGCAGATACAGCGCCCTGAGTGTGCAGCACCAGATGCTGAAGGTGGGTGCTGGGACAGCAGGGCACCTGAGGAACACGGCCTGGCTGGGCTCTGGTGTCACTGCAGAGTGTCAGGGGGTGGGCACTGCCTGCCTCTTACTTCTAAAGGGCAGTTTCCTGCAGATTTTCCGTGTCAGGCTTTCCAGTGGGTGCTTTGATCTTATCAGATGCAGTTCCTTGTAGGGAACGCTGACTTCCCAGCCCTTGGGTGTTGGACACGTAGGGGTTTTCTTAGACACGTTCAGCAGCTCCCAGGGGGACAGTGCAGCTCTGGGGTGAGGTGACACAGCCCTGCAACAGGAGCCTGCTCATCACAGAGATCATTTTGTGTTTGAAAAGAGCTGCAATGTGCATGCTTTGAATAATAACCTTCCTGTTATGAATGCTTCCTATTCATCTGCACTTATTAAACAAATTGCCAAAGACAATATTAGCCAGATCGGCAGATACAGAGCTGTTCCAGTGTCCCAACTTGGTATTTGCAGAGTCAACATGAAGAACTAAAGAAACAGCATGCTGACCTTGAGGAGGATCACCGAAAACAAGGAGAAGAGTTTAGCAGGACATTCAGTGATCACAAGGAGCGATACCTGCAGCTGCAGCAGGAAAAGGAGCAGGAGATCTCCAAGCTGAAGGGTAAATGTAACCTGTGTCTGGCTGCCCACATTAAATTCAGTGTTTGCCATTGTGTTCTGTGTGGTGTGAGAGAGGTGTTTTCTCTGTTCTCACTCACAGGTCATTTGTGCATCTTCTGCCTCCTGGCAAGTTACATTTTATTGATCATTTTCTGTGGCCTCTCTCTGAAATCTGTTCAATGTGCTCTGCCTTTCTGTCTGGGTTACAGAAATAGCAAAAAACCCAGCACTTAAAAGCCTGTCAAGCGTCAGAGGTTGTTGAGCCAGTCTTTAATTTTTAATTCTAAGACTTGTATAAACCTGGAAAAAAAGGTTTGCCTCTTCTTTTTAGTAACTGAAAGGCAATCTAAGAATATTTGCCACTGCTAGCAGAGATGTAACTGTGCCTCTTTATGAAGTGACTTTATTTACATTTTATACCTCCTTTTTCCCTGCATGTACCAGCTCCTCTGGAGCACGTTGCACCTGCACACTTGGATGCTGATTTCAGATTTACTCTTGGCATCCAGTTTCCTGTTTGAGATTCTGGGCAGTTTTCAGGCCTCTTCCATCCTCATGGCACAATTCCATTGAACAAAAGGATGGGGCTGTGTTCATCAGAGCCTTCTTTGCTTCATGTCCTTAACACAGGGGTTGGTTCTGGAGCTGTTGGCAGCTTTGTCTGCAGAGGGTTCTGTTCTGCAGGCAGGGGTTGTTTGTTGGCTCCACATCAACATCATGTAAAAAGTGGGAATAGAAGCCTCTCCCTGACCCCAGAAGCTTTTGGAGTGTGCTGGCCATCTGGGCATCCCTTGCAAAGGAATAGCTGGGTCCTGTGACAGAAAATTCTCACTCACCAGATGTGATGTGGGAAAAAAGAGGAGGGTGCCTTCCTCTCTGCCTTCTCAGGATTCAGATTTCCATAGGGAATTCTGCCATCTGCAGTGCCCAGCAGGAGCAGTGATGCAGAATTCCAGGTGCAGACTGGGTGCACTGATAGAACATTTCACCAAATGTTACCATTTTCTGCTTGAAAATTGAAAGCTTTTAATGGGGCTGAGGAGACAGGTAAGAAAAACAAGCCATACAATTATTCTGCTTAATTTTTACTGCAGCAGTCATGTGGGATTTTGTGTAGATTGTGTTATAGTCTTAATTTTGGTGCTTGGCATGGTGTGATAAATCCAGCCAGCTTTAAAGTCTCTATTTATTTTCATTTCTTTTCAACAGAATCCCTGTATAACTTACAGGAGGAGAACAGGCAGCTGAGGAAAGCTCACCAAGACATTCACACCCAGCTACAGGATGTCAAGGTAGGCTTTGCTCTGGGGAGAACTTTCAAGATCATTAGGAAATATTTTTCCCAAGTTTTCCCAAGCTTGAAGCAGGCTGTGCTGAAGACTTGGAGTTTCTGTTACGTGAGCAAAAGGAGAGGAATAGGCTGAATTGGATTTGTGCTTGGCCACCTGCACTTTAGGTATATGCCCATTAAAAAAAGAAATATATAGATTTAGTATAGAAATTAGAAATGGGAATTTGGTTTTAGAAGTTCAGAATTGAGTTTTGGCAAAACTCAATGCCTGATGTTTTCCAGCTCTGTTTTTTTTTTTAATGCTTATCAACATCTACCCCTACATTTAATTTTATTTTAGTTACACAAACCCTGGCCTGCAAATTACCTTCCCTAGTGTGCTTGCTTCCTCTATCTGTTTAATATGCATTCCATGTGAGATAAATAAGTGCTGTCATTCCAGCTCAGGATTTTCTTTTCAAAATAAATTATCTTCTTAGTTCAAACACCCCCAGGCTCCCTAACTGATCTTTAGAACGAACTTTATGTGAAACGTGTGATGTTCTTCTTTTTGTGTAGCAGCAGCATAAGAACTTGCTGTCCCAGCACAAGGAGCTTGTGGTGACGCTGGAGGACCACAAGAGTGCACTAGCTGCTGCTCAGGTCAGAAGGAGGCAGCTCCTGCGGCCTCTCAGCTTCCCAAATCGGTGTCCCCGGGCCGGGCTGGCTGCAGGGTGCTGCATGTGCCTTTGGCTTGGGGATCCAGCATGACACAGGGGCTGCTGCTGAGGGGCTCAGCAGCTCCCAGCGTGGCCAGGGAGCAGAGCAGGCTGTGGCCCAGCCCAGCAGTGCATGTGTTCCTGAGGAAAGGGGCTCTCTGCTTCCCTGAGAGCTCTCAGTGCCTTTCTGTCTCTGTCCTCTCTGATGGAAGTGCTGTTAGTGAATCCCACACTCTGACCTTCACGTTTATCTCTTACTCACACCCTGGATGCTGCTGTAAAATCTCTTCTTGTGTGTGGCTGGAAAGGTTGTGAGGCTTTCATGGAATTCCAGAGTGGTTTGGCTTGGAAGGGACCTTGAAGTCCATCCAGTCCCACCCCTGCCATGGGCAGGGACACCTTCCCCTAGCCCAGGCTGCTCCATGCCAGCCTCCATCCATGCTGGCTTTGGACACTTCCAGGGATGCAGGGGCAGCCACAGCTGCTCTGGACAATGCACATCAGTGCAGCAGCAGCAGAATATAGATGGAGATGTGTATGGAGGAATGAAAACTCCAAGTGGAACTCAAATTAGTTTTTAAAAAAACAGCAGCTTTAAGTTTCTTAAATGTCATTTCCAAGTGAACTATCCACAGCACAAACTGTTGCAGGCTCAGTCAGCTGTGCCAGTCCAAGCTGTGGAGGCCACAGGGAATCTGAAAGTGGGAGTAATGCAGAGGAAGACTTTGGGTGAAAGATCAGAGGAAAAGGCAATGAGGCAGTGTGAAGTTATTTTTATTCCTGACTGATTTTCTTCATTTAGACATTTTCACAGTCCACAAAATTCTTAGCAGCATTAAAAGCATTGAATCTTTTCTTTTTCCCCAGTTCTGCTTGTTGTGACTGTCAATATGAGTAGATTCTCAAAAAATAAGAAAAGATCAGGAATATCCCTCATAGACTGAATATCTGAAGACTCATCATCTGCAGTACTAAACCACACTGGCAGCTGATTTTGAGCTCTTCTTCCCCTGGCCATGTTTGCTGTGTGGTGTGTGCTGATAACATCTGAAATTCCACAAGGCCACATGGAGGGGCTGATTTAAGGTTCCCTAAATCCAAAGGGAAGCTCCACACACTCCTGGCTTTGATTCAGGTCTTTAATTAGAGAACCTGAGTCACACAAAGCCTCTCTGTCTGCATCAGGGTGTGTCATTTGTCCTGTGGAGACCTTCCAGAGAAGGGTCTTGCACATGCCTTAAAAACAGAAGGTATTTCACACTTTTGTGTGGTGCTTCCTGCAAACCAACTGCAGAAAGAATCCCCAAGGGATTCTTTCACAGCTCCATAAATGATCCCTCTATTTCTGGGTGTATTCTAGACATTGAATACCAGCAGTCAATACTGCACTAAGCTGAGTCTTTAAAGCATTTTAGTCTTTGTGCTTTGCCACAGCCAGGCAGATTAATTATATATTTTAACAAACCCTGTTTTGTGCCAGTATCAGCACCTTTTAAGCTGTGGCCTTGAATTAGAATGTTCAGTTTAGTGACTCAGCAGTAGAACAGAGTATTTGAATTTTGATCTGGATGGGCACTGTTTAAATATCATGGAATGGTTTGGCTTGGAAGGGACCTTAAAACTCATCTCATTCCACCCCCTGCCATGGGTCAGGGACACCCCCCACTATCCCAGGTTACTCAGAGCCTTATCCAACCTGGCTTTGGGCACTGCCAGGGATGGGGAGTTCACACTTTCTCTGGGCAGCCTCTGCCAGGGCTTCCCCACCCTTACAGTGAAGAATTTATTCTTAACATCACATCTAAACCTTCCCTCCTTCAGCTTAAGGCCATTCCCCCGTGTCCTGTCACTCCATGCTCTTGGGGGAAGTCCCTCTCCAGCCTTCTGGTAAATCCCCCTTCAGGCACTGGAAGGGGCTCTGGGGTCTCCCTGGAGCCTTCCCCTCTCCAGGTGAGCACCCCCAGCTCTCCCAGCCTGGCTCCAGAGCAGAGGGGCTCCCCCTTGGAGCCTCTGCATGGCCTCCTCTGGACTCATTCCAGCATATCCCAGTGTGTTCATCTCTCTGCGTGGTCACTGAGTGGAGACAGAAACATCAGAGACCTGAGTTTTAGCCTTATGGTCAGTAAATGCTCCCTTTTCCCTGAAGTTTGTCCTGTCCAGCAGTTAATCAGGGGGCAGAAGCATCCCTCTGGAAAGGCAGGAGTAATCACTGGGCACTCTGCTTTCCCTTCAGGCCATTCTGTTTCCAGGAATGCCACAGGCTCATGGAGGTTCTGAAACAACCCCCCTGTCCACTGGCACAGCCCAGAAACCCTCTCATGGGTCACCTGGTCAGCTTTCACACACCCTGCCCACTCCAAAAAATCCACTTTAGTTGGAAATCTTCCTGCTGCAGAGCCAGAGATTGGGGTGCCAACCCTGCTGGGTTTTCTGTAGAGCTCTTTGATCCTGATCTTGTAGAAAGTTAAACAGCAAATCAAATTACAACATTTTACTGTTGCATTTCAGGAAGACTTTAGAAATTTACATTTTCCTTTTACTTTTCTTTTTTTCCCTTCTTTTTTCCCCCTTTTACTTCACCACTGTGACTTTCTTTGCCTCAGTTGTGTATGGTGGCTGTTGTCTTGTCTAACACCTGTCTAAATGTTGAGGACTTGGCATTTTCACGACATGTAGATGTACTTTACAGCTTCTGTTTCTGAAAGAGCTGCACTTCTTCCTACCAGCAAAGGAGAAGTTGTGGTGCTCTCGACTTCCCTCGCTTTACTCTGCCAGGAAAGCTGCATCATCCCCTTCTGACACTTCTGCTTGGCATGAATAAAACAACTCCTCTTCTTTGTCCCACAGAGATGTTTTTAATACACTTTGTATGCATGTGCACTTTGAAAAGATCCTGATGGATCAGTGTCATCTAAAGCGTGGAGGAAAAAAATTATATTTTATAAGCTCCCTTCTCCTCCCTGGAATATTGAATTTTCTACCACGTGTCCTGCCAGCAACTTCACTCCAAGGTGACTACATTTGATTAAGAAATGAATTTGGACACACTGTAATTAACGTGTTGGCTTTAGACTCAGGTGGAGGAATACAAACAGCTGAAGGACACGCTCAAAAAAATCCCAAGTTTCCAAGAGCCGAAGTTGGAAGGAGGGGATGAGCAGCCCGAGGGGCGGGGCCCGGCCCCACCCAGCCACCTCCCGGAGCAGCCCGGAGCTGGGGCCGAGCAGCAGCCGCAGGTAGGAGGCTGCAGACAGCCCACAAGTGGCTCTTACTCAGCAGAAGGAGCTCAGAGTCTCAGGAGTGTGTGTTTGACTGTGCATCTTTGTCAGTTCTGCACAAAAGTGGTGAGGAATGGTTTAATGGTTGAGTAGGGGGAAAATCTGTTCATGATTAACTTTTCTCACGTGACTAAGGCAGTTTTAAGTGTATTTATGTCAGTTGTTTCAAGAAGTTGAAAATTTCTAAACTTTTTGAATAAGAAATCTAAAATTTTTGCTGTCTCAAGTGTTGCAGAAAGCTTTAACAAGTTCTGAAGAAATTTTTGTTTTATAAGGTTCCAGTGGTACATTGAAGTCACTGTATTTAAAATTGGCACACCAATGTTCAAGCAGAAAATGTGTAATCTAGAAGTTAAGAAAAACCAGTTGTGATTTTGTTTTACAAGAATTCTTGGCCAGCAGAACCTACAGGAAATAAAAATCATGGAATCATTTAGGTTGGAAAAGAACTTTTAAGATCTTCGGGTCCAGCTGTGAACCCAGTTCTGCCAGCACTAAACTGTGTCTCTAAAATACAAAATTTGCTTTGTAGAATTGTAAGAGTTCTTGTTCCTCTTCAGACAAAATGAAGCTTGACTTACTTTGTGGTGTAACTGTACAACACCCTGTGTAGCTGTGCAAAATCACAGACCAGGTAATGGCACTGCTTGGCAGGAGCAGCTCATTCCAAACCAGGCATTTGGCCCTCCTGACAGCAGCTCTGGGCTGGCCTAAAGGATCCAAACCTGTCCTTGGCTCTCTTGAAACTGAAATCCATAATGTGTTGTACACACATAATCCTGTGTCTGTTCTGCAGAATGAGAAGCCAAGGGAGAGAGAAGAAATAAATACCCAGGAACAGGACAGGGCTGAGCCTTTCCACGTGCAGGGAAGGGCTCCTGAGGGCCACAATGTCAAGGAGCTGAACATCCAGGAGCAGCAGGAAGCTGGAGAGGATGAGGAGCAGCAGGCAGAGCAGATGGAAGAAGAGCACAAAAAGGAGCTCGAAGAGGAAGAAATGGAGCAGGCAGGGCAGCCTGAGCACCTGGAGGAGGAGCAGGACCAAGCCCCAGAAGAGCAGGAATGGAAAAAGCAGGAACAAAAGGAAGAAGAAACCAACATGCTGGGGGATCACCTGCAATCAGAGGTAGAGAGCTCTTTTCTAACTGATTAAATCTGCTCTTTAAATGGAGGCTTCTCTTATCATTGCTGGTCTTGTATTGCACTCACCTGTTTCTAGGCAAAATCAATTTTTTATAGAAAGTTTGGGATTCAGAGCACTCACTGGTTTTAAGATAAAATGACTCCCATATTTATTGAAAATTTGGGATTCAAAGCACTTGGATGCAATAGGATTCAGGCTCAACTTGAGCACACTTGCACTGCAGTGCTGGCCAGATCTTAATGAACATTAATTCTGCTGATAAAAAGCAACAGATGGGGAAGAAAAAAGAGCAGCAGAGTGAATCCTGTCTCCCACTTTAAACCTGAGGCCTGTGGTAGCTGATGAAGAACTCAGCAGGTGAGAGGAGGCTGGGATGGAGAACTGTCCTGCTTTGGTAATTTGATGCATCTCAGCAAATTGCAGAGTGTTTCCTTGTCAGAGATACCTGCCTCCTGCAGACACACTGCCAGCTCAGGGCTCACTGTCACTTGACAGGGAGTTCTCACTGCCAGACAAACATGACTGAAAGAGCCAGGGGAAATCAGAGTGCAGCTCTAAATAAAACCAGCAAATCCTGCATTTACATTCTAGATTGGATCTGCAGTGGAAAATGTATTTCAGCAGTCTCACTTTAGGCTTTGTAAACACTTTCTGTCCTGGCAGATTAATTGTGGGACTCTGGTGGGATGAGAAGCTGTTGCTAAGGAGGTGGAGAGGTGCAGAGGGTCAGAACAGCAGCAATGGGTTAAGCTGTGAAACTGGAGTTAGTTTGTTATTGCTGAGTATAAAAAGATGTGCAGTGTCTCACTTGAGGCTAAAAGCAACTCCCACTGAGATTACCAGTTCAATCAATGGAAACCTTTGCTGTCTTATCAGCCATCAGACCTCCTTTTACTGTGTAATATGTTGGGAGGTTTTACTATTATTTATAGGAAAATCATAGCTTTCCTCAGCCTACAATCTCCTCTTTCTTCTCCATGTCCTCCACAAACACCCCAACACTTCCACTCTGTGTTCCAAAAAACATTTAAACTTTAAGCAGGGACGAGGAAACTTAAAAATAACTTTGCTGTTATTTTGCCCATTGCATGGAGTGCCTGCATATTTTTCCTTCTGGGCAGGTTTCTCTGTGCTTGTTTGTGACCACTGAAAGGATGATTAATGTCACTGCCACATTTCTGTCACAGGTAACACCAACAAAGAGACAGAAAGCAGCTTATGAGCAGCAGCTGGAGCAGCAGCACCTCGGAGCCCAGAGAGCAGAGGAGGCCAAGCAGCTCCAGCAGCACCAGGAATCCCTGCACCAGCAGAGGCTGCGAGGGCAGCTCCTGAGGCAGCAGCAGCTCCAGGAGAGAGAGCTCCAGCTGCAGAGACAGGCAGAGCAAGGGGAGAAACTCTACAGAAACCACCTCAGGTTAAATTCTCCTTCACAAGTTTGTTGTGCTCTGGGTTTTATGTTGTCAGCTCTGTTCTGCTCCCTTGTCCCTGAGGGCAGATTTCCAGGGGGTCCTATTGGCTAATTCCTTGAAGAGTGGGAATTTTGTTCCCTAAAATTCAGAGTCCTGACTTTACTCTGTATCCATCAGGACTGCAGACTCCACACACAGACACACAAGCACAAAGTCAGTGCAGCAGCACAGGAGAGGCTCTGTTCTACCAAGTGTGTGTCAGGAAAGGTGATGTGAGAAAATACCAGATAATAGAGCATGAAACTGGGGCCTGCTCTGGCAGGTGCTGAGAGGGGCAGAGCTGCAGGTGGGGGTTTGTTTACTGCAGCAGAAAACACACTTCTGAAACTGAAGTGGTGTTTGGTGTTTAATGTTCTCAGCCAACAGGCTCATTATGATAACATGGACCAGGACATTGTACAGGGGGAGGAAGAGCAAGGGATTCAGGAAGAGGAAGGAGGTAAGAGAGAAGTTGTGTCCCTGCCATGCTCAGACTCCCTGTGTGCTTGCCTATTCATTTCATATCCAGATTGGATTCTGGTGAAACATAAACTCGCAATTTAAAACCAGAAGCTCAAATAACCATGGCTGAACTGACTGAAATAGAGGAATTACCAAAGATCATATCCACATTCCTGAAAGGAAAAGTGTCCTTTTGGCTGAGCTGTTGTTACAGGGCTCTCTGGATCTTGGTTATGTTCCTGGCTCTGTGTATGGGTTTGTTTGATCTCTTTAAATTACAGAATCATGGAATGGCTTGGGTTGGAAGGGACTCATCTCATTCCACACCCCTGCCATGGACAGGGACACCTTCCACTGGCCCTGGCTGTTCAATGCCCCATCCAACCTGGCTTGGTCTTTGAATTTCTATTTCCTGTTAGGAGTAAATCAATTCTGTGAGCATGATCTGTTTAGGTAGAGGCTGCCCACTGCTAAAAGCACGTGTGGAACCTTGACTGTAGGAGACTCTTAAAAGGAAAACTCTAAACTGCTGTCATGTAATAATCACCTAAAAAATTCCTCAGCTTATGAACATGACAACCAGCACCAGGATGAAGGTGAAGATGATGATCAGAATAATGCAAATGAACAGCAAGAAGCACAACATCAGGCAGAAAATCAGCAGGCTGATGAATCAGTGAGTATGAATTAAGATGCTGAGGGTTGCAGTGTTACTGAAGGGAGAACCCACAGGTCTTGTCTGACATAATTTCACCTTACAGAAATGAGATAAGCAGAGGTCTGCTAGAAAGACAGGCTTGACAGTTTGAAAACAACATCTAAAATCTATTTAAAGGGTGTCCTTACTTATTTGGGAAGAAATAAAAGGAAAAAGCTTCCCTGTGTGAAGCAAGGTGCTTATTTCTATATTCCTTTGATCTGTGCTTTCAGTGGAATAAAGGATTTGGTCTTAGCTGGGACTTGAACAGGTACATTTGGCTTTAAAAAATACCAGCAATGGCCAGGAAGAATGAGAGGGGATGGTGTTTTTCATGCTGTCATTCATTAAAGGCCAACTCAAGAGCCACTGACACCAGCTGGAGTCAGTGCAGAGGTGTGAGGTCTTGAAAGAGGCTGTAGGTCAGCACTGAACTGAGCTGATATCGACTGCACAGAGATCTGGGGCAGGAGAATCACCCTGAGCCTTCCCCAAACTCCAGCTTGGCTGGTGCTGTGAACATCAAGTGCATCTTCCTTACTCCCCTCCCCTTCAGCAAATGAAGGTGCACCGTGAGTATTTTTAAGCAATCTTTGGCTTGTTGGCTATAAAGATATAAAACTGCTTTTAGTGAATGATAAGCAGACAGAAAATGCTCCTTTTCTGCATGGCAAAGATGAAAAGTGAGTGTTTTGTTTTCTTGTAGACACAGCCAAGGTCAATAGAGCAAACCAGGCTGATACTGAAGGATCCCATTTGGAGCTGTGAGCACTGAACTCTTATCTTTGTTCACATGGCCTTATCAGGAACTGTCAGGTGGTCACTAAACATGAGCTGTTCAGCAGCCTCTGACAGAAGTGCTCAGATTCACTGTGCTTTTGGCACAAGTACCTGCACCTCTGTCCCTGCTCACTGCTGAGGTACCTCAGTGACCCCTGATCCTGCAGAGGTTCCAGCTGGGGCCACTGGGGATGGAGTTGGCTCTGACAGCTCATGCTGCTCTTCCTTCAAGGGAAATGCAGTTGGACCATGAGCTGAAAGTATTTAACCCTCACTTCTGTAAATTACAGAAGGCAGCCATGGAAGATGTGAATCCTGCTGATGACCCCAATAATCAGGGAGAAGATGAATTTGAAGAAGCTGAGCAAGAGAGAGAAGAAAACCTCCCTGATGAAAATGAAAAGCACAAGGAAACGGGTCAGAAACAAGGACATCCAGGAATGGAAGAGCACTTGGTGGTGGGTAAAGGCAAAGGAGGCCCCTCTCTGGCCCCTTCAGGAGATTACAGCTGCACATTTCAGCTGTGCTGGAGCTGTGAATTCCTCCAGGCAGAGAGAGGCTGTATTTTTTGGCATTGGTCTTTGGTGTGAATATTCCATTGTCTTCCTGCTTAGTATGGAAAGTCTTGCTTTATTCTGTGAAGTGATTTTTCTCGTCCTCATCCTTCTATTCTTTAATTGAGGGCAATTTTAAATCACAGAGCTGGGCTCTCACTACTGCTAATGAATGCACTCAAACTTCTCCTGCCATTATTGTTACTTCAGCTTTACAGAGAGTTTTAGTTCCAGAACAA
This sequence comes from Lanius collurio, assembly GCA_020086605.1. Classification (NCBI taxonomy): domain Eukaryota; kingdom Metazoa; phylum Chordata; class Aves; order Passeriformes; family Laniidae; genus Lanius; species Lanius collurio. The sequence continues at coordinate 1,428,856 of JACBWW010000055.1, forward strand.
GAAGCTTTAATCTTCAGCCCTCTGGTTATTAGGCAAGCTCATAGAACTGAATTTTTATGTGATCTTTGTGCAGATGGCAGGAAATCCTGACCAGCAGGAGGATAACGTGGATGAGCAGTACCAGGAGGAGGGAGAAGAGGAGGTAAGAACACAGACCTAGGGCAGGTGTAGGCTCAGGTAGCAGAGCACAGCTCCATTCATACTCAACCTTGGTATCTTTTAGAACTGCAGGATGAACCCAAATCACTTTGTCTGAGTTTAACAAACCTGGGAAGTCTTTGCCATTACTCTGCTGTCCCCTTCTGGATAACTCTCTGGGTTACTCATGCTCCTGTGCTGCAATCCATTAGTCTTCCATGCCACACAGCATTAATTGTGCAATAATTGAAAAGATTAAGCCTTTCACAACACAAGGAAAATTTCCTGGAAACCTCAAGGTCACAGAAAACCTCATTAATCTCTAATCACACACTGCAGTTCTGAGCAAACTGCTTCCTTGGCCACTTACTTACTCTTTAGCTGTGACTTTGATTTATCTGTGCTCCTCCTGAGCAATCCAAGCTGCAATTCAGGGGGTTGCTCAGGAAGCTGACAGAGCACTGAGCTGGAGGAGAGAGGGAGGGAAGGGACTTTCTCCTTCATGTCATGCTCATTGTGCAGGCACCACCCTGACCCACCCCACAGCCCCTCAGCAGTACCTGAGCAATCCCTGTTTCTGCTTCCCACAAACTCAAACACAGCCCTGGCACTGGCTGCTGTTGCTCCCTCATGGGGAGCACTTTGGATTAGCTGGGATGCACTTAGCATTCACCAGTGCAAAACTGCTGCTTCATCCAACCAGGCCACTGGGAACTGGGCAGAGCTGGCCTTTGGCAGCTGCTCTTTGGCTTACAGGAAGCAATTTATCCACATCTCATAAAGGATGTGCCCTCTGTGCTTGCTGCAAGTAGGAAAGAGGCAGCAGGGACTGAGCAAGCAATTAAGAGAGGTGTGAGATGCTGTGATGGGGATCAGTGTCTTTAGCAGGTTGACTCAAATATTATCCACTGCTGTTCACATCTCTCCCACAGTGATCCTGGTGTGATGGATACCTCTGGGCCAGCTCACAGGGCACTGCTTGGAGCAGATAAGCACAGCAGCACTTTCCAAAAGGAAAACAAGTTTACTTCAAAACATTTCCCTTTCAAATTTGCACCTAACGTGGGAATAGGGGCGTGGAATTGAGGGGTAGTGCTGACAGAACAGGATTGAATGAGAACATCCAAAAGCTGAACATCAGGGACACAGATTCAGTATGACCTGCTCCCTCCAAGGAAGCACTGGAGGAGATTGTCAGTGAGCATTGTATTTAAAAGTTAGATGCTCAGAAGAAGTGACTTTCCTGATTGTTGGGTGGTTATAGTTCTTTTTATCCTCCTTTAACCTCTCCATGCTCTCTTCTCCCTTCTTTAGAATCTTCATTCTGTAAAAACACTGTGAAAATGTGCCCAGTTATGCCACAGGCCACTCTTTAAGGGCAATTAAAGCACACAGAACATCTCTTGTGCCTTGTAGGTGCAGGAAGATCTGACTGAGGAGAAGAAGCGAGAGCTGGAGCACAATGCTGAGGAGCCCTATGGGGAAAACGAGGAAAATGTGAGTCCTGTGCAAGCCCAGGGGGCAGGCCAGGGTCAAACCCTGATCACAGCTGATCCTGGCACACAAATGTGACATAATAATTGTTCTGGACTGCTTTGGCTCATAGACCCCAGCATTTCATGCTGTCCCAGCTTCCTTTTGCTCACTCTTCCATCTCCACATCAGTTCTTGCTCCCTGGAGGCCTTGGAAAACCTTTTTTTTCTGTTTCTTCCCATCAGCTCTCACAACTCCATCTGAAAAATCATTTCATTGCCCTAAAATAAGATATAAGGAAACTGGCACTGAATCTGTGTGTAAGTTTGTTTTGTTTCATTTTCCCCAATCAGGCAGAAGAAAAGAATAACAGAGGGACAGACCAAGAGCAAGAAATGCAAGAAGACAACAACCAGAAAGAAATTAATGAAGAAAATTACGAGGAGGAGGAGGAGGAGGAGGAAGGCAGAGCTGTTGCAGCAAAAACTCGCAGACGAGGGGAGATGTAGTCCCCCCTTCAGTTTTCCTTTTCCAGTACACAAATTCCTATTGTAGTTTTGTTTTTTTTTTTTAAACCAACTTTTTTTAGGGTATTTAATTTCCAAAAAAACCACCAAAACTTGTGTTTTCCACTTTTTACTTTTCTATTAGATGCTGTCCTGTGTTTATATGAATACACTATTTTGATACTCTAGATTAGGAGTTCTTTTCTATCCAGGCTGTACATAAACAGACATCCTCTAGGTTGGATTTTTTGTGACTCTGGGCATGGTTTAGAGAGGCTATTTTGGATCCACTTTCACCTTGTCCAGGTCTGCCAGAATGTTTGGTGTCCTGTCAGGTACACCCAACACTGAAGGAATATTCCTAGTGCCTAAATCCAGGTGACTTCAGTCACTCCAGCTCGTTGTCTTCCATGGATTTATTCTGACCAAGGGCTGGCTATTCCTGTAACCTCAGAGACAAGCATGGGCCGAGCTCCTTGCAGGACCAGGCCTTTTCTAGGTGCAGAACAGTTATAAAATATGCAAATTTTACAAGCCTTCAGAATGCAGCCAAGTTCCCAGCTGTTAATTTTGGCAGCTGTTTAGATATGGTGCAATTATGCATTTATTTTAATGAGCAGTCCCAGGTACTTCAGTCACACACAGTACCTGGCTGCTCATGCAAATGGGGCTGTGCTGAGAGGAGCTGGGAGCTAAAAACCAATTTAGACTTGGAGCTCCATTATGCCAAATCAAAACACTACAGCTGTCACAGGGATGGAGATTTACAGCAGCAGCAATTTCCTTATCCTGGTTAATACAGAGAATATTTGACCAGAACCAAATGATGTTGTCATGTTTCCTGGAGGGGGTGGGAGCTGAGCTGACACAGTTGGTGCAGGATGTTCAACTAAGGCCTTTACCTTCTTTTCCTTATTTATTTAAAAAAGTCTGCTGGAAGGATTTCTGTGTGCCCCAGGCTGAGACTCAGACTCAAGCCAGAGCCCACAGAAGTTGTTTAGCCCAGCAAACATCTCCAGCACTGCATGCTGAAACCTGGGGGGGGGTGGAAATGACACAAAAATTGTGCCTTGGTGTGGGCTACTCTGAACATAATCCCAGTGCATGAATTATACAATATTTGTATTGGTACAGACACTAGTTATTTAATATATGGTAAAGGAGAATGGGAATCTGGATTTCCCAGGCTATGCCCCATTGCTGGAAATGAGGCTCAGGGGAGCTCCCCATCAAAGGCTGTGTTAATATATAAAGGGAGTGGGGGGTTCTCCCTTTTTTTTTTTTTTTTTTTTATAATGATGCATATCAATGGTTTAGTTCAATTTTTTATATGAATGTAATTTAATTCATTTTTCTACTAACTTGATTATATTATGTTTTATAGTTGGTTCCCATTCTTTGCAATTTTCCTAATTGTCCCAGATCCAGTGCTTATGTTTCATAGGAAGATTTTTGTCAGTGAGTATTTTGGGTTTTCTAGTTACCATAAATCAGATTTACCTTATGTATTAAAAAAAAAAAAGTTTACATGAGACTGTAAAATGTATAATATGTACATAATCTTCAGAATACAATTATTTTGGTAAATTGGCCTGTATTTTTAATGTCATGGTTGCAGTATTTAATTATTTGAGGCATAATAAAACTTGACTGCAGTCAATAAACCAGAATGTGGTTACTGATCTTTCACAAGCAGGAGGGTTTGGGTCAGTTTTCCTAATGCTGTGTTTGGGTTCCATTTTAATACAGGAAGCAGGGACAGGCAGGGGCTGGGATGGAGCTCTGGCAGCATTTTCAGGGACAGGGAATATTTTTGTTAATGGCTATTCCCATCTGTGTGCCCAACAAGGGTCACTTTAGTGCCACACCCGGGGGACCAGGGGGTGGCTGAGCTGGTCCTCATTGCCATAAGATCCCTGGAATTCAGGGCAGCCCTGTGAGGACACTGCTGGCTGCAGCAGCCCAGAGCTGTTTGTGTACAGCAGCCATTCCAGGGGAATTCCTGCATTTCAGGGAGCAAATTTTCCAGTAATTTGTTGGGACAGGTGAGCAATGTGACAGCTCCCATGCATTAAGCTGAGATGTTTTAAAATACATATAAATATATATATATATATATGACATGGGTACAAATTGGAAGAGGAGAAATTTAGGCTGGTTATTAAAAGGAATTCTTTACTGTGAGGGGAGTTAGAAACTGGACCAGGTTTCCCAGGGAGGTTGGGGACTCCCCATCCTCAGCAGTGCCCAAGGCCAGGTTGGATAAGACCTTGAGCAGCCTGGAATAGTGGAAGGTGTCCCTGCCCACGGCAGGGGGTGGCACTGGGTGGGATTTAAGGTCTCTTCCAACCCAGACCATCCTAGAATTCCACATCCATGAACACACAGATATCCAGGAATCTGTATTGCAGGAAGTAATTCTATTTACAATTGCAGAATTGTATTTACCTGACCCTTGGGCAAAAGGCTCCTGTAGATGAGCTCAGTTCTGAGTTTCCAGACTCTCCTACAACCCAAGGCAGACCTGTAGGAATTTCTGCATCCCACTGACCTCTTTCCCTGATGAACAGGAGCATTGTGTGGTGCAGAAAAGCCAACTGCACTCCTCGGGCCACCAAATGCTCTAGAAAACAAAAGCAAATTGGAAATGGAAATGGTTCCCCTCCCTGTTTTATGCCATGCCAGATGGCCACGGTAATGGATCGACTTGCTCGTAAAATTAAGGGATGTGGTGCAATAATGAAAAATGTTGAGATGCTTCCAACCTCAAAATCAATATTTTGATGAGTTTTAAAATAAATTTGTTGAAAATAATGCTGTGATCTGAAGTCTTTGTGGAAGTGTTATAATTCACAGTGACAGATCTGCAAAGCCTCAATCCATGTTGTTCCTGAAGAGACATTGAGATTTATTCTAGAGAAAGTTTAAAATTAGAATACTGGAAAATTTTTCAGCAGTTTCAAAATTGAGAAGTTACTCAGAATGGAGTTTCTCACTGGTGTTTTTGTACAGGGGTTCAGGAGCCCAACCAGGAGATCTCCAAAGCCCAAAAGCCTGAGTTCCTGTGGGTTGTTTGAGGGCTCTGTTGCAAATCAAGGCAACTCAGTGCAAGGATGAGGAAAGACCAGGCCATAACTTTTATCCTGCTTCACTTTCCACATTTATTTGGACTGTTCTGTAATTAGCAGCTCCCCAGGTAATCCTACACGGTGGTTCCCCACTGCCAGGCATCCCCCTCAGGGCTTGTCCTTGCAGCAATCATTGTTAAATTTGCAATTTAGCTCCGTGCCTGCTGCATTCCCCATCCAAAGCTTCCTGCCAGGTTGCCTGACAGAAACCTCTGCTCTGCTGCTGCCTAAATGCAGCCCAAAGCCCAGCTCCAGCCTCTCTCACCCTGTTCCATTCCTCCTGCTCAGCATCCCTGCCTTCAGCAGCTGCTCTGGCTTTCCAGTGCTCCCCTGGATCCCTGGCAATGTGTGCACTGACGCCTCAGGTCTTCCCCTTACCACTAAAAACTGCTTTATTCAGCCTCCTGAACCGAAGCCTTTGCAGGGAACATCTCCATTAAATTAACCTCAACTCCCAACCTGAGCTGCCCCAGCTCTGAGGGACCATCAGCACTACAGGAATTACAATCAGTGTGGCCAGGAGAGAAGGAAGGGGGCATTTCCATCTTGCTGGATAGCAAAGCTTTCACAGCTCAAGCTATCAAACCTTCCAGTGTGGAAAAAGGAGAGGAGATTATTTGACATTGCTCTGTATCTCAGGAAACTGCTAAAGATTCATGAATATTTCAAAGAGCTCTGGCTTTCCAGAAAGGTGCCTTAAATCTCTTTGGTGTGCAACAGCTGTGATGTTTTTCATTCCAGGTACAGCATCACAGATTAAGCTCTAGCTTGGGTCACTCGTATTTTAAGCAGCTGAGGACAAAAAAATTAAACAAAAATCAATATTTTTCCCTTACAGGGCAATCCCACTACTGCTAATTCTGTTGGTGATGAACCTGGTCTGTGATTTGCTCATCCTGCATCACCTCTTCCTGCTCCCTGGCAGCTGCACTTTGCTGAAGGCACTCCTGTGGAAAGCAGCATTCATATCAAGAAAAAGTACAGAGACTGCTTCCAGTTTTGTTGCCTTGCCTCCATAAAGCTGCATTTTTCTTTCTGACAGTGTTTTCTTGGGATAATTGTGCTCAGAGCCAAAGGGGCTGCCACTGGGGCAGGTTCCAGGGGACCTGCAGAAGTTCTCTGCCTGTTTGTGCTGGCTGATCCCTCAGCCACCCATTGACCCTCTCTGGTGTGGGCAGTGGGGTTTGGGATATCCTCCCCACCTCCAAAGCCCACAGATTTCCTCACAGGCAAGGGAAACACAGAAAAACAGGAATCAAGGCCTCGCAGGAAGGGCTTGGTGTGTTTGGTTCCTTCTGGCTGGGGAGGGAAAGGCCACCCTCATTTTGTGTTCTCAGGCTCACACTCAATAACTGAGCTGCCAGCAAGAAAAGCACATCCATCCTCTGCAGGGCAGGACATCCCTCCCACTGTGAGCGTGGAAAATGGCAAACTTGGAGTGAATTTCCCCCATTCCTCACAAGATTTGGGCCTATTTGGGAACCATCTCCTGCATGGCAGGATGGATTGCTGGATCATCCCTTTGTACACAGACCATTTAAATGGGATCAAAAAGTGGCAGCTCCCTCCCTTCCTGGCTCTCCCCAGCAGGCAGCAGCCACTGACAGCCCAGGAAATGCAATACCTAATAAGAGGATTAAGTAGAGAGGAATTGTGTTTAATATTGCATTAGCAATGGCAGATCCCTCCCTGCCCGTTCCAGCTCCCTCACAGGATACAATGTCCAGGCTTGTAAGGGAAGCTTATTGACATCTGATCAGTCAATAAATCTGTTCTTGTTTTTTAATGACCCCAAGAGCTGTTTCCACACGCTCACATCATCTTACCAACAATTTACCCTCATAAATTAATTATTTCCTTGAGGGCCTTTTAAACCCTACCACCTGTTTTAGCTCCTTTACAACAATTCTCATCTAATTGTGAATCAAGGCTTGGTGCAGAGCAGGACTAAACCTCACCAGCCCAAACAGAGCTGGTAACAGAGAGGCAGACACAGAGCTCCTCCTGGGCACAACAACTCCAACACAAACTGGAGAAAAACCTTCTCAGAGGATGCAGGAGTCAGGACACCAAGGTGATCAGAGGGATGGAGCATCTCTGCTGTGAGCAAAGGCTGGGAGAACTGGGGGTGTTCAGCCTGGAAAAGAGTTTGGGCTGACCTAAAAGTGATCTGAAGGGAACTACAAGAAAAATGGAGAGAGACTATTTAGGATGGACTGGATTGACAGGACAAGGGGAATGACAGAGGGCTAAATGGGATATGGGAAAGAAATTCCTCCCTAGGAGGGTGGGCAGGCCCTGGCACAGGGTGCCCAGAGCAGCTGTGGCTGCCCCTGGATCCCTGGCAGTGCCCAAGGCCAGGCTGGACACTGGGGCTGGAGCAGCCTGGGACAGTGGGAGGTGTCCCTGCCATGGCAGGGGAAAGGTTGGAACTGGATGCTTTTTAAGATCTCTTCTAACCCAAACCCTTCTGTGATTCTACAACTTAGAGTAAGTGGGTTTGAGTGCTGTGTTGCTAAATCCTGCACATGACATTTGCAGTAATTTTCCCTCCTGGCTGTGTAAACAGGGAGGCTGGATCTCTGTTATCATATAGGGACTTGATCAATAAGAATGTATTAAAGATTCATACATAGGTGTATTAAAGCATCCATGCCATGCTAATGTCTCCCATTTAAATACTATAAAAATCTCAGTGGGCTCTTGGCTGGGCCATTAAGTGAACGATAGGCAAATTGGAAATGTCCAAGAAAAAAGGAGCAGAATTACACTCTGCTATGAAACACCAGGCAGCTCCCATAAAAATCAATGGCACTGCCTAGCAGTAAATTGCTGGGGAGATGAGCTTTATTTCATGGCTCATAAGTGAGCATGAATCTCTAACAACCTGTCAGCCCTGACAGCTGTGCCTCTGCAAGGAACTGGATTTTTGGGAGCTGCCTCCATCCCCTGGACCTTCTCCTGTGGGCAGCACTGCTCTCCCAGCACAGCCACCAACAGGGAGCATCAGCCAGAAGGGAGGATCAGCACTCTGAGGTGGCAGAAAGCCTCTCAAGCCTCACAGGGCTCATCCCACTGAGATCCCCAGTGCTGCTGGAGTGACTGACTGTGCAAACACTGCTCTAAAACGTTGGCTTTGTTGTTGTGTGTTCTGCTCTCCAAGCCCCTTCTCCTGCAGGCAGACAAAGCTGATAAAGCTGTGGCTGCACCTTAAAGGAGGAGGGACAGAGAGAAAGCAGCTACAGAAGGGAACAGGAGAAGGGTTCCCACATGCCTTGAAATTTTGTCCTGACCCAAGCCTGAGCAGAGCAGGAGCTGCAGTGTTTGCTAGCTGGGTTTCTGGCAGGGAAGTTGCTCACACATGGCAGTCACCAAATGAGAGTGGCAGCAACTGC
>JACBWW010000055.1:1437504-1550831 GCA_020086605.1 Lanius collurio
CGGAGGGGATGTGCAAAGAGCCCCCGGGCCGGAGGGGATGTGCAAAGAGCCCAAAGAGCCCCCCGGGGTTACAGCACCCACCCCCACACCCCGGTGAGATCCCACAGCTGTGGGGCACCTTTGGGTGCAGCAGCTCCGCTTACCTGGGCAAGGCTGGTCCAGGTGGGCTCCAGCAGGACCCTTTCCAGCCCGGGCTGGCCCACGAGGGGATGTCCATCCCTCCTGTCCGTGGGTCAGCACTGAATTACCCCGCCCTGAGCACCACAATGGATTCCAGTAACGAGGTGCAGCTGGGGAGGGGCTCAGCCCCAGCTGCCTTTGGCACCAGGAGGTGATGCCTGATTGCAGGGCAGGCAGCACCTGGGGCCCCCCGGTAACACCCTCCCAAAGCAGGGAGGGAAAATATGGACAGGGCTTCATCTGAAGGTGGAATCATAGGTGGAAAATGTGAATGTTGTAATTCTTAGGAAGAAATGGTTAAACAGTGCTCAGCAAAAACAGCCTGAGAGAAACACCTGGGGTGCTTTCGATGCCATGATGAATTTTGCCTTTTCTTTTATACCCTTTTTATACCTTTTTACAACTTCTGTGTTCTTAGTGCTTTTTGCCTACATTCTGGGACTTGTTTGTTCAGCTAGAAGACTCAACATTTTAGAAGCTCCGTGGTTAGGGATGAGAGTGCCCCAGAGCCCAAGGTCCTCTCCAGAACACATTCTGTAAACTGAGATAGAACCAGCCAGGGGAAGGTTCCTTGGGGAGGGGCTCACTCAAACCTCTCATTGGGGAATTTTTGATAGATTGGTAATTATAACACCTATAATGTGATACCAGATCTTTTGGGGGTGCATTTCAGTGCATTCAACCTGGGCATGGTGCACCTGAGGATCCCTAAAATAAACACCAAGGGAAAATCCCTTTTTCTCTTCTAACCGTGTTTGACTCTGGATTTTAAGACCAGGAAAGGGCATCACTGTCTGTGCCCAGCCCCACAGAGGGTTTGGGAGCTGAATCTCTGCTCAGAAACAGCACATTGTGACTCTAAAAGAGGCCTTTAACATCAACATCTAGGCAATTCTAAGGAACTCCATAATAAGGGAATGTTACCCTTTTAGAAATCCTATGAAATGGAATTCTTTGAGGCCTGCAGGAAGCGCTGGAGAATAATTTGCACAACCCCAAAAATTAGCACAAAGAGGAAAAAAGGCACTTTAGAGCCAAGACCTGGTGCCAGCTCCCTCAGGTGGGCTCTTTCAGGCATGCTGGGTACAACTTTCAGCAAAAACTCAACAACCAAGAGACCCAGAATGGCTTAAGGAAGAAAGAGTGGCAAATTGCAGCTGGTTATTATTGTCAAAAAGTTCAATGTTTCTCTGTGAAATCTGTGTTTCTTTTGGCTGTGGTTCATTCCACTGAATAAAACCCTTTTTTTTTTATTCTAATTCATTTTGGCAGCTGCACTTCAGTTCATTGGCCAGGGTTTTGTGGCTGCTCTGCTCTCCCCAGTTCTCATTGTTGGATAGTTCAGGTCATATTACCTGAGACAGTATTAATGCTGTGACAGTCCCCAGTGCTCAGACAGACATCTATCAGAGAGATAAGCCCCTAATTCTGGGAATGTCTTCTCTCCCAGTCAATGGGGTTTGTTCTAATGAAATGAAGGAAAGGACACTCTAGGAAGTGGCTAAAATTAGTCCTGAGGGAGAGGCAAAGCCCCGTGGTTCAGAGAGAGCCCCTTCCCAGCCTGGACAGCAGCCCTGCCCTTCACCCCTGGGACAGGACAAGAGCTGAGGGCATCTGGGAAGGGATTCCTGCTGCCTGGAATTGCACCTTGGCTCTCCTGCCTGGAATTGCCCCTTGGCTCTCCTGCCTGGAATTGCACCTTGGCTCTCCTGCCTGGAATTGCCCCTTGGCTCTCCTGCAAGCAGCAGGGCAGCCCCACTGTAATTAAAGGACTCCGAGTAGATGAGGACAACAATTTGGTTTAAGGAAAGAGATGAATTACAACTTAATTAAAACAACATAAGGAGGCTGGAGGAGGAATTCAGATCAGTCCTGAGGGAGCTCCAGAGGCCTTGCAGAGAGGAGCCATTGGGGTACCAGACATCAAGAGCACAGGAACTCCATTTGTCATTCCCAGGAGGAACAACTCCTCAGGCTCAGGCTTCACAAGGACACCTCCTCCCCACAGCACTCAGAATTCACTCACTCCAAAGTCAGTTTGTGTTAGAAACAGGAAAGGGGCTGAGATTGGATGGGAACACAGCAGAAGCAGCTGCTGGCAGGTTTCAAGGGGCAGCAGAGGGAACAAGATGTGCCACTTGCACACAGGAAAGGCACCCCTGACCCCAGCCCAGCACCAGGGGGAACACCCAGCACAGTGTCCATGCTGGAAGCAGACAGTGCTCCTGGAAAGTGGGTAAAGCAAGGAGAGTGTGAACCTTCAGCAGTATTGAGAGTCTTAAAGAACTTGGTTAGCAGCTGCTTTTCAACAGCAAAGTCACATTCAGTAATTAATGACCCAAAGTTTACAGCCTACAAAAAGTGACACAGGAAAAGCTGGGAGAGCACAGCTCAAAGGTGTGTAATGCTGAGAAAAGGTGAGAGCCAAGAACTGACTGAGGAAGGGCTATTCAAACTTTTCTATTCTGTGTTGAGAGATTTAGACATAATGAGAAGTGAAGGGACAGCTAAAGGAGACAACGTTTGGCTCATCAGCCCTGGAGCTGTCCTAGGATGTTAAGCAAGACTTTGGGCAGCTTTGCTAAATTTCCATGAAATGTCAGGTTCAAAGGAATCTTTGTAAGTAATGGGGAATTGATTTCCTGGCACTTTGGTGCTGAGCTCACCGGTGGCAGCTGCTGTTTTACATTTCAGAATGGATGGAAGGTACATTCTTCCCAGGAGGTGCCCAGAGCAGCTGTGGCTGCCCCTGGATCCCTGGCAGTGCCCAAGGCCAGGCTGGATGGCAGGAGGCTGAATAAGATGGGCTTTTCTGTCCCTTCCAACCCAAACCATTCTGTGGTTCTGTGATCTCCTTTAAACCTCCTTTCAGCAAAATCACTCAAACATCACCAGTACATTCTTGCTGCTGGATGCACTTTAAATAAAATCATCAAGGCTCCCCTGTATTACCTCCTATTTCCCTGGGATCCCAGAGCCAGAGCATTAAAATAGTGAAATGAAAAATTATGAGAGCAGAACCAACTTCCTATTGGGAAAGAATAAATCATTGTCTGTGCCTTTCTCTCGTGACTGACCCAGCACTGAGGTCTGAACAGCAGAGCCCCTGAGCCCGTTCCCAGGAGAGACTGGAGCACCTCCCCAATTCCACGTGCAAGAAGTGGGTGGTGACTTCACCAGGAGCTGGTAAATGAAACGTCTGCCCAAGGACTGGAGCAATTTCCCATCTCAGCCTCCCTTTTCTGCATTCTGGGAAGAGATCCCACTCCTTGGGTGCTTTGTGCTGTGACCTGACCTGAACACTCCCTAGGGTCTGACACTTTGGTAAAAGCCTGTGTCCCTTTCCCATTTGCAGTCACACAGCCCCCCAGCAGCGTCCAGCTGCTCTCTGCTCTTGGCCTTGGCCAGGTGAGGGTCAGGAAGGTGGTCAGTGAGGGTCAGGTGGTCAGTGAGGGGGTCAGTGGGGGGAATCTGCTCAGTGAGGGGGGTCCTTCAGGCTCTGTTTCCCCTCCACTCGAGCTCCCTGCCTTATTTCCCAGAACACGGTGTTTTCTCACACACATCCTCAGCTGAGAGGAATATATTTAATATTTTGTGTTTACCCCTCCATTCCCAGACACAACAACAGATTTTGATAAGGATTACTGTGTTAAACTATCTCCAGATTAATTTCTAGGCCTGAAATAGGCCACTAGCCTCACTCCATGGAAAGCTTTCATGTTTTCTCATCCCTCCCCAGCAAAGATTCCTGTCCTCTGGACCAGTTTGCCAGGTACAGCACACAAAGTTCTGCTGCCCTGTTTCAGAGCCCTGGCTGCCTTGTTGTTTCTGTGCAAACCACACCATGTCTCTCTGAACCTGTACAAGCTCCTTGCTGGGTGTTGTTGGATTTCCCTCCTGGTTCTGGGGGTGTTTATGGAGGGGTTTGTCACAGTGTGCTCTGTTCCCAGGGCTGGGGGGGATTCCACTGGCCAGATCTGCTCATCAAGCCCTGTGAGCATGGAAATACTGCTTTGCTTCTCTGAATTTCAGGAAAATTTCCCGAGGGCGACCATCAAGCTGACATCTCTTTGCAGTGCTCCATTGCCTTTCCCTGTCACAGCTGCAGAAAATCCTCTGAGCCAGACCCTGCAATGCATTCAGAACCTCATGATTGAGTTCATGCAGAATTTTGATCACCAGTTTTGCCTGCTAAGCTGTGGGAGAGGTAAGGAGAGCCCTAAGGGAGAGCCTGGAATCTTTCCAAGCTGGTGATTTCTCTTGCCTGGATGCAGCACAGATGTTGAACAGAGCTGCTGTGTGACCTTCCTGCTGCTCAGTCATGGCACTGCAGAGCCCTGCAGGGCTGAGCTCTCATTCCTCCTCCCTGACACAGAACCAACCTGCCCTTGCAGCCAACACACAGGAGAGAATTTATTGATATCTCTGCAATTAGGCAATTCTCTTAATTGCCTTCATTTCCAGGACTCTGCCATTCTCCCCCTGCACCATTGGTGGTACAGCTATTTGTGTGCTGGCTGGGAAAAAAACCCTAAAATTGCCCAGCAAATCAATCAAAGGCAAGGACAGACACCTCTCATAGATAATCCAGACATCCTGGGAACCCTTACAAATCCCTTTGCAGCTTCCACAGGTCTTCCCCTCCTGTGGCTTTGCTTTGAGGAACCTCTATTAACCAACAGGACACCCCCAAACACAGCCAGCTGTGAGTCAGAAGACTCCTTTCCCTCTCACAATTTACCTCCCCAGTGCTCTCTGGCCACACCAAACTCCACAACAAGACCCTCTTTAATTATTATTTTTTTGTTTGTACGGGTCAAAATGATTGGGGTAGCTCAGATTTTCCCATGTACAAAGCTCATTAAAGAGCACTTGGACATGGGTGGGTCCTTTAATTCAGTTGTGGGATTTGTTTTCCTTTTCTTTGGATGTTCATCCCTGTGTCATTTCCCACAGTGAGCTTGGGGTCTGAACTTGGATAAGTTTTAATTAAATGCAGTGGGAGTCAATAATTGTGAGTTGTTGTCTACACAGAGTTCCTAGTTGAGAAAACCACACAATATTTTTGACACACCAAACCCACAATATTCAGCATAACTTCATGTCTTATTTACATTTCCATATCCATACTTACTTGAAGTCTGTGGTATCACAAATGCACTCCAAAATGTTATATTTCTGTTTCAATATCTCTTTGGCCAGAAAAAAAAAAATAGAACTTCCATAAACAGGATTTATTGTCTCTTTTAAGCAAAGTGGTTGTAGCACAGTTGTGATCCTACACAAATACAGTGCTAGAGTATAGTACACATCCTGTAAAAAACCCTGACATCAGGGGGTGAACAGTCCTCTGGCAGTTTGGGAATACCATCCAGTACTTTCAGGTTTGGCAAATTGGAGAATACACTTAAAGAGAGACAAAAGAAAAAATAGAAATTGAGATAATCTTGGGAAATGCTGAGAAAAAAGAAACAGTATATTCAAACATATCTAAAATACATTTGGGTTGTTGGAATTCTTGATTTGTCATTTGTTGCAGAATTTATCTGATAAAGAGCTAATTAAAACTCTCAGATTTCACTCTGTTGCACCACTTTTATATCCTTAGACTCAATAAAGCACTTAAAGAATCTGTCTTCCAACCCTGAGAATGAACACAATACCAGAGTAATACCAAATAATGCCAATATTTAATTGCCCTACGAACTGGCAGATTGAGAGCAGAAGCACAATTAGGATTTGTTAAAGGGTGTTTTTCTGCTTTTGCTCTCCTGGACCCTTTGATATGCACAGAAAATGTGAAATCCATCCTTTAAAATGTACTTTTTCCCTTCCATGCTGGTTTCTGCCCCCAGGCCTTTAGAGAGCACCAGTACCACCACAGTGCCCAGGGGATGCCCACCAGACTGATGGGAAAACACACTGGAAACTCAGACAAGTTTTTATTAAACACTTCTTTTAAACCTCTCCTTCCCTTTTCCCCTCCCCCAGAAAGCTGTGGGAAGAGATGTGTCCCATCTTAGACACACCCTGCAAGGTTTATTTTTAAAACATCAGCACCTGGCTGTGTTTTTAGTGGGGAAAACCATGCAGATTTTCTAGGAGTGAGATTTAGAATAGATTATATTCTCCTGGATTTGCTTGGATTGTCATTCCTCAGATTTGGGGTTCCATTTCCAGTCTCTGAGGCTGCTCTGTGAAGTCTCCACCACACCCCAAAGCCTGCAACACAAACCTTCCCTGAGGGGCTGCTCGAGGCAGAGCAGCTTCCACAGCCCTGCCACGGGCACAGGGGGGAATCCAGAAAAATCAAATAAAGGGAACCTAATTTTCTCCTGCTTTTGCTTCCATCTTTCAAGACATCCTCCTGGTTCTGTCTCTGACATGTAATGCAATTTAGGCTCCTTGCAGAATCCACCAGGGATACAATGAGACTGAAGAGAGCTTGAGTAATAGGTAGTTTCTATTAATAAAAGGGAATCTAATTTATCTGCCCTACTCCCTGTCTCTAAACTTGATCCATGGACTTAGTTCAGTTCCAGAACTGCCAGTCATGCCTTTAAAAAGCATCATAGGCCCTTTCTGAATATTTTGGGACTTTTATCACATAATGGCTCACTAACCCATGTTCCTGGAGCATTTCAGGTAGTTGAAACCATGGGAAAATGAAAAGCTTTTTTAGAAAGCTTGTTGGATTTGAGCTCTTATTCCCTTTAAACTCTCTGACAAACACATTTTTGTGTTCCTCACTTTTGTTAGCCATGAGAAGGTCAGACTTACAGTTGTCTGTATCTTTCCTGGAACTCACAGGGATTCCTCTTGAGGATGAGGGATTCCAGTGGAGTGTGTCTGAAGTCTGATATCCCACTCAGGGTCGCAATGTTATTTTCAGCAAGAGACAAGTGCTGAATCTGAGGGATCTTTGGCAGCTGTTTGAAGGATGTAAAGTGGTTTTTATTTACATTTAGCTCTCTGCATCTGTAAAGTACAAAGTGTATGGCATCACCATCACGTCCATGACAGGATCCCAGCAGCAGGGGTGGGGTTTGTGCACTACTTTTCCATTTGTGCTGGTTTTGCCTAACCTTGGGCTGCCACATCAGATCCCTACACTTTATATTCCCAACCTCCTGGTGTACATCATTATTCCTGTCCTCAACATGACAGCTCTCCATACACCTAAACACACAACAGCAGAGCAGCAACAGATGGATTATAAAATGTATTTAAAGTTGTCATGGTCGTGCTTGGCCTCTCTGCTTGGGTCCTGTTCCACTGTTTCTTCACAGATTTCCTTCTGTGTTCAACAGCTTCCCCTTTTGGCACAGATCTCCCTGAACTTGACAGGACTCATTAGTTATTCCCCAGGAATAAAGGGCACATCATCTGAGCTCCTCACTGGATATTTGCAGCCCAGGGATGACAGGAGCTCAGAACAGCAATAAACTGATGGATTTTCAATCCAATCCCTCCCAAAAGAGCAGATTTGGCAGCTCTCAAGAGCCTGCTCCAGCTGTCACTTAAGGCAAATTTTGATTTCTATCATATTAGATAAAAACAGAGACAGGACAATTTGTCTACCTTGGCAACCTTATGGCACTTAAGTCTCTCAAAGAATTGTCCACCAACCAAAGCTTTTCCACTCGAATTAATCTTCTGAGGATTCTTTTGAAGTTTTCCACCTGGTAAAGATCACCCAGGTCCTGGAATGAAAGGTTCAACTCCTGGAAAGGGAAAAATAAAAGAAATCACTTTTTTTTTTTTTTCCTTGCTTTGTAATAACTATATAATTAAATATAGAATTAGTCAGAGGTAGTTAAAATGGTAATATATTTTATGCTGCTGCTCTTGTAACAGTTGGTGGTACCAAGTGCCAAATTCAGCTCAGAATGATGGACTCCATAATTCTTGGAAAGTAAAGAAGAAAGAAACCATCTCTCAAGCATGAATTTTAGTGTCCAGCCCCTCCTTCCTCTCTGAGAGGAGTTACCAGTGTGTGTGGGGGGAGGGAGCAGGACCAAGTGGTCGTGGCTTGTGGGTTTGGCTTCTGAACTCCTCTGGCACCAAAGTGCTGTGCAGCAGCCAGATATAAATATTCATGGAGTCCTCACAGAATGGGCTGGGTTGGGAGGGAATTTAAAATTCATCCAATTCCACTCCCTGCCATAGCCAGGGACACCTTCCTTNNNGAATTTAAAATTCATCCAATTCCACTCCCTGCCATAGCCAGGGACACCTTCCTTAGACCAGGTCTAAACCTATTAAATGCAGTGAGCAGCCAGCACACCATTATTCAGCTTTTTTATAACTCCAGTACAAAATGTTAATGAGAAAGTTTTACAGCACAGTTTTCCCAGTTCTCTTGCAGTCTCTTTTCCCATTTCTCTGTGTCAGTTACTTGTTTTCTTTTTTTCAAAGTCTGTTCTTCTTTTCTGAAAAACAGCTCTTCTTCTGAGGGCCCTGGTCAGAGAGAAAGATTTATGGTTAAGGATGTGATACAGAACTGGCACTCACTCACTTGCTGGGAGAATATATATATAATATTGCTGGGAAGGTTCTGTAATTAAGAAATATATATAATATTATAGGTGTGTAAGTTTCCAGGCTTCTGAGATATAAATTACTGGGAAGATTTTTTTACCATTTCCAGGCCTGTAATTCAGCCAGCAATCTACAGTGGTGATGATTTTGTGCATGGTTGGTGAATGACAGATCTGCCACAGCTCAGAGTGAAAACTGTTTCTGAAGGGTTGTTCATGAGGATCTGAGTTCTAAAATCCTTCTTATTCCTTCCCATGCTATGAGCCAGCCTTTGACTGGCCTGAGAAAGGAAAATGTTTGCAGCTTCTGGAGCAGCAACAACAACTGCAGCTGGGACCAGCAGCCCCACTGCAAACCTCACTGGTATTGAGACAGACACCCCTGGGCACTTAAAGACTGACTGAAATGTTCAGAGCTATGGACACCTTCAAATTCCTAATGAAATCAAGGGCAGGCTGGAAACTGCCCACTGTTTACTCCCAAACATGCAAATACTGGATTTTAAACCCCATCTTTCATACTCTCTTCTTGAGTGTGTCAATAGATAGAAATGGAGCCAATTCAGTCTCAAAATACAAAGTATGTCCCACTGTTTGCAGGACTGAGGTTCCCTCTTGCTTTCTTGTTTGGCTCTTTGGCTACTGCATCCTCAACATTCAAATGGTAATGAACTTTTGAGAGAAGTAATCAGCACCACATTAATACTAAAATTTTCCAATTTGCAGTTCTGGCACTTGTTTGTTATTTTTGAAATTAAAAAGGATCATTTCCTAATGACTGAAAAAAAAGCAAGCATGGGCATTATGGGATGAAATCCTGTCCCTTTTCCAAAGAATGCCAAACTCCATGACTTAAGCTCATCATTTTTAAGGAGGTGCTGTTTGACTAAACAGAGCTAGGGCTGAAATGTCAGAGTGTCTCTTTGGTGTTTACCTTCCCTCACTCGGGGACAGAGGAGCTGATTCCCTCGAACAACGTGTCCTTCTATGTCACACCAGCCAAGGTACCTGAAGGAGTCAGAAGGAAGCTAAAAAAAAAAAAAAAAAAGCAAAATAAAGATATGAAAGAATCAGTAAAAGTTCCTGAGGTTTTGACATCGTATTTTCTCTTATTTCTGGCCTTATTACTGCAGAAATCCCTCCAGTCAGAGCCATATCCAGGAGCTGGTAAATGCTGTGGGAATTCACAGTTAAGCAGAGTTTGCCACAGCTCATCCTGGTTTATTCCAATAAATTGGCTGAAATCTTGGAGAGAGCCTTTGCAGGGCTCATCATCCCCCTGCCCATGGCATCAGTTTGGTGCCCAGAGCTCAAGGCTGAGGCAAACCCCACAGCCAACCCCCCAGAACAGAACCTTATTTACATTCTGTCCCCGTTTGGGAAGATAAAAGAGGTAAACAAAACCCACTTCAAAGCTGAGCAAGAGGTTTCTGCCTCAGCTCATCTTTGTGAATGTCCCTTTTCTGCAAACCTGCAATCAGAGTGGGAAATGCAGCACTTACTGGGGAAGGAAGCCTGGAATCCCAGTTCTGCCCGAGGATTCCTCTGCTTTGGGATAAAACTGATGGAATGTGGGGGGCATCACTGAGGATGGAGCAGCAGCTGGAATAGGATTTAAAGAACTCCTGATTGCTTGTGGTCAGACCTGAGGAACTAGAGAGGAGATGTTAAACCAGTGCAGATTCTGTCCAGAGAATTGCAAATTTTATTGGTTTTGTTTAATAATTACAGAAGACAATTACAGAAAGTACAGAACAGGTCAGGGTAGGACTTGCCAGCAGGCAACAGCCACATCCTGAGGCCAAACCACGGGCAATCCCCTCACCTCTCACCTGAGCAGCATTTCTTTACACACAGGAGGCTTTCACAGGTATGTCCAAACATCAGAAAGAGGAATTTACTGGCACTTGGTTAGAAAAACTGAGTTTTGGAGAAAATATACAGCAGAATTTGTTCAGCAGCCTGATGTGTTCCCTTCCACCCAGGAGAACTCAGCTTTTAGGGATCCACATTGAGTGAAAAGATACCTCAGTTGCTTATTCTATTCCATTGTACATGTGTTTTAATTAATTTTTTACTATTAGTATTATATTAGTATATTACTATTAGTATTATATATATCAGTATTTTTATTTTAATCTCTTGAATAGGTTCTAGGGGTATCTCAGGGATTTGTCAGAGAAAAGCTGAACTTTGTTAAATAGAGTGCTCAAATCATAGAATCATTAGTGCTGGAAAAGACCTCCAAGGTTATCAAGTCCAACCTTCAGCTTGTGTGTTCATGTGCTTTGTTAGTCCCTTGCCTAGGAACATTTCCAAAAATACATTTTCTATACCCCAAATGGTGCAATTTCTCTAATTGTGCTTCAGAGGGACTGAAGAATTTGCAGACTGGCAGCTGCAATTTAGGAATTTACCACGGAATACTTGAAAACAATGATTTAATTTAGTCAGGGTGTGCACTCAGCACTGTAATTTGCTGTTTACTGTCCTGGCTCAGGGAGCTCCTGCCAGGGAGTCTCAGCTGTCAGTCAGCATCATAAAACAACTGGAGTCAGGAGCAGAAATACAGAATAAAAATGCAGCTTTAAAATGGTTTGGAGAGGAAGGCAAAGAAGGTCTCACACTGAGAGTAACAGACAGGCTAAATAGAGCATTGCTTAAAATGTACAATTACAGATTATTGGCAAACCTGCCTGAGGAGAGGTGTCCTGCTGACCTCACTGCAACTGTGCAAGAGCAGCTCTGACAAAGAGCTCTCCTCCCCCGTGCTTTATGGCAGGGTTTAATGGCACCACTCCAGCCCCAAAGAGCTGCAGGTGACTTCGAGGAAGCTGTGAGAGCTCAGCATTTTGGAAAATAACAGCTATTTACTGAGACACTTCTGAGGTCACCTCAAGGCAAACAAACCTTTGTGGTGTGTGTGTGTTACAGAGCAGGAGTTCACCCTCAGCAACCCTGTGAAAAGAGGATTTTACATTGGGTCAATGGTAAAAAAAATGCCAGAAGATAAAAGAGTGCTGGGAATTCTTGTTTGGTCCTGTCCTGGTGTTTGTTCTGCTTCTGCTTCCTTGGATGTTAAATGAGGTTAGAGCAAAGGAATATGTAGAAATTCTTTTGTGATTAAGAGAAGGTCTGTTATTCTTCTCAGTTGGGAAGTGATCTTTTAGGATGTATTCAAAGGACTATTTATAACTGCAAGACTTTTGAAAACCTACCTTCCTCTCAGCTAGATCCTACCTCCTCTGCTGAGACAGGAATATACACTCCCAGCCCCTGGAAATGTGGGATAAAACATTTCAGCTGAACCATTTAACATGGTATCTATTCTGATCTCCTGGCAGAAAAACCAGGCACAGAATTCTGTATCGGTGATGGCAAATAAAACATAAAGTTCCAGAAAAAAAAGTGTGATGGATACGACTTCCCCAATCAGGTGGGCAGTGAGATTTCCATGGGAAAGAGTGACAGAAAGAAACATCTTTCATCTCAAAACTGCCTGAGTTTAATAAGCACCAGCTGGACCCCCACATTATGGCACAGAAGATTTTTCTGGGGGAGCAAGTGCCACACAGATTTTTTCCTCCCTTGCTTTGTTTGCCTTCCTACTTTGCTGCAAAATTGATGCAAAAGGACTGGCAATGAACAAGGCAGGATGCAATTCCAAGCAATTACAGATTGCACAATACATGAAAGGAACAAAATTTCCTGCCTTGATTGTGAGGCCCTTCGGCTGGATATGAATCTCCAATGACACCTCTGGGAGCAGCACACTAGATTATGTCAAGCATTAAGGGGAAAAAAATTAGATTCATGATGTCTGTCCAGGCTGAGTCATTTCCTCTCACTTCGCCTGCAGTGAGAAATTGGTGGTTATCATAAATCATAGACCTAAATTCTTACGAGAGAAGAATTAATTTCACTAATGGAAACCCTCTGTGGAAATTGCATTCCTCCATTCTCCCTCTTTTGGGGGACTGTGGGGGAGTATTTATGATGTCTTTTAAGCAGAGGTACTTGACTATATTTTAAGAATTCTATAATAGAGATATGGAAAGGAAACCTCAAAAGGTAATGGGGAAAAAAATCTTGTGTGACAGCTTCTAATTTCTGAGGCAGGCCCTCAGTCCAGTTCCTATCATGGCCACAGCTTTGCCACTGACACCAAATCCATGTACAAAACTTATTTCATCTCAATAATTAAAGAAAAACCCACAGAAAGGTACCAAACAATCCTTTGCAGGCACCTTGAAGTCTGGAGAGCTCCTTGTGAAGTGACAGGAGGGAGCTCAGACTGTGGGGTAACTGGAAGCACTCATAGCTATCCCCTTGTATTTTATGTATTTCCTCAGTGGAAGGCCCAGGGAGGAATTCAGTGTCAAACTGTCAGGGATGAGACCAGAACAGCTCCTGCATTTTTCAGAACAAGACTGAGGAGATATCAGGCCATACCTTGGAAAATCATGCACTGCTGAGCTCCCTGATCAAAGTCCCACCTTATCAAGATGTCCTTATCAGCTGTGAGGCTGTGAAATTCCCCTCTCACTGACACCTTGGCCACGTTTCCACAGAGCCCAGAATGCTCCAGGTTTCCTGATTGCAGTGCAGGTACATTTGGGTCCAGCTGCCTTTAAGTGCAGGGTACATAAAAAGCCCACAAAAGATCTTGAAGAGCCAAAGCTGAGCTACTTTTGAAACTACACCAGTGGATGATACTGAGTAAAAAACTGAGAGAAAAATCCCTTCTGGGTATATTTTAGATATTTGGCTGTTAAAAAAGGATTGTCAGCCAAAGGACTCCTTTCTCCTGATAAAACAAACAAACATCTGAGACTCTACAGCACAGGTTCAGCTCTGCTGCACAGAAAATGGGAAGCTCAGTTAAAGAGGAGCAAAGATAAAGGAGGTTATAAGCAAACTCTTGCATTTGGGAGTTGAAAGGCTTTTTGTCCCAGCCTTTTGAGCAGTTTTGGGGTTTGGTTGAGCTTCCCACAGCCTTATCCCCAGCTGCTCTTCAGGAATCAGCATCCTCGAGCAGGCTCAGCTTTCTCTGCTTTTCCTGTAGATCTGAAATGCCCTGGATAAAAGGGTTGGGAACAAGTAGTAGGGATATTTATACTAACTCTTCACACATTCAGAGTCAGAATTCCTGTGGTGCTTGCTACATCCCACCAAATCACAGCCCATATCTGATGGGAAGGCCCCTGCTCCCAGGTGGTTGATCTCAGTGGTCAGATTCAGATTTAGCAGCAAAGTTCATCCAGTCCTGCTACAATGGAAGTGAAAAACTTGGACCATTCTGAAGGAACCAAATCAAATGTGTTTTAAGATCATCTTTCAGAAATAAAAAAAAAAAAAATCCGAATTAAAGAAACTAAGAAAAGAGCAATAAATCCTCCCAAAGCAAAGATTTTTTATCACTAGGTCAGAGCTGCTGATTTTGCACAAGCTCTGAGAGAGCTGTTTCTGGATCTGCCCAAACCACTTGCACAAATAAGTATTTGCTCCCAGGTTCCAAACATCCAATAATTTACATTGTCCCAGTCAATGGCAAGTGCCAAAGCTATCCACATAAATGAACTGCAGGGTTAACTTCCCAACACAATTTGTGGAAGTATTTAAAGGATGGCAAACTCAGAACTCGGGCTGTGCTTCATTTCAAATGCACACAATTTACTGCTCCAGAGCAGCTTTGCTTGTATGCAAACATTTATTAAGAGAACTCTCTGAACTTAGGATAGTGGAAGATACGGACACAGTGTTTGCACGCTCTATTACCTTCCAATTATTTTTATAGGAGCTTTATGAGACATTATGCAACATTTTGAAGCAGTTCTTTTGAGCATAATTTAGTGACAAACACACCTGTAAGTTAGAGCTACAAAGTCTCCTTGCTGATAGCTGTAGCATCAATTATCTTGCTTTATGCTTCATAAAATTGTCCCCCCAAAGACATAATTAACTTAATTAGGTTCTATCACCATAATGATACATTCCTAGCATATTAACTAACATTTTCCTCATGGATCCAACTTGCACTGACACAAAGCCCACATCTCACTCCACGTGCCTTTCACACGTTTTCCTAACAAACTCAACATTTTTGTTGGGACAGCTTTTGTCTTTCAGGCAACAGCACCAAGAAAAACAACCCCCTTTGAATTCCTCTTTTCTCTGCACCACAGTCTCCATGAGCAATACAGGCTGGCACATTTTAACAAGACACTCAATCCTGTAACTCTATCTTTGCTGTCAAAGCACGCCGAGCCCGCTGTGCGATGACCACACGTTCGTGTCTCCTTGCACCCTCCTACCTTTCAGACATGGCTCGCTGCTGCACAAACTCCTCACATCTCGCACCAGGCCATTTGTCTAAGGCAGGGTTTGTCCTCCCATCCCTGCCCCTGCAGAGGGGGGACCTGCCGGGATCCCGGCGGGGCTGGCCGGACTCGCTGTCTCCAAGGAAACGCGGTCACCTCGCAACGCAGTCACGTTAGGAGCTGTTGTTACCAATCTCTTAAGCACATCTAACAAATTCCTGGGCTGATCGAGCCGGTATCAGTGAACTGTTTTTCCAGAAGGTGCCTAAAGATAGGTTGGTGATACCTGTAGCAAGACATGTGATCATGTGGCTGAATCTCTGGTCTGCTCGCTCCAGCGACTTCACTTTCACCAATTGCTTTCACAGTTTTGTCCATTTGAAATTCATATTTTCATTGCCTAAAAGATCTCCTGCTTCATTAATGGCTTGTTAAATGCCTTATTAATTTATCCAAGAACTTTGGATGAAAAGAAAATACTTAGAGAGGCTCATATTTTATGTAATGTTCAGGAAAGTTCTTTATGAGCACCTCTTGGCCCTGCTGGGCGTGCTTGCCTCATTTGAACGTGCTCAGCCATTTTAGGAAAACCTTCCACGCTTCCCTCTTTGAGTTTGCAGCTGAGAATGAAAACAAGAGATTCTTCTCTTGGTGGGAACCAACAGGTCAGGTTTGTGTCTGTTTTTATATTATATTTTTTCTTAAACCATTAAAGCTGCGGGTCCTGAGAACCAGCCCAGTGAATTATTCTCTTCGAAAGGAGTTTGAGTGATTTTTGTTTGGTTCACCCAGACAAAGTGCAGATGCTGGCAGGGTTCCAGGGTGGAATTGCAGCAGCCCAATATGGTTATGGGCCCTGGCTGGGCCCTGCTGAAGTTCACAGATGGCTTTTAAACTCCACCAGGAGAAATGGGGCCCAGGTTTTAGTGGAAAGTTATAATGGAGCTGTAAATCGTGCCCTATTGATCTGCAACTCCCACACCACAGGCACACCTCCTTCTTCACCTGAGCTCCTGGGCTGTCTACTAAAAAAGAGGGGATAAATAGATTAAAATCAATGTGAAAAAGTACACAATCCCCTCTGCCCAGGGATATTCAATTGGAAATGTCATATAGTCAAAACCTCTGTGGTTTAGACTTCTACCTTCCAGCTTATTCTCCTTTTCCTTCACATTTCTCTTTTCTCTTCTTTTTGCTTATTACAAAGGCTGATCATTATAAGACCTTTCTGTACAGAAAGGTCTGTGCTTTCCCCAACAGTGGCTGAATTCTCTTAGAATTTCTGCTGGCAAATTTCCCTGGGCCAGTAAAGTCGAGGGGAATAATGGTAATTAGAGAATTTCAGCTCCATGCAAAGGCATTTTGTGGTTCCAAATGTTGAATTGACAGATCGTTATGTGAAATTTAACAAAGCAGATATTCCACACAGGTTTCATTAAAACTTTATGTGCTAAAAACGGAGTTTATTACAGGGTGGGCGAGGATGGAGTATTAAGAGATTCATCAGGTCACTTGAGCGTATCATTGTCTGCTAAGAATAAAGAAATTAATATCTAAATCAAACAAGATTGTAATTTGGGGCCTTTCTACTTACCATTTTTCCTCTTTCTCTAAAATGAAAGGTATTGGTCCCCATCACAGCCTAATGGGATTCAGATCTTTTATGGCAAATGCATTCCTCATAAAGCCCATGAAAAATTATCTCTGTGCTATTTCAGAGGAACGACATATTTTACATGGTGTCGGCCTTCCCATCACAAACACTATTTTTCAGATCTTTACAACCTGCCCATAAAAATGTGCTTCTGACAAGAAACTCAGCAGCTTGTCCCAGCTCTCCAAGAACAAAATTGTTTTTCCCACTTTATCCAATTTTGACCAGTAATTTTGTCTTTGAATTGGGTAAATACAGGGTGGGCATCAGTCTCAGCCATGGGTCTCTCACATCTGCATTTGACTCACTGGATGCTTCCCTGCATGTCCATGAAATTTGTAGGAACTGGGCAGAATCCTGCTCGTCCTCTGATTAATGACAGAAATAATCCCAATTATTCTCACTGCTGTAGGCCACAAGAGGCCCTGTTTTTTCTGGGCACCACAGAAAGGCAGGAAAACAGAGTTTGCTCCAGAGAGTTTGTGCTTTAATTGAACCGAGCAGACAGACAAAGAGTAGGAAGAAAGGAAATAATATTATCCCTCCTCCTTTTATACAGAAATAACTGAGATGCTCAGACCATGAAATCCTGGCACTGTGGCAGCAGAAATTCTGTTCCTGTGCCCAGGGTCAGCATTCACACAGGATTCCCAGCCACTGACTTCGTTAAGACCAGACTGGATGAGCAGTCTGGCTTTAAAGTCTGCATTTACTGCCTGAGTTTCTGATCTGACATTTTATTGATCATTCTTAAAGAATACTTGAAAGATATTTCTCTATTATAACATTTTTCTGATTCAGGAATAAATCAGTTTGTTGGTGTAATTTTCTGTTCTTTATGTAAAATCCTTTTTCTTTGGTGTTAACTCAATATATACTGGTGATATCAAATCATTAGGTCGATGTCACCCATAAAATCAGACCTAAAAATGTAACAACACTTCAGCACCAGCAGAAAGTTAATTTGTACATTGGTCTTACCTGGTTTGAACATACCCAGGAATCCAGTCAGTTATGATGAGAGAATTTCATGGGGTATTTCAGTGCTCTGATGTGCATGGCCCTAGAAAAAGAGCACACTTTTACTGCACAAATGTCACCTCAGCAGATAAGCAGGCACACTCACACAGACTAACTGGTTATTTTGCTGAGTTTCCCAGGCAACACATTTCTTTTTGTGCTGCCCATTCAGGACTGCAGGAGAGTATTTGACTCCCACTGATGGGACTTGGAGAGCATTCCCAGGGAAAAGCCAAGGACAACAGGATAAAGCCTTGAGCAGGAGGAGAGCAGAGGGAGTGAAACATTTCATTGGGGTCACCAGACAAAAAGGAATCAACAACCAGCTGCATAAATAATTGAGGTGAAAACCTATATATGGCTGTTTTTCTAAGGTGTTACAAACCCATGGATGCCAAAGGGGTTAGAGGGGCTGTAACCAAGCAATAAGGACTGAAATTTGCTTCTCTCTTCTGGAAAAACAGTGGACTTGCAAGTCATAATGACAATGTCTGGCACTGGAGATTGAGCCTTTCCTTGATTTAATAGTCTTTGGATGAAGCTATAAGAAAAGATGTTTATGGAATGAAGAATGGTATTTTTATTTGGTTTAGGAGAGGCCTATTCCAGTAGCAAATCTATCTTTTCTAACAAAATGAAGGTCAACAATTTCTGGATAAATTACACTTTTTCTGACACTGAGGAAAGACCACAAATAGGTAATATTTCAAGATTTTTTTCTCTCAAAACTTTCTTTTCAAAAGAAATAATGGACATAACTCACTGTCTCTTCATCTGCCTGTATGAGAGGGAAAACACAACTGTATCTCAAGTGGAGCTGGTGGCACACAACACTCCCTATTGATGACTTCTCCCATTATATCCCTCACTCAGATGAGCTATATTTTCCCTTTTATCTTAAAACATGGCTTTTATGTTGAATGAAGTCATTGCATCCCAACCCACAGATGCATCATAAGCCCATGATTAACCTTGTAGCCCTCAGGAGCAAAGCCATGGAACTCAGCTGGAGCAGAACCAAACTCTCCCTGAATGTGCCAAAACCCCAAAGGCACCCCAGGTACCTGCCAGGGCTCTCCCAAGAGCCCAAACCTCCACACAGGTCATGGTTTGGAGCTCACTGAAGCTGAGGGACAAATTTCCACCCTTTTTAATGAGCTTCCCATCACTCTCCACCTCTCCAGCTGCCATTCCTGTCTAATCCTCAAACTTTAAAACATCTTACCCAAAGCTGCCAAAACAAACAATTCAGGCATTTGGTGGAGCCACCCAGAGATGAGACCTCCAGTGTGAGGTCGGTCTCATTTCCTCCATCCACATCTTCATCACAAATCTCAGGTTTCATCTTCTCACTACTTAGTTGTTAATAATTCCCAATGGAATATGAGATTCATTAAGTACTTCCTAATTTATCAAACGTAAGTCTCATCAGGTAATTTTAATCATATGAAAATCTTTCTAAGTTAATTTTGATAGGCAATTTCCTGTTGCAGCTTAGTAAGCCTCCTTTTCCCCTGTGTCACTGGAAGCTGCATCTCTGGTTATTCTCCTCTCTAACTTCCATCTTTTTTTCTTTTTTTTTTTTATTTAATTATGAAACTGCTGCCAGCTGCTAAAGATTTATGTTTCCTTTTTTTTTTTTTTTGGAATTGATCACCTGAAATATATTGAAGAAATTCATTCATTTCATTCATCAAATCCCTGCCTTCCTGAAAATCAGATCTTTCAAATTTGGGAATAGTTGGGAGTCACCAGAGCACTTCTTTATTGAAGTGGCTTTGCCAGGTTGTCATATATGAGATATTTGAGACAAATAGACATCATCTCTTCAAGCATGGGATGGGAAAATAATTGGATTGCTGGGCCAAGGTGGTAAAAAACTACCCAGCTCTACACGAGCTAAGAAAAGAGGGAAAGGATGGGAAAACATGGCAAAGCAATGCAGTTGAATGACAAACACAATTCAGCTGTTTAAAATTCAGAGCTGCCTGTCCCCATTCCAATCAAAGAAGGAACTGAGATCTCTGAACGTGTATTTACAGGCAGAACTTGTTCCTGACATCTCCCATTTTTTTGTCCCTATTCCTTCCCCGAGTCTTATTGCCAAAAAAAATTAAGTTCAAATGGATGCTTTGTTATTCACTGTCTGCAAGGATAATAAAGATGTTCTGTAGCTGAGAGCAGCAAGCAGGGCCTCCTGTGATCATGGAGAAAAGGAGAGAGGAGCATTATGAGAAGAATCAACTGCTTTTATTAAAGGTGTTGTGTTTGTGCAGCTTTTGTCAGGAAATCCAAATTATTTGCTCCCACTTGCTTTCATTTTGAGAAAATGGCAGCTTTGTGTTAGAGAGAAAGAGAAGGAGCTTTGCTGCTCTTCTGTTACGGGGAGGAGACGGACACGCCATAGCTGTCCATGAGTCCTGCACTGAAGGGTGGGAGTTGGCACGGCCTGCACAGACATTACATGTGAGGAACATGTAATGGACATGTGTTCGGGCTCAGTCGGTGCCGCGTTGGCTGTGTCACTGTGTGACTGCCACTGTGTCACTGTGTCCCTGTGTCACTGTGTCACTGTCACTGTGTCTGTGTCCCTGTGTCCCTGTGTCACTGTCACTGTGTCACTGTGTCACTGTCACTGTGTCACTGTCACTGTGTCACTGTCACTGTCACTGTGTCTGTGTCACTGTCACTGTGTCACTGTCACTGTAACTGTGTCACTGTCACTGTGTCACTGTGTCACTGTCACTGTGTCACTGTGTCTGTGTCACTGTGTCACTGTCACTGTGTCACTGTCACTGTCACTGTGTCACTGTCACTGTGTCACTGTCACTGTCACTGTGTCACTGTGTCACTGTGTCACTGTCACTGTCACTGTGTCACTGTCACTGTCGCTGTGTCACTGTGTCACTGTCACTGTCACTGTGTCACTGTCACTGTGTCACTGTGTCACTGTCACTGTGTCACTGTGTCTGTGTCACTGTCACTGTGTCACTGTGTCACTGTGTCACTGTCACTGTGTCACTGTCACTGTCACTGTGTCACTGTGTCACTGTCACTGTCACTGTGTCACTGTCACTGTGTCACTGTGTCACTGTCACTGTCACTGTGTCACTGTGTCACTGTCACTGTGTCACTGTGTCACTGTGTCACTGTGTGACTGTCACTGTGTCACTGTGTCACTGTCACTGTGTCACTGTGTCACTGTGTCACTGTCACTGTGTCACTGTGTCACACCGCCGTGCCCGGAGGGCGACACGCCCTTCTCCTCCCGGCACCGCTGGGCACCGAACCACGCCTGGCACCGCTGGGACACCGAACCATGCCTGGCACCGCTGGGACACCGAACCATGCCTGGCACCGCTGGGACACCGAACCATGCCTGGCACCGACTCTCCATCGCTTTGTCCCGCCGCTCAGGAGTTGTACTTGCTAAGCAGGGGATTTCTCAGCAACAAACATTTTCCAGTCACTAGGCACAGCCTTTCCTGCACACAACCAGTGGTGGTAAACCATGGGCTGCAATTGCAATGACTTCATCCAGTGCCTCGCTCTGCTTCAGCCAAAATCCCCTCTGCAGACAAATCTGTGTTTTTCAGAGCTCCTTCCCCACCTCATGTTTTAGTTTAACAGAGATGAGGGGATAGGACAAGCAGCTCTTCTTTAAGGGAAAATAAAAAGGATTAAACCCCATACACTTCACATCCATCCCAATCTTTGGACTTCAAAGAGGCTCTAAGCCCAGTGCTGGCCTAAGGGGCTGTGAAGGTGCTGTTGAACTACTTTATGGCACAATATTCTCCAGTCACAGGCCTGCCAGGTCACTGAACCAGTCTCAACCATTAACTACACCATCTTTCAGCTGCTTCACTTTGCTGCCAGCTCCATGCTGTATTCCCAATTGGGAAATTAGAAATTTCTTCTTGCCTCACACTGGGGGAATAAGGGAGCCCTGTTTTCATTTATTTAATGACTGAGTGACCAGGTGTTCTTGTCTTGATCAAGAAAGTTTAATACTTCTGCTGATACCTGTGCTTAAAAGTCTCCTTTCAGCCCTCATATTTTTTGCAGCTGAGTTGTGAAAGATCAGCAGCTGAGCTTCAGTCGTGTTCCTCCTCATTTTTCATGCTGCCTTCACTGTTTTGGAGAGCTGCTGAATACAAAATGAAGCTGCAAGAGCGTGTTTGCTCTACAGCCAGCAAGGCATGAAGCCCTTTTTTCTCCAGCTGTGGAGTACAGCCAGAGCATTGCTAACAGTGTCGCTGGGGATGTGACTCAAAGGGTGACATTTCGTACTCCCTTGTGTGACACCAGATGATTAATGCTCCCAGCAAAACATGGCTTGGTTTAAATAAACAAAATTAAATATATATCTGTGATTATAGGAATCGTGTTCCATCTCTGAGGGAGCATCAGCTGCTGCTCCCAAATGCTGCAGATCTGTCAGCTGGTTCTGAAATGCTCTGGTTGCTCGCTGGATTTTCCTGCCACATAAACCCCTGGGCACTTTGGCCCAGCCAGGCCAGTGGGTGACCTGGCCAGCAGTTTGGGGCACAGCATGTTCTGCACATCAGCCTCAATCTTGTTTTACAGTCAGCAATTTACAGCAGCACGTTGTTCCCATTTGCAGCATTAGAGAGACATCATGGGAGCCGGTGACAGCAGGGACCTCGGCCCAGAGCCAAACCTGTGGGAGTCTCCCATTCCTGCCACCAGGGCATCCAACCAGCTGTCCCTGCTGGCCATGAGGGTCCCCCTCTCTGTCCCGTTTTCTGTGCAATGAGTCCCTTGGGATGCACCAGAGAGGCAGAGCAGAGCCCAGTTCTGAGCCCTGGCACTGCCTCAGCCTCACCTTGGCATAAAACCCCACATCCACCTCCCCTTCCCTCTGCTGTGCCTGGCACGGGAAGGAAAGGTAGGCAAACCCCTGGATTGTCCCAAATTCCAGTCAGGGATTGCTGGGGCTGGGGGAGGACAGAAGGGCAACCATCCCACAGCAGAGGCTGAGCCAGCCCCACTCAGATGTGACCAGCTGGGAAAAGAGCGTTCCCCTGAGCCCCACTGAAGCAAAATTTTAACCTGCAAGGTGCTGGTTAAGTTCTGAGATTGAGAACTGGAATAAATACTGATTTTATCTGCTCTGCCAGCTGTGTTAGGTAGGAATGAGTCTTTGCTGTGTCTGTGCAGGTTTAGATAGTGTTACAGCAGCTGAAGTCACCACTGCCATGGCACACAAAAGCACAAGGCTGTCACAGATACCCCCTGGTTTATCAGATGGTGTCTTCAGATGTCTGTGCTGAATGTGAACACACTTGCAAAATTAATACTCCCCAAGCTCTAGTGAAAAAAAAAGAGCTTTGTACAGAAACCCTAAAAAATAAGCTGGGCTTTGCAGCACTGAGGGAGATAGAAATGTAAAACAACCTTTCCACTTGAAAACCTTTCTCTATGGAGTCATCAGGATGCATTTCCTGGGAAAACAGCAAAGACTTTGATCTGCCTTGCTCCTGAATGCTGTTCAGATTATCATGCTTACCATGAAGGGTGGAAAACAGGCTGCCAGCTGGTTAATGGCCCTTCTGAAAAACAGCCTTCAATGTTGCTTTTTGGAAGTCACTTGTCATGGAACGATCAAAACACAATCTCTGTACTCTTGTCATCCATAGGAGGAAGCATATTTTAAGCAAGTGTTATCAAGGCTAAGAGAGCCTGAATTAACTTGTGTTCAAGATACTTAGTGCACTGCCAATACATCTCCTAGAAAGTTGTTCCATCCAGAAAACACCAAGTAATACCAAAGCAGCCTGGCAGGAGAGCTCTGCCAGCTCCTGCCATGGGGGTCGTGGCTCCTCTCCAGGGCCCTCAGTGGCCAGTGCCTGGGCAGCTTTGGCACTGCCCACGGTGTTAAACACTGATATCCCTTTATTTCCCCAGGCCTCTCTGCCCTCCTCTGTCTCCTGCAGTTAACTCTGTGCATTCCCTGTGCAGTGGCTGCAGGCAGAGGAATGTGCTGCCATCAGTCTCAAGAGGCCAGAATTCATCATTTAACTTGGGGTGCTGAAAGAGAGGACCCCAGTCAAGGCAGTGACTGAGAAAGGGAGGGGGAAACAACCCTTCTGTTCCCTTACAGGCATCCTGCACCAAGGAAAAGCCCTCCAGCCCCTAAACAAAGAGGCATTAAGTGGCTGCATTATTTTGTACTGCATTATCCCCTGGTTTCATGCAGTAATAGCTTTGGTTTTGCTTACTTTTTATAGCAAAATAATAACAGGATTTGTGGTTCCCATAATACATCCTCATTTACTGAGCACATGTGTATGCAGACAATGCAATTTTATAAGTTCTACCTCTTGCATGCTTACAGTCTTCACCTTTTATTCTGTAGAAACACTGTCATTAGAAGCCCATTTCATATTTGTAGGTAAGTGGCCTAAAGTAATTTCTGCAAATTGGGCAAAATTTGAGTTTTTCTAATCACCAAAAATCCCAGGTACGTCGGTTCCCACCCACTTCTTTGAACTCAGGCTCCAGGGCATGGCCTGAGAGAAACCTGCACAGGGTTCAAAACTGACTGCAAGCAATGGAAATCTTTTTATGATGGACCACAAAGGGATTTGGAACAGGCTGCAGGTGACAATGTAGCTTTTCCTGATGATGCTCTTTGCTCTGAGTTCTTTGGACACTACAAGGCTGTCTGCCTGATTTAAGCATTTAAGGTTATGGAAGTAGACATTCCCTGATTTCTGTTTGGAGCTGACTGCATTTCTCCCTCAGGATGATGTGCCTGGATGTGCCCATCAGAGCTGGTGACATGCCTACCCTCTGTAAGGCTGGCACAAGGCTGTTCTGCTCATAGTTCCAAACTCTGTCCCACGTGTGTTCAGATTCAAAAGCTCAGTCATTAAGACATCACCAGCTCATAACAATTTTATCAATAGGAGTATACACATTAAATGTGGAATGACACTGGAAAATAAATGAACTGAAGTCACTGCTACCAGCCTGTTTGCCCTTGCTCCCCCTGGCACTGCAGCAGTTAGACTGGCTCTGAAGGACTGGGATGATTCACAAATGATTTCTGATCAAAAAATCTGAAGTGAACTTATAAACTGGAGCACACTGATTTTCTTTTTGTATAGACCAAGGAGAAAATTCTGAGAAGGGAAAATTAGGGGAGACAGATGTAAAGCAGGCAGCAGCAGCAGAACTGGCCTCTTTTACCTCTCTGGATTTTGCTGAGGGCTTTAGTAGAATCACAGAATCACAGAATGATTTGGGTTGGAAGAGACCTTGAAGCTCAACTCGTTCCAAGTGCCCTGCCAAAAGCAGCTCAGCTGATGAAGACATATCCTGTGTTTGGAGCTGGCAGGAGGCTTTACACGGTCCTGCTCCTGGAAAGAGACTGTCACTACACACTGGGGATTCCAAGCTGCAGCCTGACCCAAGGAGAACATTTCCCAACAGAACCAAAGAATTTTGAGTATTTGTCTTGTAATAAAATTTAGAAATGTTATTATTTCTGTGTCAAGCTATGCTGACTGTTTGGCTGCTGCCTTTAGAAACACGCACTTATAAAATACATTGACAGGGACAAAAGCCTCAAATAAACAGGCTTTTTTGTTCACCCTGTTGGTGACCAGTGAGATTTGGCAATGCCCAGAGCATGATCCTTACAGGTCTCAGGGCAAGAGGGACTTCTGGATATCTTTTATTTCTTATCATGTTTTAACATATTTCATTCACTCTGCTCAGGCACTGCTATCACTCTGTTACCACCTGCAAGGATTCCAGGTTGGGTTTAAAACATGACTTTTAACAAATACCTGTAAATAAAGAACTTTGATTGGGTTCAAGCTCTTTTGGTAGCATTAAAATACTTGAAGGAATGGTTGAAGCTAATCTTTTTCCACAGGCAATTCCAATCCCTTAATGAGAGCATTACAGTCATGATTTAGACACAATCCAGATTTCCTCTGTATCCTTTTCATTCCTTACTTAAAAGCACTTCTACACAAACACAGAATTGTCTTTCTGTAGGAATTTTCCCTCAGTTTGTCCAAAAAGATCACTCTTCCACAGGGAGGATGTGTGTTTATGAGAGAGACAGTAAAACAACTTGTTATCAGTAAAGCCTGGGTTATATCTCAGACATCATTCCCATTGTGATTCAGTGTGGCTGAAAAGATAAAACCCCAGGGAATGGGCTCAATTCCTGAGCTGTGGGAACAATTCCAATTCTTTCCTCAGCTCCAAGGAGACCTAGAATTTTACAATCAATATCTGTATCTGGGCTTGTACATTTATCTTTTGCACCTCTCTCCATTACCTGCCTGCCAGAGTGACCGAATGAGCCTGGGACCCTTCATCAGCCTCCCAGCCCTGACTACTGCACCGTGCTGTTGTCTCTAAACTGCAATTTCAGCTGCATTTTAATCCCTTACCTCTGCCTGTCTTTTCATTCTGTTTGCCTAATGCCTCCAGCAACTGGCCCATGACTTGGGCTTCTAATTAGTGCTGTGAAATGCAAAAATCTTCCTGTGGATGCTGTTGGGAGGCAGTGCTGTATAAAAAGAACGTCATTTGAGAAGCCCTTGTTGAGCGGGGTGACAGCTACAGTGTTAATGAGTTTCAGAGCATCAGCGATGTGCACTGAGGATGGATTCTCAGGTGGAACTGTTCCACAGCCCTTGGCCAGCTCAGCTGGAAGCCCAAAAAGCTGCTGAAGCACTCACCAGAGGTCCCAGTGAGCAGCCAGAGCCTTCCTTCTGTCTGGAGCCCTGAAGCTGCAGCAGCTTGATGCAAACCCCTTGGGAACTCCAGTTTTCCAAGCTAAATTAACCCACAGTTCCTCCCCAGCTGTGCCAGGAGATGCAGAGCAGCTCACAAAGGAAGTCCACTCACTTTTAGCTGGTATTACCTGAGTTAGGAAGGCTTTCCTCCCACCCTAAGGTTTGGGGGTAGCTCATCCATCTCTTTCTAATCCATGCATTCCTATTTTCCACTGCAGGGACAAAAGCAAGGATTGCCCAATAAAAGGGACAGAAACAACTCATGATAAGTAAACAGCATTTCTGGAGTAGGCCTTGGGGTCATTTTAAGAAAATCCTTGTAGGAAAAATATTGCCTCCTTGCCAGGCAGGGAGAAGTGCTGACAGCAGAGGCACCTCAGTGTACAAGGGGAGAACACTCTGGGAATTGCTCATGCAGGAATCCCAGTGACTGTGCAAGGCAGAGAGGGAAGGGGGAAATTTAAGAGGCAATCAAAAGGGAACAGCAGAATAGGGGCAGCACATCAGGGACTCACCCCCAGGTATTTCTCTCTGGTAGAAAAGAAATTCTGTGTCCTGCTGCAGCAGTGGCTCTCTGAAATGAACTCAGTACAGCTCCAGGGCTTTCCGTGGAGACAGGTCTAAGAACAATCCATTTCTGTTATTCCCCCCCACATCAAGCACTCCGAGGCATCATGCAGGACAAAGATTCCCCTGGGAGCAAGGAACTTCTTCCAGCAATCCCTGGGCAAGGATTGGAGTGATGTTTGCAACACAAAGCAGGGATCTGGGGGTTTGTTCCCCCCATCTGTGATTATGAATCCCAGGAACCTGGGGCTAACTGCACTCCCAGCTCAGCAGCTCTCATTAACCGTGCTGAGATCTGCCTGTGCTTGAGCCCTGTTCAGGATTTCAGCTTTGCAACACTCCCACAGGATTCCTGTCAAAAGCAAAGTCCTTCTCAGCTCCTTAGGATAGAGTGACATCTTGTGGTTTCTTCTTTTGTCCACCACTGACAAAAATTAGCCAAAAGAGCCTTGAATAAGTTTGGGTATGTTTGTCTCTGGTTTAACACCAAGATCTTATTTCTTTGAGGAATCTCGTGTCCTTGATTCCCAGACACTGATACAAAAGTTTACTCTGCCAGGATCAAGGCTTGTGGAAGGAGAGTGAAAATTCAGGTTTGGAACAGTGACCAACCTGTTCTAATTCACACTGACAAATTTTGTTGAATACAGACTCTACAAAACCCCTCAGGTGCTCAAGGTGACATCCAAGTGGGATCCTAGCAGTCAAAAAAAATCAATGTTCAGCAGCAGCAGTGTGACTGAAGGGATTCTGAGGGAAAACCTTCCCAAGTGCAGCTCTGAAATGCTGCCCACCTGGACTCCAGGACGTGTGCAAGGAAAAGATGATCCCATCAGGCAACTCCCATCTCAGGCTTCAACTCAGCTGCATCCCAGCAGAACCTCAGCAGGGTCACACCACGGGTCACTTAATCAGCACCATCAGAGACGTTTCAGTGATTTCTGATAGAGCCTCCAACAGAAAACAGCTTTAGACTACACACCTAAGCCCATTAATGAGCTACAACTGACAAATTCCCCTTACCAAAAAAAAAGATGCCTAAAAAACCACAAAATAATAATAAGCACCAGCAACACACTCAGGAACCCCATTTGTGAAATAATCCAAGGAGGCAGGGCTGGAAAGGTTCAAAAGCCCCTTCTCCAAGGGAGCACTCCCAGCCTCCCCAGAGCAGCCCTCACGTCCCAGTCTGATGTGCAGGAGCTGCACCAGCAGCACAAAAAGAGCAAACAATGTGCCAGATTTTAGAAATTCTCCTTACATTAATAACTTTGGGAGCAGTGTCTCTGCTGTTCTGAAGTGAGTGAATGCCAGGGAAGCCTGGAACTGTGCTTCAGCCAAA
The DNA here is from genome assembly GCA_020086605.1 of Lanius collurio. NCBI lineage: Eukaryota > Metazoa > Chordata > Aves > Passeriformes > Laniidae > Lanius > Lanius collurio. Next base: position 1,465,914 of record JACBWW010000055.1, read on the forward strand.
ATGCACTTGTTCCCATAGAATTCCAAAGATAAAAATCCTATTGACTGAGAAAAACCCATTTGTGATCCAAAGGTTTGTATTTATGATGTGCTTCAAAGGAGCTCCTCCCTCCTTTTCTCCTATCCTCTCACCTTTTTAATAACCTCTGTTCTTTTTGTATTTTGCACAATGAGGGAGGAAATAATTATATGTCTCTCTGCTGACAACAGGTGCTGCTCCTCCTCTTCCAAATGGAAGCACCAACTCATTCCCCTGCTAATTTATTTATTTGTGCTCCATGTCATTCTCCTCTCTGTGAGTTCTATTCTCAAGCAAAAGTTAGGAAATGAAAAGGATTATGTTGCTCCTTTAGACATTTATTTATGAATAGAATATTTTTAGACACTTAAAATTAAGCTGGGGTGGGTTTTTTTTTGAGAAAGAACATTCTAGAGCCCTGAAGTGAGGTACTGAAGAGTAGAATTGCTGTGGGGGAGAAAAAATATGTCCACACAAATGCCATTACTACTGAACTCTTTTACTTCAGTCACACACAGAGCTTTCTACACTGACAGGTCTCAAATATTCATGCGATCGGATTTTATTGGCATCAACACTTAGGGGGGTCAGTGGCAGTCACATGCAGGAGCATCCAGAAAAGCAGCACTTGAGAACCACGTGGGAGAGTTCACACAAAGTCTACCACAGTCAGAGACTCAAATCCACTCAGCTGAGCTTGTTCCATTTCTCTGCTCAAGCAGTGCAACACAGGCTGTGCCCTGCTGTGCCAGGGACAGGATGAGCTCTCAGTGTCCACATGTGCTTCTTCAGCTCTAGAAATGCCCACCAAGCTTTGCCATTTGCATTAGTCAGAGCTGCACACATTCTGCTCCTGTCTCATTGATCAAGTCAGTCTTTGGACTGTAAAAAAATTACAAATAATGGATTTGCAGTTTTCTGCTTCACAACTCACTAGAACAAGAAACAGTTGTTGACATGTACACAACTTTATTTTAAGGACACAGCAATCACAATGACAGAAACAGAACCATTACTTTAATACTGTAAGCTTTCCTCTGGGAACTGACTTGCACACAGTTAGATCCAAAAGCATTTTGAAACAGTATCTTGGGGGAAAACACAGCAAACCTTAAATATATTAACTTCAAACTTTATGTGCTTATCTCCTCCTTTTGGTAGCTGGTGGCAGTTAAAGCTTCTCAAAGTCATGGCCACTTGAATTCATTGCCTCAGGGTGCATTACCCTTCCCATGAATAACACAGTACCTGTGGAGAAGGGAGGAGAAGAGGAGGGGAGGGAAAGATGTCAGAAGCAGAACGAGAAGCTGAGGTTATGAAATGATGAATACCAGCAATAACCTCTAGAGCAGTGCTGTATGAATTTTATAGGGTCAAACACCTTGGAGCCTGGTGCCAGGATATGGCTCAAGAGCCCTGTTGGAAGACAGCAACGAAACCTGAGCCCTTGGGCTTGTATGGAGAAGAAAGGGCAACCAACAGGGTTTTTTCAAAAGGTTTCCAGCCTCAGATTTCTGGATTGGTAACAAGCTGTGAGGTTTTAACTACAGTTGTTGGCAACTCCTCTTTCTACATGCAACAAGGCCTGTGCAAGGTCAAGAACTGCCCCAAAGTGACCAAGTTCTACTCTGTCCTGATTTGAACTTTTCTTTTTCGGGAGATATATGGATATTGAGTAGCAATAAAGGAGAGATATCCTCCTCCAGATATATTTTCTGCCCAGTGTGGCTACAGCAATAAAGATACTCAACTTATCATGGTTAAAAAGCCCTCTTAGACTTGGTATGCTGCCTTGCTGGCCTGGTTTCAGCTGGGATGGAGTTTATTCTCTTCTCAGTAGCTTGTTTAGTGCTCTGCTTTGAGTGAAGGCCCACAAGTGACTCTACCTAACAAGATTAAGCATCACTGCCACTAAATGTTTTAGTAAACACTGCTCCTGTGGTGGGATCACAAACACAGACCCATAAAAAGCTCAGTGGGTGCACAGCAATGCTTTATCACCCAGTCACATCCACATCATTGCAGCAAATTACAAATATGAGACTAAGGAATTACTTAATCCCTGCCCCCTTTGCTGGTGAGTGCTGCTGTCATCCCTCACCTGCCACAGAGCACTTGGAGAGCACACCAGAACCATGCACGACTGTAACGGCCCTCCATTATGCAAATCAGTTGGTACTGGGAACATATTTCACTGGTCTGACTGCAGCCAAGCTCTCAGGGAAGGCAGTGATTATGGATACTCAGGGCAGTGACACCGTTCTCCCAACAAAAATGGGGAGTTTTTCTTTTCTGTGAATGTTTTTCAGGGTTACATCAGATTTTGGTGCTTTATTTGGAGAAAGATTCAGGGACATAGAAAAGATGAGTCTTTCAATATGGGGTACTTTAAAACAAACTAAGGAAAATTCATAATACAAGCCAAGACCATTGGTCAAAACCTGCAATTTTCCTTTGACTACTTGAGGATGTGCTGTGAAACACTCAGAGAAGTCTGCAACACTCTCACCTGTCCTTCTGTTTCTGACCAAAAAGAAGAAGGGATGGTCCACTATAACCTGGGGATAGAGCACTGCCATTCTGCTGATGGCAATCATTCCTGGAGGAAAGAGAACACAGGCAACTCATAAAACAGCTCTGCCCATTCTCCTGCTCTCAGCAGAGACATTTCTGCAGCCACTCAAGTCCCACACTCAACCCCAAAAAATAGTAGGAAATTATTAATTGAAAAGGAAAGAGACTTGCAGAGTAATTGCCTATTCTGGCTTTAGGAATGATTAACAATGCAGAGTGCTGCAATTTCCCAGGCTGAGGGAGCAGCACATAAATTTTAAGATCCAGAACCTTCAGAGCAGTTACAAGTTCTGCTCCCTCACACAGGGAGGGTGCACTGCATTAACCAGCACTGCTGACCTCCTTTACACAGCTCCCAGCCTGCAGGGGACAGGGAAAGGGAACCCTCAATAACCATGGAATATGCAAAAATTAAATGGGCTGGTCCTGCAGCTTTTGGCTGGAGTTTTTAAATAATGCAGAGGCTGAAGGTAAAATTAACTGTGAGTCAGGCAGAATTTGGCCCTTTGTTATTGTTATTTGGAGATGCATGGATTTCTCCAGGATATTATTACCAATTGCTAGTGTTTCATTTACTTCTAAATTTTCACTCCATTGTTCATGAAGACTGGAGCATGCCAGTAATCTCTGTCCATGTTAATGGAACAATTCAATCCAGACCTGGCAAGTAATTCCTCCTTTACTCAAAGACTGGCAGAGGCAATTAGACATCACCTAATGCCACATATTGGCAACAATTTAACTTATTTTCATGTGACAATTATGTAAAGGAAGCACCTGCCCCCAGCAGTAACAGGGGACAGCTCTGGTTGTAAATTCAACACTTCCAATCTTGTGTCTCCAAATGTGATCTCATTAAAATGCAGCTGCAACAACCCCCATCTCCTCCTAACTCTCCTGGATCAAATGCCTCTGACCATCTCAATTAGCAGGTGAAAAATGATGAATGCTCAAGTCCCATAAAGAAAACATAAATTGCAGTCTGTTCTCTCCTGACAGAAAGAAAATAAAGAACAGTTTTTTTTCAGAGGATGCTCAAAATTCTTCGTAAATCTTGTTACAAAAATGCCAACACTTCTCATTTTCAGAGTTCTCTTCTGCAAGCAGCACACTTGCTATGCTCTGTCTCCATGCTACCTGCTATTTAGCTTTCATGGCTGTACAGCAAATCAATTGTAAAAAATTAATTAGCACAGAATAACCAGACATTTGATTTAATTCTGCTTTTCAGTCAGGTACCTGAGGCAGCAGCAGCTTCTGATCCTTCCTCATTAACTTCTAGAAATGCCTTGTGAAACGCCTTTGCAAGGTAGAGCTCCTTGTTATCTGTGGAGGGAAAGGGAATGTATTTCAAGTGGCTCAACAATAAGATTGAAGCATTTAAAAAACCCACCCCAAACACTGCCAAAGAGCCAACACTATTATCCAGCAGATAGGGAAGGAGAAGAGCTTTCTTGCATTGAAACACCTTCTGCCAATACCTTTTAACAGCCCCATTTACCTCACTCAAATTTGTAGTGCTCTCCTGCACCATGGATATTAAAATAGCTCACCCAGAACACCAGTATAGCAGAGAGAGTAAAAGAGAGGGACACAAGATTTTAAATACAATTAAGTGGGGAAAAAGGATCATGACATTATAGGCAAATACTTGGACATTAAAAAAAAAATTCATTTCTGCACTAGGTACAACACAGACTTCCTCCAGGAACATGAGGTCTTCTCTTTCTTCCTCTATAATATTTACAAGAAGCTGAAGATAAATATTTATTGCAAAAACCACCACAGAGCTAGGTTGGTTTTTTTTTTTTTCTTTTCAATCTTGTTTGTCTCCATCCTTCTCTGTCAGAATTTTAATTTCAGTCCAAGCCTGTTCCTGCTGCAGTCAGTGCATGTTTCATTGCTTTCTGTGGGATGCTGAAGGATCAGCTCTGCTGGAATACTCATGCCAAAAGGAAGCCAAAGCCACGAGGAGCAGCAGTTGGAAAGGTCTTTCCCCAGCAGATCTCATTTGCTGCTCTGTACACTCAACACTGAATTAAACCTCCCAGTTCAGCTTCTGCACTTCAATCACACCACCAAAAGCCCCAAACCATCCCCTCTGGGACTAAAACACAGACGAGGCTGCTGAAACTTGTACCACTTCTACACTTCAGTCCCCAGCCTTCAGTAAAGCTGGGATCGAGTTTCCACCCCATCCCTTTAAAACATGGGACATGCAGCACCTACTTGGCTTTAACATTAAGCAAAAATCTTAAACCCAAATACATTTTTATGTTCAATGACAAGGAAATGCCCACTTAGCCTAATCACGTATTTCAATAAATCTTTTATTACTCCAGCACTGAAGCCTGATCCCATGCCCTGTAACATTCACAGAAATATTCCACATTTTCCCTCCCAATGCTTTATTTTGCAGTTTGGTGGTGCTTATGGAACCCCAGGGTGTGTTTCTGATGAGAAATAGCACCTCTGAAGTTTGGTCTCCACCTGATGAGCTGAGAGCCCCTCATTCTGACAGCACAAACACTGCCAGCATTTGCCATCAGGTAGAGAAGTTTGGCTACTTGTGAATACTTTCAGGATCTGAGTATTAAAAACGACATTTTAAATTGACAGGAACATAAAAAGTGTCACTGCAGACAAGACCAGTACACCCAGTCAGTCCAGCCCACTGCACCAGCTGTGTAACTGTTGCTTCAGAAGAAGATTCCAAAAGCTCTACAGATGAAAACTGCAGCACAACTGACAGGAGAAAAACGTCCTCTCATCCAGCACGTGCCTTCTACCCTAATCCAAGTCTCTATACACAGAGTGCCTTTATTCAATGTAGCACAGAGAGTTCTGATTGCTCTGGAGCAATCTCATTTTTTCACTCCTGCCAATCTCAAGGATCACCCAGCAGAGATCCCTGTGGTTAAGTTTTTGATGAGAGAAGCACATTCTATTTGTTTTCCATTTGTTGCCTTTCACTTCATTGGATATCTCTGTCCTTGGATGATAAAAAGAGCAATTCCACATCCCAAATTACCTTCTCTAGATTCTTCTCTTTATACTGCTACTACCACATCCTTCTCATTCATCTCTCCCTGCAGTGAATGAATCTATTTTCCTATGAAAGCAAAATGCTGTCCCTGAGAGTCCAGGCAACCTTTTCCTTGATCCAGGTTGTGACTGTCACATCCCTGGCTGCAATGCTGCCACAGCACACCCAGCTCCTCAGGATAACCCATCTTCCCTTATGGCTTCCACAGGGGACAAAGGGGGGCTCACCTGAGCATCTCCCACCACGTTATTGCTCTCCAGGAGCCTCTTTGAATGTGGATTTCAATAAGAACCATCCTGATAAACATCTCAGGGAAGCCCCTGGGGATTTGGTGCCAAAGTTCCAGATTAGTGCAGCACCCAGGGCTGACCCCTGGGGGAGGGAGCTGGAGCTGCCCCCAATGAACACGACTCTGCTGCCATCACACTCCATTTGTCACTACTCTCCATATGTCTGCAAACTCCCACTCAGCTGCCAACTGGCTGCTCTGCAAGTCTCATTTAAAAAAAAATATCATGTGGGTTTATTGGCTCTTCTTGCTTAGGCTGTCCCAGAAAAATTACATGAACGTCAGTCAACACTTCCAAGAGCTATTTACTGGACTGATGCTCCTCTGAATACTCTGAATTGTGAAGGTAAGTCACTGAGATCACTTCATTGCTCACTGTCAGGCAGGTCACCTTGCATTAAAAAGCAACTGCTTTTAAGACCCTATAAACCAGCCAGAAATATTATAATCATCTGAAGGAGAAAGGAGAGTTTTAGTATTGAAATTAGTTCAGTGCTAAGTCTTGAGTGGTGGCAAAACACACAAGCAGCAAATTTATGTGCAGTGTAAGTGATAAAATCCCAAGTAGCAGAAGTTGTTCCAAGATTATTTTGGACACCTGATGGAATCAGATGCAAGTAAATACTGTCAAAGTCTTTTCTGAAAGTGAGAGTCAGAGTACAGCAGAGCTGACAGCCAAACAGGAATGTCCTCCTACTCACCTGTGGTAATTGTCAAAAAACTTAATTTCTTCAAGGGAGTAACATTTGAAAAGTGCACCTGGATTAACACATTGTCTTGGGTTGCTCAGAATCCAGACATTCCAGAAGGTAAAGCTGGTCCTTCTGGTTCCATTTTTCAGATTGAAGGGAAAAAGCAAAAATTTCTGAATATTGAAAAATAATCCTGCAATTTGGTTTGTATCCACTAAAGCCACAGAGAATTTTGCTGAGCTCACCAATCTGCCTGGATCTGGTCAGGATCTGATCACAGGATTAGGGCTGCTGCTGAAATTGCAGGCAACTTTCCCTGGCAGCAATGCCAAAGCAGCAGCACAGGAGGAAGAGAATTTTTAAATACAACCAAATTTCTCAAAAATCTCTTTAGATTTGATTTATATTTTCCTAAATTAAGCGTCCAGTTAAAGATTTTGTTGAAATATCTGCATTTAAGGCTTCATGAAATGCCAGGTTTTCCAGAAGGCTGACCCTGACATGCACATAAACTTCCAACTCTCACTTCCCTGCTACCTGGTATCTAATCCAGGCATCTGTAAAAGTCAGCTTTAAACAATTTCTCTTCATGACTTATTTTTCCTTCCTCTGTCTGTATTTTACATTATGAAAATTAGAAACAGGAAACACATTTTGTGTTTTAATTACTTAAAACTTCATTTCTACAGCATCAACAGTGGGGTTCTCATTAAGGATCTTACTTCAAAACCATTTTTTAATTCTTAATTTATAAATAATCTTTCCATGCCCAGGTGGAACAGCCTCTTTTTAGTGAAAAGCAGGGAAGCTACAGTGCAACTCATGAATTTTCTCCACACACTGCTCTATACTTAAATAACAAATAAATCTTTAAATAGCAGAGGAGTTAGTTCAGTCATGCAGAATGTGGTATTTTGATTTTGTACAGTACAATTGTCAGAAATGTAAAACTTTAAACAAATCATTAGTCACAGGGATTAAGACACAAGCACGTGATTCTTTCTGCCAACCCCTTGATAAATACATGTCCCTGATATATAAATGAATTTTACATGCAACCATATGAGAGCCAGGTGCTGCCTTTGTGGTTTCCTGTGCATTTCCCATTCTCCTTTTTCTCCAGTAAATAATTTCCTATAAATAGACCAGATTTTAGTGGGAAGCTGACTTTTCTTTGAGGCAGCAGAGAAATTGAGGGTGGTTTTCTTCAGAAAAATGCCATTTCTTTGAAAAAGGGTTTTTCATTTATTTCAACTCTTCTCATATTAGCTAAAGCTAGCTTTTCCCCAGCTTCACTGGGAAAGTGGAAGTGGAAAACCAGTGGAATAAGCCACATGATACACTACAAAGAACGTTTCAAACTTAGCAAAAATGAGAGGATCATCACAAACATTCCTCTGTGGGTGTGGGGGGAAGGTTTTATGATCACCTTTATTTCCAGTGTCCTGACTAAGGCACAGAGGTGTGCTTGTCCTGGGGACAGACAGTGAAGAACAGGGATTTCCAACCAGCTCAGGACCCACCTGCATGGCTGGGGAGTAACACATGGACCTGAAACACCCTAAACCACCCCAAACCCACACAGGCAGCAGTGTGCCACTTCAACAGAGGGAAGCTGTGGCTGCCCCATCCCTGGAAGGGCCCAAGGCCAGGCTGGATGGGGCTTGGAGCCACCTGGGACAGTGGAAGTGTCCCTGCCCATGGCTGGAATGAGATGGCCTTTAAGGTCTCTTCTAATCCAAACCATTCTGTGAACAGCTTGAGGAGATATTAAAAGCATAAATATCTCATTTCCACCTGATTTTTCTAAAGTTATTTCAACTTCTGAAAATTAAGTGTTGACAACACACTGGAACAGGCAGGTGGCATTTGTGACTAAACTGCTTTTACCTCCAAACTCTTCTTCTCTGGGGAGAGGAACTAATTGTGCAACAGCTCAAAGCTCCTGCTGCTGGGAACAAGCAGAGCCCCAGGATGAGCCCTGGGTGTGTGACTCCCATCTGCCACCCAGGCACTGCTCCAATTGCCTCTTGCAGGGCATCACACTCTCCATTTCTAATGAGAGCCAGTTCTGAAACACTCAGAGTGAACTTTCCCAGGTGAAAAATGTATTTTCTCATCTACCTGCAGAGACAAGAAGTTCTTACCAGACATGGCAGTGAGGTCAGCACTGCTGCTGAACAGCTCTGTAATTCCCAGACCTCTCCAGACATCCTTCAGATCAATCTCCTGTTCTACTGTGAACCTGGAGAATGCAAGAGAAAATTACAGAAAGCCAGATGTAAGCACTACTTACTGTTATTAGAAGATTAAATTTTCTAGGTAAAAACACCAAGATAAATAATGCAAAGTAGGAGCTCCAGTGCTAGTGACACCCTCCAAAAAATGCTCATAAACAAAGGAGTTTACTCACAGCTGGATTTTTTTCTAATACAGAAGCAATCAAAAATATGCTAATGGTATGTGCAGCCCCTGCCCATAAAACTGCAGTGCAAAATTATGCAGCAGCTAATGGAAATGCTTACTTTTTACACAAGAGGTTTTCTCTAAAACCTGAATTTAATTGTACAGATACTAGAACAGAATATCAAATGAGGCAAATGACAGCAGAACTTCCCAGAGAACTGCTGGTGAAGGAGGAGTAAGAAAGATACTCCATTTTTACTTGGATGGTAGAAGCAAAGACCAGCAGCTCTGAATATGAAGCATTTCTGATTCAGCTTCTAATTAGTGTGGTGGCACAATTGTAGTTGGGTTTTGATTGTGAGTAGAGAGCAGGGAAAACAAATAGTTGTTTGTGTAAATGCACCACCAAGTATAACCTGGCAAAAGCCTTGCTCTAGGCTGGGTTAGTGTGTTGGAAAGACAAACTGAGATCTATCCTGAGGGCAAAATTTTGGGCAAAAGCTTGTTCCATTTACAGACTGATTTTCAAACATTGTAAAAGCTATGCCTGGTGTCAGCAAAAGAAAAAAAGACCTTTATGTGTGGCCAGAAAGAGACTGGACAGCTGGAGAAACACAGAAATGTGGCAAAAAAATAACAGTAATGGCAGTCCCAAGCAGCAAGTACCAGATGTCTACAGAGAGACACATGAGAGTGACTATAAATGCTGGTTGGGGTGGGTTCTGGGTGCTCTGGGGAATGACCAGATGAATTATTGGGGATTTACAATATGCTGACAGGGCTGGCTCCATGTGCCCAACACAAAGAGGGTCTGTGGGATGCTGCTGGGGCTCCTCCAGCCATGGAGTCAGACACAGCCACACCCCAGTCCTTGGGGATGGGGCAGGTAAGTGCTAGAACCAAATAAAATGTGCTTCTGGGCAATCTCCTTTTTCAGCATTAAACTCCCCCAACTCCATGGAAGAACAAGATGTTCTTTGCAGGTGAAAGTCGGGCCCAGAGCTCTGGGCAGGGCACAGCTGAGGAAGGGCTGAGATGTCCAACACCTTGGCATGCAGCAGCCTTGGCAGCTTGAAAAAGAACCATCTGGACACCAAAATAGAACTGGGTAAGAGTCAAGTGGATCTTCCTCACTTACACAAACTTGAAAAAGATGCAGTACAAAATCTACTTTCATGATGAACTTATAAATGCCACTAGAAGCCAAAAATCTGTGGAGGAATGGATATTCTCCAGAATTATCATTATCCAGAGAAGAATTTTAGGAATGAAAATAGGATCTGGAGATAGCTCTGGACTGATAAATCCCAAGTGGCATCAGCAGTGTTCATGCACCCACTCCAGAACAATTCCAAGGGGTGCACAGAATAAAAACACAGGAATTGGTTCTTGTGATTTTACTGCCTTGGAAGTTCTCAGAAGAGACCAACAAAGATTTAAGTACTGGAGGAAGCTTCTGACAGTGTTTGGCACATTCTGCAGCAGTTACTGTGGTAACAAGTCTGCAAGTTGCTCATTCTATTAAATTTCCCTCACCTTTAGGCTCCAAAACGAAAACCAGTTTTACTCTCACAACACTGTTATAAAATATGTACAGAACTGTTTTAGAGACTTTGGTAAAAACCCTGAACAGGATGAATTGAGATTTGATTCCCAATGCTAGAGTTCCTACAGCCCAGTCCAGAGGTCCTGTCTGTGCACACTGAGTAAGTTTAGAGAGAAGAAACTCAGAAATATTTCCTTCTGTATTATATTTACATTAAAACATTTTGAACACCACTTCCAACTGTATCTACTTTACAGAGAAGACACATGAATGTTAAAATGCATTTTATAAAAATTTCAGTGCTGTCTGCTTCCCTTTTTGGCTTTTATTCCACCCCAATATTAAATGCATCAAGCTTTCAACACGATTTAGGTGGGAGCTGGCACTGTCACATTCATAAGGAATACCAGGATAAGAAAGTAACAAGTAAAGTCTGCATGGAAACCAAACTTTGAGGGAAAATGAAGAAAAATACCTGCAGAAAAGCATCCCTTTCCAATTGCAGAGTATAAGACACACTGGAAATCAGGTGGGTTTAATCTCAGGACCATTACACAGCAAACACACATCTGCTCAGTGCTGCAAAGTGACCCAGAAAGCAACGGTGGCACAGGATGCTGCTGCATACTGATCAAGGAGGAGGCTGGGGAGAGGTTTAGGGAAAAAATAAACCTGGAAAGCCTCACTGAATGTGGCTCTGAGCAAAGGGAGAGCAAACTGACTGGTTGTAAAGTCAAAGAATGCCAGTGGGAAGGACTGGAAATAGAGGATCCAACCCTGCCTGGAACCTCTGGAAAGGTAAATCCTGAGCAGGTGGATGGGTGAAGGGCTGTCCAGTATCTAGAGAGGTAGATTCCTGCTTTTTATGACCAAGAAAACAGACTAAAAATAGCCCATCAACTGTATAGACATCAAACAATCCCTTTATGAAAATAAAACTGATTACTTCCCTTCTCCCCTCCTTGAGGTCTGTCCTGTGGTAAAACCCCACTCTAAACAGCATCTCCCTCCTCTCTCACATGCTCTGAAAAGCAGTGAGAGTTCCAGATCAATTATTAATGAGATTTCCAATATTTCAGCTGACATCAGAACCAGCCTTTTCTCAAAAGTAACAGGGCAGCTTCACACTCGGAAATTTAATTTCAGGCTCTGCAGTTCGACATAAACATTCAGCAGGAGTTACCCCTCAGCCAGATTTGGATTTCTGTGCACTCCTTACAGACAGTGATGATGGGATTGAAAATCAAAGCTGACAGCCTAGAACACAGAGCTGACATTCCATCTCATTTCCCAGACATCTGCTGCACCTCCAGACTTTGGGAATGCTGAGCTACACCATCTACCCCTGACACTTGGTTATTTACACTGCTTGTTGCATATAATGAACCAGATGGTCAGATTTGGTTTCCCCCACAATCTTTTAGGTGCTCCTGATGCTAAAAATACTCTGAAAAACTGATTTAAATACTTCAGTATCAAAAATCATGCAATAGTAAAGCTCTCAACTGAGAGCTTTAAAAACCACAAAGGGAATTCTGAGAAACAGACACTGAAGAGAAGATTAGATTGAGAAACCAGCAATTCTCTGGAGACTTTAGCAGAGAAATCAGGACATTTTAATGAAATTTAAAACTTGCACAAGCATTAGAATAAAACGATGCATTTATGTCATTGACATTCTGTAGTTAAGCATTACCATTCTACATCAGGCCATCTTTCTTCCACTTTAGAGCCTTTTAAGAAAAAAAGATGTGTGCCATGCAACCCTTAAAACACTGAATTTTCTGTGATTTTTCCATGCTGAGGATCCACAGAGCCAAGGAGGGTACAGGGTCTCCTCATCCAGGAGAAGGGAACTAGAGCCTGGAGTGATTCATCCCAGATACCATCATTTAAAAAACGGCTCAGGGGGGTTCTGAGTGAGCCAAAACAATAAAATTCCAGGTTTTCAGACTGGTTTTAATGGATGAAACCCTGCAGAAGGAAAGGCAAACAGGAATGGCTGCATCAATTTCAGCATTCTTAGCTGGAATTTCAGCCAGGTTGTCCTGAGGTGCTGGAACCAGCCCACAGGATTTCATACTCAAAACAAACAAGCAAGAGAGCAAAAAAAACCCCACTAACAGCAAAACTAACCAAAAACCCCAGTCAGCTGCTGTGGGCAGGGGAAGCACAGCAGGTTGTGGGTCTTTCTCTGGCAAGATTCTTCTTTCCTGCTAAATCTGCAGCAGTTGGGTGGGAATGTATTCCAGTGGGCCACTTTGGTGCCTCTTTCGTGGTTGTATCTCAAGGACAGTCAACACTGGCCCATTCCTCATCAAAAAGGGGAGTGAAGACAGCAGGTTAAAAAGTAAAACCAGAATGCTCAAGAGTTTTATTTCATTCAGGTTTGGATTTTTGTTGGGTTTTGTGGGGTGTTTTTGGTGTTTGTTGTTTTTCTTTTAAAGAAAACAACCTTCAGCTAACACCACTTATTTCAACACCATCTAAAGATTTTTAAGATATTTCAAATGCACAAAAAGGCAAGAAGGTTGTTGTAGAGATTTGGGAGACATTTTAAATGCACAAAAAGGCAAGAAGGTTGTTGTAGAGATTTGGGCACACTGGAACAATCCTTAAGAGGAGGTCTGCAAACGGTGGCACCACTGTTAGGTACCAGTTCCTCCCATGCTCTTCAAGTAATTTATGTTGGAGAGACAGCTTTGTAAATTAGATTCATGGTCTGCTTCACTCCTGTGCAAAAAGTGGATTAAAATGTTGATCATTTTAGTCTGGGTTAAGCTAGAAACAATGATTTGGAAATGAAACTGAGGAAGTATAATTTAACAATTCTGTACAAATCTCTCCTTTGCCATTAAGAGGAATAATACACAATTTCATTTGCACACAGATAATGCAGACAGAAATTGCAAAGTTGTGATTAACTCTGCTTTGGCAAGTCATTCAGTCCCATTACAAATGTATAAGTTTAAAAAATGTTCACTTTATAATTGGATAGCATCTTTCAAGATATAAAAATTTAATTTTATTCCACTGCTGCTTTCAATTTCTCAGTGGACAGAGCCTGGAGGCCACATTTCATAACGTGCTCTTCTGAGTCACAGCATCAAATATTTATGAAGTGTTTATTTAGAGCATTGACAAAATCCTGTAGATCACCTCTGAATCCCTAATGGAAATCCAACACCTTGGGAGCATACAATAAATCTCTGGATTTTTTGTCAGAAGACTGCAGTATTCCTATATAGAATTCCAAGTTCAGGATAGTTATCTTTTATAATCTGAAAATACTGAAGGTGATTGGCACCTGTTTCTACCTGCTTTGCCTCAGTATTGCCTTAATTTGCAGGTGTTTCTGACCTTCTTTGAGGTTCTTGGATAAGAACCAAGCAGCCTGAGGGCAGAATAAATAAGGGCATTTTATGATCACACAAACCCCAGGCTTCAAATTCCTGTCTGAGAACTTGGCTCCAGAGAACCCTGGAGTCTCTGCAAACAAAACCCCAAATCACCAATATAAACTGAATCCAAGCCATAAACATAATTAATATGTTTTCAATGCCATTCATGTGTTCAGATACCCAAGATACTTAAATATGGAAGCTGGTTTTCACAGATCCTCTCCATAATTAATGGAGAGAGACTTCTGTTGTGGATCTCCCACTCTGGAAATTCTTGGAGAGAAGATGCCCAGCTTCAGCACCTGGAGCTCAGGCTGCTGCTGCAGGTATAAAAGGAAAGCTTAAGGATGGAAGAATCCCCATCTTTCACTTCTCATTAATATCTAGGTTAAGGTTTGCCCAAGCCTGCAGGAAAAGCAGCCTCAGAGAAAACTCCCCTCTCGTGTTTTTGTGGCCCCTGGGAGCTGAAGCTCCAAGAGAAAACAAACAAGAAACAAATCCCAGGAACAGTGTACAGCAGGTTCAGTTTGTATGAAAGCTGCAATGCAGCTCTTTGCTGCTCTTCCTGCTCCTTCAAAGGAACTGGGACTTAAAATAAAGAGAGAAACTCTTACTATGGGCAGTGAAAAGCAGCCCCAAAATGCTGCTGGTCCTTCACCACTCTGCCTTTAAGCTCTACAGAGAAGTGGATTCCATCTCAATTTGGGATCAGGGCACACTGACAGCACCAGTCCAGCTCAGCCTAATTTATCCTGGCTGGCCTTGTTTGTAGCTCTCAGCTGCAGTCAGCTCCTGGTCACTGCTTTGGAAAAGGAGCTGATGGACTGCAGGGAGTCTTAACCTGTGAAAGGGAACAAACTCCCATCTCCAAGTCACCTAAAAACAAACAACTGTTTTGATGATTTAAGGATTCACTTGAATTTATTTTTTCTGCAGCCATGTACCCACTGCACAATGCCACAAAAACAGAATAAGTAGAAGTGATGCCTTTCAAAGATGGGCCCTGTTGTTACACAAACACTTCCATGAAATCATCCTGAATCACCTGAAGGACAGTGGGATCCAGCTGTACTTTATTAGTGACATTTAGTAGTAAACAACTCTGCTACCAAGCCAGGCAGAGCACAGGCACAGGAAACATCTGAAGGTGGATGAAGCAGGATTCCAGGAGAGATTCTAAGTGCTGGATGTGGGCAAACCTGCACTGAGCACACAACCTGTGTCTGCAAAGGGACTGACAGCAGTTGCAGCCCCTCTGGTAGTGAGTGAGGTCTTGCTATTCCATTGCTGCTCTTAGGAGAAAAAGCAGCACTTATTACAGCTGGGAAAAAAAACCAACCCCAAACTTACTGGAATTACCCCTCACCACCCAACCATTTGTATCTACACAGACACACATCACTAGAACTTCTTAAAATAGCAGCACACAGAAACCTAATTAGCACCTAAATGAAACATTTGCTAGTTCAGACTTGCAATAGTTCTGTGGCTCCTGTGTAAATGGAACTTCTCCACAGTGAGTTCTGCAATACTCTGAGCACCCTTCTGAGTGGATGTACTCCTGAGGAGGAACCTTTCCTCTCTGGAGCACCCTCCCCTGAAAGGGATGAGAATGCAGTGCTGATGGGATGCCCAAATAACCACCACTCCGCACTGCATCCCCCCAGGCCTTGCTGTCCAAGCCACCCTCCCGTGGGTGCTGCATCACTCCAGGCTTGAGCAAGAGGTCCAAGATTTCCCCACTCTGCTCCTCCAGCAATTTGGATGCAATTTGCCCTTCCAGAGCCACGGGGACACGCTCTCACCTTGGCAAATACACTTCCACTTTTTGCTTCTTCACTGAATTAGCCCATTCGTTAATCAAGGAGGCCTTGACCAGTGGTTCCAGTGTGGCCAGTGGAACTTCCTGCCTGGACAGGACGATCATCATGCTGATCTCATCCCCCTCATAGGGTATTTCCAGGACCTGGTAGATCCCTCCCGCTTCATTGGAGCCATCACTGAACTCTCCTAGAGGAGGAAAACAACAAAAGCCCTGTTGGAAGTGTTATCTTTTGTCTTTAGTGTAAATAGGCCTAATCCTAGGCAGTATTTACTAGATACTGGAAGTAAAAATGACCCTCTTTATTCTATATAAAATTTATATTGGTTTCTTCATCACAGAATTTGAGGCTTACATTTGGTTTCTTAAAGAATACAAGCTCAAGCTATCAGACAGTTTGTGGATCATCACAGTCCTGTGACATAACTTTCACTGGTAAGACAGAGGAAAACATAAAATTTAAGGCTGATGAGACTTTCAGGGTAATGGGGAGAAGTTTTTTATTCAGGAGAAAGAATTTTTCAGTGATGAGACTGAGCAAAATGCTGCCAATGCCAGACCCTTCAGAACCCTCTTGGAGCTCAAGCTCCAACTAAAAATGATCATTAGTTCTGCTGTTCAAAGAACCTCTGTTTTACCAGTCCAACAGTAATGAGCAAACATTATTCATTTGAATGTTTAGCACAGCACAAGAAAAACATTTTTGTGATAAGCACGACTAGCTCAAGAATTGTGAGGAGCTTAAATACAATGGATAAACATTCTGAAAGCCATCCTGTGGCACCAAGCAGCTCATTACAAATGTTGCTACCAGTTAGAATACACACATTAGGAAAAAACACCAAGCTCTAAGTCCCTTCTTGGGGCAAACAGCACATTAAAAATTCTAGGTGGAAGAAGAGACAACAGTACAAATTGATATTACTGCAAGAAACCCATTAAGTGAAGATTTAGTAGCTTTAAATTGCTCCAGGTCTGACTCACCATAGTAGAACTCTCCCTGTTGGTACATCATTGGAATCTGCACTTCACTTTCATCATCTTTAGTGAAAGAAAAAGTTCTGGTATTTTCAGGTCTGAACTGTGACTTCCAGTTGCCTTTAAAGTAGATTGCATTGATGAGAGCCAAATGAGTTAGAGCACCAAAGTCTCTTGAAGACACAAAATCTTTGATCATACCTAAAAAGAAACCCAGCTGTCAGTCTGCATGTCAATGTGAGCATTAAATCCAAACTTAAGGCAGCTAGAAAAATGCAGGAAAATAAAAAGCAGTGTTAACATGTAATTTCCGATTCAGATATTTTATTAAATCCCCAATTAAAGTGCCAGTGTTTTGTAAACCTAAATCACAGTGTAGGTGTGTAAACCCTTCCATCAAGTACATGTCAGGCAACTGTTTCTTGATCACTACTAAATATACCCTCCAAGGAAGCCATGTGGAAAAAGGGTCACATATGGAATGTTTACCCTGCTGCTATGAAACAGTTCAGCACTTTCATCTTAAGGTCAGAGCTTGTACAAACTTTGGCTCCAATCCAAAGTGCTTAAATGGGTGCTTGATTTAAAGGGTCTAAGTGCACCCATTGCAGCTTCACCCGGGCCAGTTCTGAAGGAGTTTCAGTGATGTTCTGTCGAATTCAAAGCCAGGACTAAGTATCAGAAATCCACATAAATACCCAGCATTTGTTTCAGTGACATTAGCTCTCGACAAGCAAAAGAGGAAAACCATCTAGCATCTGCTCTATTCAGGGGGAGGTACTGCAGCTGAGCATGGCAGCTGCTTTGCTCCTGCTCCTAAAGAAGTCATTTACATCAGAATGCAGTCTGGTACCTGCTGCAGCTCATCTCAAACGCCTCGCTTTTCACCAAAATCACTTCCAGTTTGGTAAACTGGGAGCACTGGCCAGATCTGTCGCTGTTCTTCAAGAACTACAGCCTCCTTCAGATAGCTTTCTTGCTCACTTCTACTTTTAGCTGACATTGCAATGAAAAGTGTTAAAATAAACACATTCCTCGGTCTGATTATTACTCCTTAATCCATGGTTTAAAAAACAAATTGATTCTGCTCTCTGGAGCATGTGATCCTGACTAACTGGTGTGAAATCTTTGTATCACAGGGCTGGATTTCTTCCGGGTTGCTGTTTGTACTTCATTTTATTGTGAATGTTCTAAGGAGGGAGGTGTGACCAACACTCACTTGGAAAAAAAAACAAACAAAAGGGAAACATCAAGAAGGAAAACATTTCCAGATTTCTATTTGGTACTCATATTTCTTCCTGTTTTTTTACACCCCATCTTGTTAACACACTAATGAAATGTTAAGAATTTTCCAGCCCAGAGAAACCTTTGATGGCTCTGTTTTCTGCTCCAAGCCTCCCATCATGCTGAACTTGCTGGAACTGGAAACCTGCCTGTCCTGTGCCCCTCTCCTAAGGGCAATATCAGCCTGCATCAGAGCTGGCAGGCAGAGAGGAGGAGATGGAGGGGCCAGGGACCAGCTGAGGGACTGGAACTATCCCAGCCTGACCCCAAGAGCAGCTGCCCTGGTGGGCCCTGCTTTTCCTTGTCTCCCAGACAGACCCCATGTCCATGGAAACACTGCAACCTGCTGCATCACTTCCATCCAGTTATTTCTGCAGCCTGACAGAAAGGGCAGTTTGTTAGGAACATAATGGCTGCTGTGTTCCCTGGGAAAAAAACCAGACCATTTTCCAAATGGAATAAAAGCATGACAGGAGGTGCTTTTCCACTTTGGAGCCATAGGTTTCCATACAGCACTATGGGTTCTTAAGTGCTCAGACCAGAGGGGATGAGTTAATTCCCTCCAGGTGATTCCAATCCCTTCAAATTCCCAATGGCACAACCCTGTCAGAGCCAGACCCCACTGAATTCCTCCCAAATTATCAACCTGCAGAGTGGGCCAGATGAACAGGAATGAGATCATGCTTTGATCCCTGCAACAGGGGACTCCCAGATATTGGGGCTCTGCATGGATCCAGGAAATGCCACCTCTCTGGGAGCTGCCAAGCCAAGCCAGCATCCTGCAGCTCTCAGTGTGCATATTTACAGCAGTAATTTTGTGCTTAACTCCCCTGCTGCAAATTTGTGTTGTGAAACTGTTGACAGCGTTCCTAAAATCAACTACCCTCTCCACATGCTATCTCATTTCCTCACATTGCAAAATATTACATTACACAGGCTGATTCTGTGGTTCAAAATTATCTTTTTATTCCCTACTATTCTATTTCTCAGTACCTTGTGAGTTAGAGTTCCTAAAGGAGGAGTGATACTCCACACATCCAAAGCATGAGCCAATAACCCCTCTGCAGCCCACTTTCCTGCCATTACCAATAATACTCATCATTTTAGTAAATAATTTACAATACTATTGAAATGCCTACCATTAAAACAGTCTCATTCAAAAAATGTTACAGATGGTAAGACCAGAGAAAAAAATATTCAAATAGATGCCACATGATTAACAATGACTAATAATACTTATGACAGATGAGTCCTATACCAGAAAAAAATAGAAATACTAGAATTCTTTTCCTGGGAGGAGAAACTTCAATCTCAGAACAGATAAAAGCCAAAGCACCATCCCAACAGCACTGTACAAGTTTGGAAACAGAAACACTTCCTGCAGGAAGTGTACAAAAGCATCACATGGACTTACTATTTGTGTGATTCTCCACCCATTTATTGATCTGAGTAGCAACAGCTGCACTTTGGCTGAAATCTACATTCTCTACTTCAGCTTTAAAGTACTTTTTCACCAGCTGCACGAATTTGTCACTGACATGAAACCCATTCTGCACATAGAGGGAGTTGGCAATGTCCAGCACGTAGTGACTTTCTTCAGCAGCTGCCATGTCAGAAAGGTCCTTCAGGAAGGCAAACTCTTCACCTAAAGAAAAGAAAAAACAGCTTCAGTGGTTCACAAAGGAAAGTTACTCCATGGCTTTTCTGCTGAAAATTCACAAAGATGTTTTATGCAAAGGAAAGTCATCCTTTTAAAATAAATTTGTTTCTAAACCTACACACACCTTCAGATCTGAAGGAATAATCTCCAAGAACTTCTTACTTTGAGCCTGTTTTTTCTACTAGCTATAATTAGTCTAATTAACGAGACATTTGAGTCCCACCAGAGGCAAAGCTATCAATGGAAATCCTTTCTACAGAAAAAGAGCAATTAAAAAAAATTATTCTTACAGGTCCCATTTCTAAATCTTGCCACCACAAATTCTGAACAGAACTTTTGTTCCATCCTAAATGTCAGTTAAGGAAAAATGAACTTCAAATTTTGAAACTAAAAACTTCCTGCAGCCTTTTCTATGCCAAAAGCAGGTCTAGAATTTCCCAGGATCCTTCGTGGGGCAGTACAGAATCCTTGGTGGGTAATGATGAATCCTCAATAGGATTAAAGCAGTCTGCTTTAAGATAGAAAGCCTGTACTGCTGCATCATTTGCCTGAAGCTGAAAATTTTAATTTAAAAGCCAACAAAATAAACCTTAAAAACTGATTGCAATGATATATTCCAAGCAGAAATCATGGGAATACTTTCCCTGAATGCCACTCTCCTGCAAGAATAGTGACCAGCCCAGAACAAATCAACTGCACAACTCCCTCAATTACAGCTAAGGGATAATTGATTAATGTTTTAGAGACAAAGTGTAGAACTCAGTTGGTGCTGCAGCCTCCACAGAGAGGCATCATCTCTGCAGTGCTTCTGATATACACAGTTTGATGTCTGTGTTCAGAAATTCCTCCCCAAGATCCTTTCACTGAAGACTCCAAAGTCCAGCACACTGCATGAGTAAGAAATGTCATTCAGGTTTCAAACCAGTTACTTGGATATTAACAGAAGCTGAGTGTTTGCTGAAACTCCTGCTTTCCTTTCCAGGTTTTACTATCATCACTAAAAACAAGTTCCTAAAAAATCTTCTATTTCTAGAGGCCAAGGCAACTTTATTTTGCAGCAGAAACCAAGATGAGCAGTGTGAGCTGCCGTTGTTGAAGATTCAGGTACTCCAGGGCAGGGTTTTATGTCAGCATCTCTCAGCTCATGCAGAACCCACAAATTAGAGCCTGCCCAGGCCATCAAGGATACCAAGAAATGCAGTGATTAATAACCCATGGACACGAGCAGGGCACTCCCACGCCTGCTCCTGTTTAACACAAAAACCCCACAGTAAGACAAGATGAAGAGGCCTCACCATTTTTTAAGCTGTCGAACCCCAAGGAATGTCGGATTTCCTTCAAGGTGGTTCCATGGGCTCCCAGCTCCACCATTCCCATGGCTATGGCAATGCTCAGAGGAGAGAACAGGATGTTCTCATCCTCCCTCGTGGCTCGCAGCTGGTTGTAAACGTTCACAGAGAGCTCAGCAATGGTTTCATCAGGAACATTGGTCTTGAAGGCTTCGCCTTGCAAAGCCAGCAAAGACAGCAGTCCAAGGAAATACATGTCTTGAGATTTTGAGATCTGCAAGATAAATTTTAGACAAAATAAGATTGCTTGAATAATATAAAACTCAACTTGAGAGAAAGAAGAATAGTCAACTTTTTAATCTTGAATCTGTGGGGGAAGAAAATCCCGAGAGCTCAATGCACAGTTATGTGGAGGAGACACTGTTAAAACAGAAGCAATGATTTATTTTCACACAAAAATAACCTCCTCCATTACGTAACTATGTGTTTGCAAAATCTTACAGCCCCAGACTATCAAAACACTCGTGGCTTCTACAGAAAAAGACCCCAAAGACAGCAACCCCTTTCCTACTTCCCTTTGCAATCGTGGCTGTTTAGCAATGCTGACCCAAAACTGATTTGTGTTTCTGCACTTTTCCACCAAGAAGACCCATAAATCTGTATTTTTCATTCATGTGACCTTCTAGTAAGATGCAACTTCTTTATCTACGTCACTGTAAGCCCCCAACAGGTAAAACTCTTTCAAACACTGAGAGAGAGCTTCAGGACACCCATGACAAAGTTACCCTTCCGTGATGTTGCACAGTTGCAAAACACACGGCAAGCAGCCAAAAGTTCTTTGAAAGGAAAAAAAAAAAATCAATCATGCCTTAGTTACCAAGTAAACCTCCCTTTGTTAGTAAATAACAGCCAAACCTTGGGTAGCTCTGCTAGCTGGGAGTCAACCCCCGCTCAGAGAGCCTCAGAGGACAAGGGTACAGTGAGAAAAATCCAACAGTGGGAACAAGCAAGGAAACTAAATTTATAAAAGGGTTAGCACTGATACTTCTGACTAATCCATCCTCCAAGCTTTGCTAAAATGCTCTGGGGTAAGCAACAGTTCTCACTCTACCCCAGTTTAGCTCCTCACACAACTACTGATAGTAGAATTCCAGCTCCTGGATGAATGTGTAACTTCATCCTTCCATTTTTACTCTCCTCCAAACTCCGTGCTACCTTGGCATGCGCCCCACTACTGCTGCACATCTTGGGTGAGAAACAGCAACCAGCAGAGCTCCCATTTCAGCTCCTTCCCCTGCCACACAACAGAGCACACCCTCCTGAAGCAGGGCTTGCACAGGACACGGCTCAGTGCTTTACCCACAAGTGGTGTTTCCAGGCTGTGCAGGGCTCCTCAGTGCTTTACCCACAAGTGTTCACAGGCTGTGCAGGGCTCCTCAGTGCTTTACCCACAAGTGGTGTTTCCAGGCTGTGCAGGGCTCCTCAGTGCTTTCCCCACAAGTGTTTCCAGGCTGTGCAGGGCTCCTCAGCACAGCACACACTGCTGTGGATGCTGCTGCTCCACCAAATCCATTTGCATGCAGCCAGCCCAAGAGCCTCTCCTTCTGCTTCCCAGCAATCCTGGGGCTGCATTACCAGAGGTTTTATAGACATGACACAAAGTAAGCTTTATACAGCATTTATATTCTGCATTTCGTCTTCAAAGGCCTATGTAGCATTATCTAATTCACTCGCACAGCACTGAATGATCCATAATTTAAGTGTTATTACTCGCATTTTATAGCTGAGAAAATACAGAGAACAACAGGGTACACACACGTGCCTTGGCAGCCACTGGTGCCAGCACTAGTTAAGATTCCTCCTGTCCCCCAGCCTCCAGCAGCCTTTTGTTTAGTCCTGGACTGAGAAAATTAAAGGGATGAACCAGGGCAGCAATCCCTCATGGTTCAGGGGAAAAGGAGAGCCTTGCTTCTCCCCTCATCTCCTTTCCCGGGAGTCTTTCCATTTATGGAAGAAATATTCCTCTTTTATAAATTTCCAATAAACTCTCATCTATGGTGGCATCACTTCACTTCTCTGCTCTACCTGATCAATCTTCCTCTGATTCTTCGTAAGACAGCAAAAATGTCCACTGAAGGCTCTTATTCTATTTAGGGACAGCCCAGGTAAGTCATACAAGCCTAAAGCAGCAGCTTTAACCCTTCTGCCTGCATGTTCCAGTCACTGACAAAACTACCCAGCACTTCCCTGCTGCCCAGTGCAACACCAGTCTGACCACCACTATCTATTTCTGAAAAACTGAGACATTTTTTATAACCCCAAACATTATCCACACACCACAAACTTCCCCAACAACTGCTTTTCTTAATAGCAGTTCATTTTTTTTTTTAATCTGTCCATTTATAAATTATTGACTTACAGATATTAAGGTTTCTGTTGTAGAAAACAACTGGATTTCTCTGTGATCATGGGCATGGTAGATTTCTTTATTTAAAAGCCCTGGAGCATGCCTGTGCCAGTGTTACATAAGACTTCAGTCAGCACATCACCATGATAGACTAAGCCCAGGTATTATTCTCTTATCCTAAAAGCTGCACCAAGGCAGGAAAAGCTTAATGAACCTTCATCACACAAGTCTGTAGTGGCACCAAAACCAGCATTCAGAAAATAGATAAGCAGGAGCTCATCTTTCTTTTGTTGAGGATGAGCCCAAATTTGGGAGCTCTCCCACCCTAATCTATACAAACAAGTTGTGCAGCTCAATGTGGATGCAATCACACAGAGAGATAAAGCTTTCCACTCCTGGCTCAAGAACAGCTTGAGCTCACTTTGAGACCTGATGTGGTTAAAACAGATGTAAAATAATCTTCAATTTCAAAAATGGGAACTTCCCCAGCCTTGCAGTTGCAGAGGCAGCTGTTCAGCACTCCATCACTGATCTCTGTCCTGTGTGCTACTGCCAGACAGGCTTAAACAACTGCAGAGGGGAAGGAGGGGGGAAATTTATACATCTTAATTAAGTGTTTAACATGCAGGTCAGACTGTCTGAATGCTAATAAAATATTTGTTATTAGACAATGCTGGAACCTCAACATTATATGCAAATCAAAATCATATTTCTTTGTGACCACTCACGAAAAGCTCCTCATGTGAAATAATTAAGTTGTATTACTTTTCATTATTCAGTTGGACAGAAAATAGAGTAAGCACATAGATGGAGACAAAATTTATACTGAAATGCTCTTAACAAGACAAAGTACCAAACTTATGCCTTTAAATGCGTGCCAAATCCCACTGATGGCAACACAAGAGGTTGAGCTATGCAGAATAGAAGTCTCCAGCAGAAATGAATTAAAACCAAACGATTTAGATTTCTGCCCCTGCCCTTCCACATTATTTTAGTCTAGAGAGGTTTTCTAATAAAGTTCACAGTGAAGTTCCCCATACACACGTCCAGGGAAAAGGAAAACAGGGAGGTAGGAATGAACACAGGGATACAGGCAGAGGATTTACCAGCTTGTTTGCTGGCAGTGCTCTCTAAAGATATTTGTGAAAATAGAAAAACAAAGGACTGAGCCCAATGCAAGGGAAACTCTTCAAAGCAAACTGAAGATCTGTGGGTGCTGCTCAGTGGGGAGGGGCTGTAAAACACCACAGACCCCTGATCAATCCTTGCCAGCCAGTGTGCAAATGGTCCCCTCTCATCCATCCAACAGGAAATGTCCACGGTAAATTCCTCAGCTCAATTCCTCTCACACTCCTGGTTCATGCACACACCACTCTGCTGACAATTGGGAATCCAGCTCTTAATTATCATTGCAGCCAGTGCAGTTCCTGCTGCTCTGACCCTCCCTCTCTTCAGGCTGGGTTACTTTGGGTTGGTGCTTCCTCAGGCAGGAGGGCTGGATGTGACCAAGAGCTGTGACCGGTTCTGGGGCAGCACCACCTGATGCTCTCTCCTGTCAGAGCCCAGGGCACCCTGCTTTGTCACTGCAGCAGCACTGACAGCATCTGCAATTGCCTGGACCCTCATCACAAACACACTTCAAGCATAGGAAATGAAGCTGAACATTATGTAATGCACATTCAGGAACTTACAACAGTCCCTGGGAGTATCATCAAACTTTTTACTCAGTCTTTTCTGTCTGCCTCAGCCATCCCCAGGACAGTCTGTCACTGCTGCTTTGCATCAATGCAATCTGGTTAAATAATACTGCAGAAGTGGAAAAGGAGTCAATGTCTCCACTGAACAATGTTTAAAAATCAAGAATCATCAGTTTTAAATGTTACTGTGTGCCTTTTGCTTTCGTTGGCTAAATATAAGAATAAAAAAAGCTGTTAAAAATACTTTCACTCCTCAGCCATACAGCTATTGAGGCCAAAAGTATGAATTTCTCATTTGACGGTGTGTCAGATAGATTCTGAGTTTTGTTTGATTTCATCAATTGATGCATGACCATCTCTCCCCTACCAGGCAATCAAGGAATCAGTGCAAACATAAAACTCCCCTTGCCACAGCCTCTTCTTGAAAAAACAGTTGTATCATAAATTCTCACTTGCTACGGAGGTCTGTCAGAGTATCAGTTTTGCTCTGGCTTGCAACTGTTCTCAGGGGGAAAAAAAAGCAGCCATAGAACACCAAACTCAAAAAGATTCCAGATATACATCCTTCAGGGGGTACTGGCATTGAGGGCATACCTGGTTCAATGCCCAGGAAACTTTTTTATTCAGCATTTCAGAAAACATCTGGAAAGGTATAATCAGTGCCAAAATTCAGCCCAGCACATTTCCCCAAGTGGCCACAACCAGCTCAGTGTTCCTGCCCTGGGGGCAGCCCAGATGTGCTCCTGTGCATGGGCATCACCCATTCTTGTGATGTCTGGAGAAAAACATTCATCTGATAAATACAGGACTGCTTATCCAGCTCTTGCCTTCCCCCAGCAGAAGGCTGGGATGACTAAGAGGAAGCAGAACAAATTCACCCCCTCACACCCACAAACTCTGAACTATTTGGTTCCAGTAAAATGCAAAAGGGGCAGGCGCTCTCTGTAAGCCAAGATATTTTGAGATAGCCTATCAACAAACTCCAACTGAGTTCACAGACATGAGTTACCATGAATTTTGAAACAGCAAGACCTGGACTCGGCGTAGGAAGGTGCCAAAAATTCAATTAAGGGTTGAATTCTAGTACCTTGTACTTGTCAGACAGGTTGAAAAAATGGGTTATAATTTCCTTTTCTTTTACACCTTTGCAGAGGGTTTTATAAAGAAACTAATTTATGGCTTTAAAAACCTACAAAACAAAGCTGTGATACATTGCCTTGGTTCCTCAGCACACAGAGACTAAACTAAGATTAGTTACCTTCAGGATTTCTCTTGGCTACCTGCAAGCTAAACACCAAAGGTGTGGGAAGCACAAATGAGAAAAACTGCTGATTCCTGAGCAGTGTGTTAAAAAAAAAGCCCTGGGAGGAAAGCAAGTGTGGTTACAGGACTGATTACATTGTCTCCTGTAAAGAACAGCTGCAGGAACAGACAGAAGTCTGGCAGAACAATTCGATAAAGCAACAGACAAATTTGCTCAGGGAACAAGACCTGCTGGTCAGAGGAAAAATCCACTGTGGATGCAGGTAGGAACTGGGGGAGTCTCTTTTCTCCAAATCCAACCACAACTGTATCACGCCTGTGGCAGATGAATCATGGAAGGAGGTGGGTTTGGTGAAATTCAGCCACTACTGCTTTGTCAGTTGGTAAACACAACAATTGCTGCAGGCACCTTTACTCAGAAGGATTTCTTGTTGGCAATCACATCAACCAATAAATATCAGAGAGAGAGGCACCACCTATCTAATAATAACAGTTTAGAAAACGAACCCAGCTTAGAAAATGATCCCAACTTCCCCTCCACAAAGAGCCCCCGAGCCCCAGCTGAGCACAAGGGATGCAGGAGCAGGCAGTGAGATCCTCAGCTGTTCCCCAGGACCAGAAGTGGTTGTCATGACTACCCTGAAGGATGTGCAGAGGAGGCTCCCAGAGATGTCCATGATTTGCTCCTGGCTAGCTCAGGCTTGCCTCAGGCCCTACAACTACAGGGGAATGTGGCTGCTATCACAAACCTCAAGCTCCTCTCAAACCCACTCTCTCAACTTCAGAACACCACAAGAATCGCCTTCGGCTTTGTCCAGGAATCCAACCTGGATAGATTTTTGCTTGAAGATTGGGCAAAAAATTCTGCTCCAGCCAGCACTACTGGAGCAGAAACATTTTCACCTGCAGAACATTGTGGTTCTACCTCAGGAAAACCTCACAGAAGTAACATGACACTTCCTCCCATCAGCTACTCAACTGTGTTCCTCTCCCTTTTCCTCCCTGGCACTCAGCCCCTCTCTTCCTCCAGCACAAGGACTGCAAAATAAAGCTCTACCTGAGAAATAACTGCTTTTCCACAGCCAGGGAAACAGGCAGGTGTGCAGGGGACAGCAGTGCAAGAGCATCAAACCCCCTGCTGGGGAGCCCACAGCGCTCACCCAGAGCACTGGGACACGCTCGCGTGGGGCTGCCACGTGAGCCTGCCTGGAGGTGAGAGCAGGCAAACCAAATACCAGTTCTCACAGCAACTGGTGCACTTCAGGAGGTGTTATTGCTCATAGCCAGCGGGACACAGCCAAGGAAATGCGAGCAGGACTGACTGTCCCCAGCGTGCTCGAGGACGGCGCACGCAGCACGGGAAGGGTCTCCAGAGCACCCCGGGAATCAGTGCAGTCCCTGCAAGGGGGACAGTCCTGGGAAATCCCACACTCCCCTTGATGGCAGGCAGGCACATCACTGCTGGCTATGACACATGGCACATTAAGCCACCAAGGCAGCTCCTTCCCTTTAGGGGATGTACTTTCGTTTTCTGTGCTGCAAAAAATGTTTATCCCTAAAAAAAATGTTTGCCCTTATCTTATGTGAGCATCTGACCTTGTCAGGCAGAGATTCCACAGACACATGTGGAATCACTGAGCTTGCTGGAATCTGTTTGTCTTGGTGCAATGACATCTATATCTCAATCTGCACAAACATTTATTAATAAGTTAAGGGATTTTATCACCATCTGTCAATTATGGTGTCATTGCCTGCTGGAGCAGGAAACCTTGAGGTTAATTTCATTAGAGAGCAGCCCCATAAGGATATAGGAAATAGTGGGGTATTTAAACCTCCAGTATAGAGTGACTAAGGCAAAGCAGAGTCATTCTGTAGGAAGTGTTTGCACCACACTAAAACCTTGCTCTCCAACACACAGCCAAGTAATGCCCTTCAGGATTCTTTATTTCTGTTTTTTTAGATGACTCCACAGCACCATGAGCTTTGAGAAAAACTGAAAGGTAAATGGTAAACTGAAAAATTTCATATTGACAATTTTTTTCCACTGAATCCCAAATGTTTTTAAACTTTCATGGAGCTTGGCACTGAGTCACTAACCTGCTGAGGCAATTATGCAAGCCAAAGTTGTCTTAATTGCACTTCCTCAAGCATATTCCCTCAGCTCCAATTAAAAAATAAAAAGAGATGCTGAGAAGCCATGTCCAAAATACTTAAATTTGAATAGCCTAAAGCGAACATCTAAATACATGTCTAGACAATTAAAAAAAAGGTGGTCTTGTTTCCAAATCTACTGCTATAAGGCCTGCAATTGGGAGGACTCATATGCAATTCTCTGTTTCTTCTGTCTAGGAGAAACAAATTTTTAGAAATAGTTTGGCAGAATGCCTTATTTTTTGACAGCTCCAGTGTGCCCCACAAAGAAAGAGCTATAAATAAGAAAACACAAAACGTACAAGCTCTGTGAAGGAGAAAATTCGAAGAATTATGGAACTTGGGGATTCTAAAGGTTCAGAACTGGGGGTGTGCCTGTGGCTCATCTGAAAAAGTCAACAAAGCCTGACTGGGGAGAGCTTCTAGGCTGGAGAATTAAATACTATATAGGATATGCTGTTGGCAGAACAGAAGGGGGGGATCTACCTGTCAAGTTCTACAGAGGCATCTTAATTAGGCAGAGAGTGGTTTTGGTGGCTTTTTAACATCCATTTCTGTTCCAGTGAGGGCTGTCAGTCCTGCACAGCTCCCTGAACGAGGCCTCTCACAAAAACTGGTCTGGGGGTGAAGATGGTGACCTGATCTGCTGTGGAAGGAGGGACAATGCCCAGACACAGGAGGGGGAGTTGGGTCTGAGGGGCTCTCAAGAACCAATTCTCACACGTTCTACCTCTGCAATGATTTTTCCTCTGAGTGAAAAGGCCAGTGCAGTACTCCACTCAGGGGGCAATCATCCAGGGAAGGTGCCCCAAATGCGACAGCAGCATTCCTTTTCCTCCCTCAGACTTCCTTAATGTGGGAAAGGAAGGGTGAGAGCTAATTCTGTAGTAGTCTCTATCAGAAGCAGCAGAGAGAGAACACTGCAATCAGTTATTTTAGACACAAGAACAACTTCTTGCCTGCTCTTGCACGTACCACAAATTTCCTTGCTTACAATAAGCCCCATTTCTGTTATTTTCCTGTGAAATTCAGTGGATCATCAAGCACCCAGTAGCAAGCTCCCACTATAATTTAATTAACAGGGCAATATCTAAGTTTCACCATATGCAGCTGCCAGATGCAATCACTGCAGTTGGAGTCTAAAGGCGAGATTCCTGCATGTACTGGAGTGTAGTTTTATAAGTGATGAAAGCTGTCACTTATGTCACAGATATTGCTGTAATGCATGATGATATTACAGTTTCAGCAGAACCAAAATATATTAATAATACATTCTGTGGAAGCATTTACAGCAAGCCAGTTTGGAATACAGCGTTTCAAGCGTTTTTCTGGCAACTCTCTATTTATACATAAAGTCACTTCAGATATATTACATTAGGCTATGTACTTTGCCTGGCATTATACAAGCTCTCACAGCCAATTTTAAACCTTCCAAAGTAGGAGGACTGAAAGACATAATTAATTAGGGAGAAACAAAAACAGACTAGAAACCCTTCCCTACTTGGGATCAAGAAGTACCTAGAAATTGTGCATCTCTGGAGGATTCTTTGCTGAATGCCTTTTAAAAGCCCAGAAACCGACTCAAGAGTTTTCTCAAATGTCCTTTAAGAAACACAATGAAGAATGATAATCTTTAAATCATCCCAGAATAACTAAATAGAAAAAGTATATGGTGTGAAACACCATTTCAAAAGATCAAAGTAGAAGTTAATTCTTCCATACCTTGTCCAGCTCCCTTCACAAGGACTTCAGAAGAAAAGAGATGAGGTTATGGTATAGCTGTGTCAAGATGATGAAGAAAGTTAATTAAAATGTATCAGGATTTCAGAAGAGGAGTCTATCACTGCATGAACTGAAAGCAGGCGTGACGTACAAACCAGCTTGTTTTCCTACAAAATAATATTGGCTTCAGCCTTGCAATCAACACTGGGCTCCATTTACATTTAGGTAACGTCCCTCTTGCCAGGAGAGTTATTATTCACTTCTGTTAACACTTCTGAGATCAGAATTACTTTCTTACAGTACAGTAATAAGACAGAGATTGCTTTAGAAAAAAATCCCCCAAACAATTAACCCCAGCATTCAAAGTAGATGTTATACCCTGATTAATTACCAGCAGCGATTCATCATTACCAGGACAGCTGTTTATAATGCACAGACCCCATTCCTCACCACTCCTCTGCTCCAGGGGCCCTTTCTCCATGGAAGACTCGGGGCTGCAGCAGCCACTGCTGAGCTTCCAGCTGGCCAAAATCTCTCCTGGCAGCAGCTGCACACCCAGAGAGCCTGTCCTGACAGCAGCTCCGTGCTGAGCCCTCGGGACATGGCAGTGACAGAGCTGTCCTGCAGCCAGGCAGGGCCTAGCAAAGCCCAGGTTTAAAACCAGCTGAAAGAGCTGCTTTGGCAAGTGCACCCAGCCCAGCCAGCAGAGCCACAGCTCAGGCACAAAATGACAATGAAAAAAGGCTCTAAAGCTGGTCTAGCACAAAGTCTGCAGAGACAAAAGGGTGAGAAAGAAGTCGCTCAGAGGGGTTCAGTTCTGAACCAGCAAAATGGAGTCACTGAGCAAGAACATTTCAGCAAAATCAGTAACTGAGAGAAAAATATAGCATTAAGCCTCTCCACTTCAAATATTTCTCTACCATAGCAGAATAACATCTGTTACAAAGTACAGACTTTTTTTCTAAAAATTACAGAATAATCTCAATGCCAAATTCAGCCACTAGCAGGATTTTTTCATTCTGTATTTTACACAGTGGAAAACTCCCAACAAGGCATTCCATAAGAATTTCTTTTTGATCTGAAGGATGCTGATCACTGATCTTCCCAAAGGAGGGAGAAGCAGGGGAATTTCATGTGGAAAAGAAAATTAAACTCCTCTTTCCTCCTACCCTTAGGCCAATTGCAATTCTTGCCTCTCGGGCCTCAGCATCACTGCTATTTGCTTTGCTGGTATTTTTCATATGGTCTCAAATATTTTCATTTGTCTCTCTTACCCTCATGACTTCTACAACTCTGGTTTTACATGGCTTCCACTTGAGAGAGGCCCTGCAAATACCTAAAAAAAGCCAGCAACCAGGGCACCTGCCTCATCACAGAGAAGACTCCAGACACCAATACAGACAAGGCAGATCTAGACAGGAGGAATAAACCCCCTAGTATGGCAAAATGGACAGAACTGCCACTAAAATCCTCATGCTTTTATCTCCACATCATCATTCATGTCCTTCCCCCCTCTTGTTTTTCACAAGCATCCATGAACTTACCAATTTAAGGAAAAAACACAAAAAGCCAACAAATGGGACAGTAGCAGCCTCATGCTGTTCACACTGGGAGAGCTGGCAGTGCATGAAAACAAGAAGTAAGCTTGGTGACCTGCATGTGTTTCAGAGAGAATATCTGGAACAACAGCAGCTTTAAGGGATAAACGAGAAAGTTAGAAACAGAAAGGCAGGGAGGAAAAAACTACTCCCTGCTGTGCAGGCATCTTATCCACAACAGCAGATACACAATGACCAAAGAAATGCAATTTTTTTCAGTCAGAGGCAAAAAACAAGCCTTATTTACTGTGGGGAGGGGAGTGGGGGCAATAAAATATTTCCATTTTTGTTCCCATGGTTTTGTTTACCCTGGCCTTGGAGGCTTGTGGCTATTGAAACATCACTCTTGGCTCACCCTGGACAGAACAGCTCAATTCAGAGTCCAGCATTCAAGCTGTGCCTGGAAGGTGGAATCTGGCTTTGGAGCTCACTTCTGTGCTCACTGTTCAAGCCTCATTGGTTTGTGTTTATGGGAACTGATGCTGTTCCAAGTACCCACTCCATGATGAGCCATTTAAACACCACATGGAGGGAGCTGAATTCGTCTTAATCTTGCTTATTCTCCCACACAGAGACGTTTGCATCACGTTAGACTTGATTGTAAATGCTGCAACAATCCCCATGAACAAGAGCAATCACAAAGCACTGGAGGAACAGCCCACTTGTGCTGTGCTCTGCTGGCTCACATCTACACAACCTCCCTGAGGCTCCAGGAACACACTCATGCTGTGTTGTACAGAGGATCTTTGGGGTTTTTTTTGTGGTTGGCTGGTTTGGTTTTGCTTCCTTGTAAGATTTTTATAATTTCTAAACTCCAATAACTTAAAGAAAGGAATTAATTTCCAACACCCAGAATGAAAACTGAACGTTGAAACATCACTGTTTCCCCTCCCCAAACCAAACTGCCTGTTTTCCAGCAAGGTGTTTTGATAAAGATTTCTTATGGCAAATTAATATCAGTTCTGCCTTTTGTTAGAGAGACTGTGACACTGCTCCCAGTTTGTGTTTGACAAGATGTGATTCATGTGCGTCCAGTATTTTGTATTGGTGGGTAACACACACACTTATTTAAAATTAGGTTAATCTGTTTAATGAGCGTGGCTTTCAAAACTAAGTAGGCCAACCTGAATTCTCATGCCTGTATATAATATCCCACTTTTCAAGCTGTCCATGGGTTATCTGATTGTTATGTGTAAATTAAGTTATCAAATAGACAAGGTGGACAGCTGCACCTCAAAGCAATGAATTCAGGCCCAGTTTGTGCCAAGCAGTTCCATCAATATAGTCACAGAAGAAAAAATATTTTAATTTTCAGTCAGTCTCTCTCAGCAGCAAACTCATTAGGCAAGAAGCAGCAGAATGCCTTGCCTCACACAGCCCTCCTGGAGCTGGTGCAGCTGCATGAGCAGCAGTGCCCAAATCACACACATTTTTTCAGCTACTCACCACAGGACAGTTATTCCACTGGATCCAAAAACACCCCCAGGTGTAAATGGGCAACAGGTCACCTCTCAGTGCACAAGGACTCTGCCAGTCCTGTGAGGCAGCATACAGAGATCAGCTGGGCACCTTGGGGACTGGGCAGCATGGCCACCTCTGTCTTGTGATCACAGAGTTTATCACTGGACCCACAGGACACTAAAAGTGCAACTGGCCCACTTCAGAGTATGAAATCAGCCACCTAAAGTTATTTTTACTTTTACTTCTTCTTTGTTCAACTCACCCATGGCAGAATATACAGAATTATACTACCTTGAAGTGAAGAACAACACTGAGATTTGTTCTTTAAAGCAGTTAAGTGCCTGTGCAGAGAGGTGACAGCAGCTCCACTGTATCAAGTGTCCAATCCCACAGGACATTCAGTGGCACGAATTTATGCACTTAAAGAGCAAACAGCAACCAGCTGAGACACCAGTGCTTGTTTCCATAAAAATACAGGCAAGCCAATAGCAGAAAAACACCCAGCCTTCACCAGGAGACATCTCTTTTCCAACTCCCAAAGCCCACAGTAACCAAGGCTACTAACAATGGACTAAAGGTTCACTACACATGTTCCCCAAAGCTACACTAAAAACCTTGACTTTAAACACTCCAGTCTTCACCACACAGAGCTGTAATATTGGTGTGCTTTCTGTGGCTTCTACATACAATATTAGTGATGTCAGACATGGCCATGCACTTGCCCAGGCAAGACTCTAGCTCATGTCTCTATATAGCCAGAAATTAATAGCACTTATTTTTCCATGATTCACAAGTTTTCAGGAATTGTTACAATGTACTAGGAGGGGAAATTAAAGGCCTAGTAAAATAATGGATTAAGAAAACTCTTAGTACAGCAAGACTTGAAAACACACTTATCACAGCTGTAATTACAAGCCTGAATGGACACAGCTGATCCCTAACCTCAAACCTTTTACACTCCCATTCAGAGAGTTTGCATTAGGGAAAAAAAATCTTTACTGGGGCCTGATTAAACAAACATTTCCTTGTTCTCATTTTAAAGGTCCCACTTGCTTAACCTGTCTCATATAGAAAGACTCAAACCATGACATTACAAAATTAGAGCTTAACTACCTCAAAGTCCTCAGGTTGTTCAGATTTCCAGAGGTCTTTTTGCTGAGTAGTTTCTGGCAGGGAACTGTGACCATATTTACCTCCTATTTGAAATTGGCAACTCCCCACTCACTCCCTCTGGGAACTGCTGAGATTACTTTATCCAGGAATCCAGACTAGAAATTTTCCCCTGTAATGTCCTGATCCAACAGTGGATGTTGCTGTGTATTTATTTGGTTTATGATACTGTCAAAGAGGTCAAGGTGGTTACTGTGGGAAAAAAAGCTTACCTTTGGCAGGCACTCAAGCAGTGCCTTTCAAAAACCAGGAGTATTCCCTAAGTAATTTTCCCCCAGGACCGAGTGTGACACAGCCTGGCTGTGAATTCTTTAGGGTGAGGGTTTATTTTTTAATTGGTCTAACAATGATGCCAATTGAGGTAGCCAAGTATGAAATTAATATGGATTTAAAAGCTCAAACTTAGCCAGTTTGGGGATGTTTTATTTCAGTCCCTCTCTTTGATATCAGTCATGGAGAGAGAAGAAAAAGGGCATTAAAATACTGTTCTGATTGTGTACACACAGTGGATGGGACAAGCTGAGTTTCAAACTGCAGTAAGAAAACATCAGGCTAGACTTAAACAATAGGATTTTGCTGGCCAACACAAGAAAGCTGTGGAAAAGGTTGCTTGGGGAGGTCTCTACCCATACCCACTCCATCTCATGGTTTTGGTTCAAGGATTTTGGAATTCTGTGCCAAAGCAGGTCAGTAGGTTCAAATCTCTGTTCTGTGGAAACACAGAAGTTGTCCCTGTTTTATGGCTGGCATAGAAACCTCCTCAGGACTCCAGTTTTGCTCACTGTGCAGCTCTGATTTTATTTAAAAAGCCTGAAAAATTAGACTTTTTTTGCCTTGGCTCAAGCTAACACGACAAAAATAATTCAAGCTACTCAGAAAATGTTGTGTGTTTAACTGCTTGATCTGTAAGTGGAAAAAAGCTAATTACACAACCCATTTAGGCATTTAATGTCCCAGGGCCAAGTCACTCCATGGCCACAGAAAGCATTAATAAACATGGCTTATCTCACTTTATGAAAGTTGTGATTACTGTTTTTCAATAACTGCAGCTATCAGCAGCATTTCACCTCTCCTACCTTATGAAACTGAACCCAAACAGCAAAGACTCTTTGAATTCAGCTCAAATGTGAATTTATTGGGAACATGTTCTCTTTTTGCTCCTGTGTACAATGTCAAATTCAGGGCTGGATTTCCCAAAGTGCAGCACATCAGGGCTCAGCTGGGAACAAACAGGAGCAGCTGAGCACATGAGATCAAATAAGCTTCTAGTTTGATGCCTAAAAGGGAAGTAAATATTCAAGGATAAAAAAAAAAAAGGAACACAAAATAACCCTGCCTGCTCATTTTCAGAATTGTTACATCTTCAGTCTATCTGTAGAAATGATCCACCTGGCATTTCAGCTACAGAACACACAAGAAATATTAAGAAAGTTTCCTCTGTGGAATAAAAGCCATTGTAATACCTTGTACTTGCAGTCCAAATCCCTTTAACATCAATCAAAAGACCTTACAATATTTTGCATATGACATGATGATAGAATATATATATTCTTTAAGTCATATATGGGTTATTGATATCCCACTTTTGAAATGCCACCAAGCTCTTGGCTCCCATTCAATACCAACCAACCCCCTCTCCCTTGTTCTGAAGGCAGACAAAATAATTTAAATTGGTAGCAAACCCTCTTATTTTAATTATGAGTGAAAGTGAAGAGATTCCCAGAAAGGAAACAAAGCCAATAACTTTTCATGCCACACAGACATGATGGTTACAGTATAATGCAACATATAGGTGAGCTTTATGAATTATGTAATAAATTATCTTCAAATCTACATATTCCAACAAATTATACATCTTCCATTAATATATATATATATTCCAACAATACAAAAGGCTCTCTCAAGTCCTTTTCCTAAAAACTTCCAAAACTTAAAGTGGTTCATCCAATGTATGCACACAAGATTAGCTCAAGGTTAAGTCTTATGATTTTAACAGATTCTCAGATGAAAAATATTCAGATTTTTAACTCAAGAAAGAGATCCCATTCCCACAGAAATCGTTAAAGTCAGGTGAATCCATTCCAGAATCCACGCTACTCAGGCCTAGAAATATTCCAAAACAAACTAAAAAAAAATAAGGAACTAACAGGAAAAAAAAAATAAGTGATTTCCCTAAGCATTTCCATAGCTTGCATAAAGACATCAATTACCATAGCTTGTCTTCTAAATTAATGATTCACAGTGATGGATTATTCATGCAAGTCGGCCAGCTGAACATTATACTTTGACTCTGGGGAGAAAGTATAGCATGTCTTAATTAACTAGATTTTGTATATGCCAAAAGATACGCAAGAAAACTTTATTTCTCTAGTCAACCAGGTAAAATTTGAGCAAACAGAACTAACAGTAATTGAAATATGCAAAAACTTCCTTAGTCTCAGAATCCATATTTAAAGTGAACTAGCAAGAGCACATTGCCTCAAGTGAGTTCTGTAAAATAGATCCAAATTGCCATTTTGTTGAATGAAGTGACTTGAGATCCGCTCCATTTAAGCGTGAAAAAGATGGAAATTTCACATTAATATGCTGCTTCCTGCCTCTGCACAACCTTGCAAGGCTTCAGTGATGGCACAATTTCTTGTTTCAAAAGGCTATCAAGTATTTTCCTGACTGAAACGCAACACTGAAATTTTCTGAGTGAATTATAGGTTATTATTCCAAATATTTTCCAAATGAATGCTGTGCTCTAATGGCCTCCTTGAAAATACATAATATTTATGTGTTGGGCAAGTCTATTGATGCTATTTGTTACTTTGATCAGGATGGTGCAAAACAATTCCAACAATATCTAGGATTTGCACTTATTAGCTTTCCAAGTGTTTCTCAATCATTGCATTGAAAGATTTACAAAATAAAAATGGGAAGGCCATGATAAATGTTGCAATTTATCCTTCAAGCAGGTAATAGGACCGATCTAGTGTCTCTAAAAATCTATACCAAGCTGCTGTGAGACAGCAAGGATGCCCATGCCTGATGAATTACATGCCCAGCTGGTTGCTTACATGGCTTATATACATTGAGGTTGTTAAAAGCATTAATCACAGTCAAACAGACCTTTACCTTTAACAAACTAACCCCAGAGGCTTCACAGCCATTCACAGATTTTAGGAGTAGGAAGAGCCTGCTTTCATTTATACTGGAGAAGTGTAGGTTAAGTGAAGATTAAATGATTTGTCCACTACCAAAAGATCTAAAAACAAGGAAGTTTTTCAGCTTCTTCCCTTAAAACTAACCAATCCATTGGTGTTGCCTTCTCTGAGCTCCTGGGATAATCCCAGAGCATTTGAAAGCAAAAATTTAATTTTGTCCTTGCTCTCTCAGTGCTTCAGCAATATTTCCAGGGATTCTTCCAAAGCCCTACACTTCCTAAGGAATTAAGTAATAACTCCAAGGTAGGATAGTTACATAGATAAGGATTAGGAAAGGATGGTGAAAATCAATTTAATTAGCCTCTACCAATCCTGAAATGACAAACAGTGGGAACACATTATCACACCTCTATCTCCATAGGGCTTTCACTCCAGGTAACAAAGATCCTTAGGAGATCCAGCTCCTTGTAACAATCCTTAGATGCAGATTTGAATTTATGCTGCTTTTCTCCCATTCCAAAAACAAGATGTCGTGTTCTTCTTGGGAAATATCCCTCCATCACTTCAGGAACTTTTTTCCATTGTGACTGAGTGAAAGCTTGTCCCCTTGCAGCTAAAGGGTATTTTGCTGTCACTTCATATATGGGGACCTGCTATCTGTTATGTCAAATCCACAAGTGCACAGTGTTTTAATGTCGTGTGCACATTTTCCTCCCTCACATTTCTATATGATAAACTACTAATGGCATTTTTTGCTTCATGCATATCATCCCTTCAAAATAGATCTACTTACAGTCAATTTGGTTCTTACTCACTGTCATGAGTATTTTATATGCCCTGCTGCTCCATATCCCCTGTAATTAAATATTTCTGCGTGCTTTTTTTCTGATATTTGTTTTCCCTGGTATCTTCCCATACATCTAATATGCTGCTTTCTTTAGTATTTTAACAGAGGCATGGTAGGAAGAGCAGATGGAAGCTGTCAGCTACAGAGGATGCCAAGTAGCTTCTGAGCAAGTGGAGACTCCAAAAGCTCTAAAATCCCCATGGGGTTGGGTGACACCTGGAGGGTTTGGTGACACCTGGACATCCCCTGTGCCTCAGGGACATGGGGGAGACTAATCTAAGGCACTGTCCTGCAGCCAGCTTAGAGCAAACAGAGCTGGGGCCTGCAGTGACCCCACAGGTGACAGCGAACCCGGGAGCTGCAGCCAGGCATGCACAGCACAGGGCACCAGGAAGGACGTGAAGAATTGCAGCTACAAAGCCCCACAACCACAGTTCTGCATCCTTGCAGCTGCATTTTCAGATGGCAGAAGCCCTGGAGGTTAAAAAGCAGCAGAGATTTGTGAGCACACACTGCAGGAGCACAGAGCACACCATGGGCACAGCAAAGTGGAGCGTGGGGAGATCCTTACAGGGAGTCCAGGGCAAGGAGGGAGGGGGATAAACCAGGCCAGAGGATCAAGATGCAGAGGAATGACCCGAGGCAAAGGCAAAACAGCCCTCCCAGACTTGCACTGTTACCAGTTGGGGACAACACATAATCCCCATCAGTCACACTGAAGTCACCATTACTGCAGGCTGGCAATGAGATCACAGCAACCCCAGAGCAGAGCAGTGCTGAGTTAAAGGGTTCAGCTCTGCACCTCCCAGCTTTACACTCCAGCTGCAGGGTGGCTGCTCTTCCCAACACTTGGCTCACTTCTCCTCAGATTCTCTGCTGTTCTCTTCTTGCCAGCTCCTCAGACTGCAGAGCTCCACCAACAGCTCCCCTGGACAGAGGGAACCAGGAGAGCAGATGTGCTGATGAATCCTGGGACTGGACTAACCACAACCAGAGTCCCTGGGCACAGAAAAAAGAAGCTGCTCCACAGCACATGCAGAAACAAGATCTGGTTTGTCACACTAGACCAAGGAGGTGTAGCAGGCACATTAAGCATTAATCTAAAACTCTTCTGTCATCTTCAACTCAAACATTAGCTTTGCCAAGTGATATCTGAACCCTTAATTTAGAAGTGTGGAGTCAGCTTTGGTCTTGCAATTTTTTTTTATCAAAACCCCACCTTCTGCCTGAAATGTTACTGTGAATAAACAATGTTACTTTAATAAAGAGGTTTTTATGCACCATATGCAATTGCACATGCTTTTAAAGATAAAATAGAATTACTACAGTGTTTTAAAAGTCCATAGCCAGTTTAATAAGAGACTAGTTTATTCCTCTTTGGTACTTGTAAGAGTCATTAGACATCTTTCAACTCCCACTAATTACTTTGTTTTTGGCAGACATTACTGTTTCCTCCTCCTGCTTTTTTGAATAAATTTGAAATTAACAAGTCAAAAAACTGACATATTTACAGTAAAAATAACTCGGCTCCCCTGTCTTCTTCCTCCCACTTCTCATATCTCTTAGCAGATGAAAAGGTCATCATTCACCTACAGGCTTTACACACACTCAGGGGGACTTGGGCACCTTCCCTTTGCATCAACCTCATCTCAAGTTGAAGACCTGATATTACAGTAAGCTGTTCTTGTCATTTTAGGTTTTGATTAATTGCTTTAAATAGTTTAGAAACTGGAGCAAGTGCTTCTTTTGAGAAAAAGATATCTGGGAGAGAAAACATGAGTTGCTTCAGTGAACTCCAATTGCTGTGTGAAGTACACAGTCATTAATTGCTCCAGGAGCTGCTTTAATTTAAATGTGGAAAGAAAAGCATTAGAAAAGGACAGTTTTGGTGCACCAATTAAAAAATTACGTCTAAAATCTTAAGACCTCTCCCACTCCAACTTACATAACTGAGATGTATGGGGAAAACCAGGGCAGCAAACATCCCCTCAGACAGGGAGGCAGCCCCCCAGCCTGGCACTTTGCTGCTGCCAGGGAAGGAGGCAATCTCCAGTGGCTCAGTGATGCTGAGGAGCTCTGACAGCCTGTCTTTGGCAAAGCACCCACGCTCTTAACACTACCTTGACATGCCAAGGGCAGTCAAAAAAAAAAAAAATCACAGTGAAAAGTGGATGTCCAAGTCCTCCAGCTCACTCCAAACCTCCACAGGAGAATCAAGGCTGGAATGGCATTGCTGCTCAAACAGCACCAGATGCAAAATGCAACTGGTGAGAGGTGTTTGGGCATTTTGTCTCATTGCAAAGGGAGTTACAGCACTTGCTTTCTGTGCAGAACTGCAAAAGTAAACAAAAGCCTTCAGAGTGTTGTGCCAAAAGGTTAAAAAGGAAATGACAGTTCTCTTTTCTGAGATGAGGCAATCCCCCCAAACCTACTGCACACACAGGGACATGCACGGCAAAGAGAGGAAAGCAGAAAAGCAAGGGAGCTGCAGCTCTTGCAGGGCCTGGGGAGAGGAGTGCTGGCTAAGGAGAGCTTGGTTTGCACATCTGACACATCCCCCTGCACATATGGCAGCTTCAGTTTGGGTTCTGACTGAATAGGTCTTTCTAGAAGCAGCAGATTGGCCATTAGGCCCATCCTGGGGCTCCAACTGTCAGACACACACAGCAGCCCAGAAACACAGAGCATTATTGAGAAATTATTTCTTTAGATACAATGATGAAAGACTTTGGGGCTGAAGTACATTAAAGTACATAAATTAGTGCAAAGACAACCAGCCTATAAATTGGAAGCTAGTTGGTTACAACTAAATACAGCCACATTGTTTTAAATTTCTTCTTCTAGACAGTAAATTACTTGTCATTATTGATTCTTCCTGAAAGAAGCTTCAAGGTCTGCAAAAATACTTCTCAAGAATTATCATAATATTTAAACACTGAACTAAAGCAAAAATCCTTTACAACACACGAGGTCAAATCTCATTAACCCAAAAGCCATACACACATTTAACTCATTAGCTTGTATGAATAAGAAATTTCCTCTTTTCCCATCTCACAGCTACAGCTGCTCTGCAATGACTCCAAAAGCCCAAAAAGGACATGGATAACTCACACAGCTTTTATCACATTAGCCACGGTCTGCAGTTCTCATAATCATTAGCTTTGAAGTGTATTAAACAAACCAGAACACGACCTTAGAGCTGATATTTTAATCACACCACATAAGAACAATTCTTTATCACAGATACTTCATTAAGGCCACCAAAAGAGATGCTACTGAGAACTGCCCAAGCCACAATCAGGCAAAGAACTATTCTCACATTGCTTTATTGACACAGACCTTCTCCAAAATAACTTTTCTAGTGACTGCACTAAGGTACTTACACCATAAAAACCCACATTCTTAATGGGATCAAGGCACCTGCACATCCCTGTCATTTTGTACTGCTTTAAATGCCAAGTACAGAGGGAAAATAAACACCAAAAACTTCACTGTTATTACTGAACTATAGGATTAATTTTTCTGTCCTGCAGTGGCTCCAGCTTTTTGTGCAAGATTATTTAACAAAGAGGGTCACAGAAAATGTGTCCTTCTGTCAGTTCAGTAATTCAAGATTCAGAAAGTACTTCCCTTCCTCCTGCAGGAATACTTGGTATGTTATTTCCCCCACCTCTAAGTTCTGCTAATGTTCAGGCATCCAGTTCACAAGACCATGATGGAAAGACACAAATTAAACCCAAAATTTTTTAAGAGACCTCCAAATTTAGCGCCTGTTTTTTCATCCATACGAAGTATGTATATATTCCTAAAGACACATTTATCACTAATTACAGTGACTACACAGACATCTTTCCCTACCATCTGCCCATTATACTGTATCAGAGATATGCAAGTGTATATAAAATAGAAGAAACCAAACATTAACTTTTAAAAACATGCTTACACACCAATTTTTAATGTTATTTTGAACACACAGCTTAACTGAGATAAGGACAGCCTGAAGACTGAGTATAGGACAGATGTACCCTATATTAATTCAGCCTGTGCTTTACACAGACAGAATAATGTATTGCCCACACAGAGCACAAATTGCTAGAAATTTTTTTAAAAGTTATTCAGGCATGCCAAAAATGTGTCCTCCCTGATGATGAACAGCCCAAAAAAGCAAATTTGAAATTTTGAGAAGTAAAACACCAGTTGAAAAAGCCTTTAAAGACCAGGGAGTAGCCAGATCCTGCTGTGAAGAATTCTACCAGCACTAACGCATTTTCACTGCTACGTTTTGCAATATGCAAGATCATAAATTGAACTAAGTTACACATAAATACAATGTTTACATCAACAGAATAAATTTCAAGAGAGTTATTACAACAATAGTGTTCCTAGAACTATTCACCCCAATATGAAAGTAGACAACTGACACTTTCACGAGTAACTTTCATCTACATGTGAGCAAATTGCTGACAACGGTAGATGAGGAGATAAACTCAAAGCAAATTTAAAAATCCCAATTCAGACTAGACTAGAGGATGTGAAAATACAGGATAGACAGTCTCATGAGGTCAAATTTTGGAACTCACGACTGCATTTAACAGCAAACTCCACACTGCCACAAACCTTCACATTGTATTACATCTTAGGCTGCCCTGTGTAATTCTGTAGGCAACCCATACCTTAAAACAAAAGCCATCAACCATTCCCGCCCCCTCCCTTCCCTCAACAATTATTCCTCATCACACTCAACCAAACCAGAGTCATTCTAAAAAATACAATGGATGTAAAATAACAAAGCATGAATCTAGTTTTAGCCTCATGGCTTAAGAGCAA
Source organism: Lanius collurio (assembly GCA_020086605.1). NCBI lineage: Eukaryota > Metazoa > Chordata > Aves > Passeriformes > Laniidae > Lanius > Lanius collurio. The sequence goes on from JACBWW010000055.1 coordinate 1,509,211, forward strand.
AAAAAAATCCAAAAAACAAAAGAAATCCAACCAAGACCTGACAGAATCTGGAAAAGTATCACAAAATTGATGGAAGGGGATAATAATCTAAAGTTTTAGCAGCTCTATGACTGCAGCTTTGGAGCTTTATTTAAAACATACTAATTACACTGAAAGGATAAAATACCATTAAAGAGATATTTGGCTCAATCTATGCTACAACATTTTGGTAAACACCTCTCACCTACACAGAATGGCATCATTTTCCATTAGACTAAATCACCAGATCACACCAAAAACGAGGGGAGAATTGAAGAAGCTGAGCTCGAAGGTGATTAACAGCACAAAACTCATACACATTACGCCGGTTTTAAGTAGCCCTTTAATAGCAGGATACGTGGAGTATTTGATATACGGGAGATGACCCATCGATCTGATTAAAACAAAACAGGGCGGTGCAGGAAGGAGAAAATTCACGGGTAAAAACGTGTAACAATGCAGGCGCCTTTTTCCCTGTTTTTCCCCAAGCCGTGCCTTGCTCACCTGCAAGGAGGAGACGCTGGGTGACACCCACGGACACATCGCCCGTCTGCTCCCGCAGGCACCAAACTCTGCCCACCCTGCCACCAGCGCTGCAAGAAGTTACAGCCAACGCCTGACAAGTTTAATGCTTCAGCTGCTCATTCCCACGTTGACACCGGGGACAGCGGGTGCCTTAACATCAGGTACCAGCGAGCAGCATTTTAAAAAGTGAGCGCTAACAGCGATACATCAGAAATGCAAATTCCAATCTAAAACTGAGTTGATGCTTTAAGATTAATATTAAATTTTAATCACTGAGCTCTTTCTGCAATGTAATTCAAAACTTCAAGCCTTAAAGCTCGCTAGGAGCAGAATTACCTCGACAAATAACGCACAAGTTTCGCTCTTTGAATGGCCAGCGCTCGGGGCGCACAGACGGACTGCAGCGCGCCCAGCGAGCCGCCAGGACGGGTCTGCACAGGCGGGCTCCGGAAGCCCCGGAGCGGCCGGAACAGCCCCGGGGACCCGCAGGACACCGCGGGCAGGTTCTGGGGCACGGCACGGCCACACTTTCACCTGAGCACAACTCCGGCTGAAGCGCTCCCGCCGGGGCCTCAGCTCCGCGGGGCCGGAGAGAGCGCGTCCCTGCCCGGCCCACCGCAGGAGCCGGGCAGCACCTGAGAGGGCTCTGGGCTTGCCTGCCGCTCCCCGCCAGTTATCGCACGTCGGAGAAGCGGCTCTGAGAGCGAACGCCTCCTCTCCCGCCGCAGCGGGCACAGCCCGTCCCCTCCTCCCTCCCTCCCTCCCAGGCGCTGAGTGAACGCCGGCGACCCCCGGGCAGCGGCTCCTCCGCACCGCCGCCACTCCGGCACGGAGCCGCGGGGAGCTTCGCTCGGTGTAAGAAATGAGCCGGAGCCACCCGGTTTATTTGGTCACGCAGCCCCGCGAAGAGACGGGCGCACTCACCGGCACTGCCGCCGCCGCCACACCGCCCGCTGCCCGGCGGTGCTGCCGCCGCTCCGCGCTCCGCCGCGGCTCTGCCGTGCTGGGCTGTGCCCGGCGCTTCTGAGCCCCGCTCCGCCCGAGCGCTGTCCCCGCCCCGCCGAGCGCTCCCGCCCCCGCTCCGCTCGGCATTGTGGGGCTTGTGGTCGCGGAGGGTGGACTACGAGCCCCAGGGCCCCGCGCGCGGTTCCGGACAACGCCTGGTGTGTGGTAACGCCGCGGATCTTCCTCCTCCTCCTCCTCCTCCTCCTCCTGCTCCTCGCGGGCGCTTCCGGCGCGGCGGCGGCGGCGAAGCCCCTCGGGAGCAGCGGGGGCTCGGCGGGCCGGGGCAGGTGAGGTGCCGAGCCCTGCCCTGCCCGGCTCTCCGCGGGCTGGACGCGGGGCCCGCCGCGCCCTGCGGGGCTGCGAGAGGGGCGGACGAGCCGCCCCCGGCACCGCGGCCGGGCTGAGGAAGCGGCTGAGGGCGGCCTCGCCGTGCGGGGAAGGTGCGCGGGGTGTCCCTTCCCCTCCCGGCCGGGCGGTGACCTCTTTCCTCCGGCCCCGAGGCGCCGCCGAGGGCTTGTCCTTCTCCCCGCCCTTCCCGCGGCCGCGGGGGTTGGGGCCTGGCCCCGCTCCGGGGTTCCCGGCCTGGTGCTGGTTCCCTCGGCCCGGGCCCGGCAGGCGCAGGCCCGGATGTGTTTTATTTTTGTGTGCATTATTTTTAGCTCGTCCTCTCGGAGCGGAGCGCTGTCAGGTGGCTGCGGCGAGCAGGGAGAAAGGGCACCTCGGCTCCTTCCCCCTTCCCGCGGCAGGGGAGGTGTAGGTTGAACATTAGGGAGAAATTATTCACAGAAGGGATGATTAGACATCGGAATGGGCTGCCCTGGGAGGTAGTGGAGTCACCGTTCCTGGAGGTGTCTAAGGAAAGGCTGGACGTGGCATTCGGTGCCATGGTCTGGTTGACGAGGTGGTGTTTGTTCAAAGGTTGGACTCGATAATCTTGGAAGTCTTTTTCAACATAATTGATCCTTCTCGGCAGGGTCCCCCGGGCTGTGCCCCCCTTAGGGCAGTCAGGGGACGTGTTCAGGGCTGGGGTGTCCCATTAAGTTGCTCACTGAACTGGTGAGTTGGGTCGGTTCCTTTCCTGTAGCTCGCACATACTTGGGTGGCTGAAACCTTGTGTTGTTCTTATCAGAGGAACTAATTCTCTGGTATTTGTTCACACGTTGGAACGTATTTTTGTACGTTTGGAGCTGTGTCATACCTGTTAGTGTTTGATAAGGTAATGGCTTCACTTTCACATTCCCAAAGAGGCAAAAAAGAAATAGAAATGGGGACATATTGTTGTGGTTCTATATTCCAGTATTCACAGCCTGTTTCAGTTATGCTGTATAACAGCTTTAGCACTGCTGACTGGTGGAACTGGAGCACAGGCCGTGGGGTCTCATGTGAGACACAAACTGGGTGTATTAGGACAGATTAAATCACTTCCATTTTGACGTCCAGCAAAAGAACACAGACTAATTATAAGCCTGACTTCAGGCTAGGCTTGGTTTTTGTTTTTTAAGTTGCTACGGTTCTAAAAATAGACATCTTGGATTTATCACAGGTCTGTGTCATTTCTGAATTAGTCATAGAACTGCTCTTACAGTAATCAAATGCATAAGCAGTTCTGCCCTGTCAGAGTGAATTCCACTGCAGGTGACTGTTACATGTGTGTGGAGATGTTTGAAAACTATTTCTGTTCTAGTGAGAAGCATTTGAAGACACTGCCAAAATTCAGTACTATTTGCTGGTGACATTCCTTTTATTAACTCTTCAGTGAAACTATTTGGTGTAAGAATCAGTAGGATATGGAATCAGTTGAGTAGGCTGTCTTTTAAGTTTCTTGTTATCATGGCTGATTTTAAAATACAGATTGTTATCTTAACATTTGATCTGTATGCTAGTCCCAGTGAATTCACCCATACTGTGTTCTCAGTTTTAAAAAGAAGGAAAGTAATTCTGTATCTGAAGCACAAAGCTTTGAAGCTTTGTATCATATAATCTAAGTTTTACAATAGGAAAGAATTGCATTTGATAATTGAAATACAGTGGCAGGAAAAGTAACATCTGACCAGAAAACGAGATGTGCGGGTTTGGGTTTTTTTTTAATTAAAGTGACTATTAATGAGAAAAAAAAGAGTTACCAAGACATAAGGTGTGTATATAGTTAAAAGAGTATATTCTGCAATTTTTTTTACTTCCATAAACTTTGCAACAGCAATTAGTGAGTTACCTACACTCCTTCCTCCCGTGCACATTGGTCTTACATTTTAATTCAAGCTCTGCCTCTGAATTCAGATGGAATTTAGGCTGTTATTTCCTATTCCCCCACTCTTTCTTCCTGGACTTGAATGAGGTTTTCTGGTAAGTCAGGGATCTCAGGTTAAAGGTGAAACCTCCTCCTTAATCCTCACTGCAAAAAAAGAGTGGAGCAGAACCTCTAAAGTAGTCTTCTCTAGCTGGAATGGAGCTCTGATTTTTGCTAGAAGCCAACCATTGAAATAATAATATTTGTAATCATTGCCTTGGGCCTTGTTCCTCTGTAGTACTTTTCTAAAAAAGAATATTAATGTCTAAGCACTTACCAGATCTAAGGTAGATGGAGCCTGGAGAAGGGAATAGAGACAACATCAGTGCAGAGGTAGATCTGCTGATGACAGGACTGAAACCCTGCCAGTTGATACCAAATGTTTCTGTTGGTTTAGAACTTGAAAAGTTGAAATCATGAGAGTCTGCTCTCTTTGCTTTAAGCACTGCTTCAGAAGAATGTGTTACACAAACACCTTTCTTTGATGGAAACCCTGCTCATTTTCAGCCTGGCCTAGCAGCAGGTGTGGATTGGAGGAAGATTTTGCCTGCTGTCGTTATGTGGTGATGGTTTGTTCCTATTAAGCAGCTCTGCAGTTCTCCTGCTTGATTTAAGTGCATGACTAAAAGTCTGTCTGTCAGTCATTAGAGAAAGCAAAGTGTCACCTTGGACACTGATAACGGTGGTTGTACATTGGGGAAGTGTGGTGGTTTGTGCTCTTCACCCTTTTTGGCTTACAGGAAGTTTATCTTAATTTAGGGGTTGGGTTTTGGAGTTTTTTTCTGCTGAAGTTCAGTTGAATGATTTAAAATGTCATTGGGTGGCTATGGGGGAATATGTCTGTCAAAGAACCTTTCCAAATCTATTCCTCATCTAAAATACACCAGTTCTCTCCCTGTTTGCTGAATGGCTGGGATCATATTTTAGTGCTGAGACTTAAAGGTTAGAATGTAAGATTTATCCTGACAGGGAAAGCACATATTCCATGTTAGTGCATCTCTTGGAATGCAGCCTGGGGTGTCTGATGGGTCAAGACTGAGTAGTCAGGGCTGTGTTAACTTCTGATGGTATTGACTGGTATTTTAGCCCAGCTGAGAAATCTGGATTCTCTTTAAATTCCCTGTGTCATTGTGTATGTTTTCTCCCAGGATAATAGTTGCTCATAGACTTGGATCTGTGGGGTCACTGTAACAAAAAGGAGGATCAGGCTGACCCTCAGTGTAATATTTGGCAGTATCCTGCTGTCTTCTCCTCATCTGCCCCCTCAGACCAATTTACAAGTTTGCCATCAGAGTAACACCTTTTATACAGCTTACAGCAGTTTTCCAGGATATTCTCAACTGTACCACTCCACTGTGTCCTAATAAATCACCTTCTCATAGAATCTTATTCCACCTTTTTGAGAATGTGAAAAACCCAGATGACAGATGAAACTAGGGTAAACTCATCTCAAAGAAAAGACTCTTTTGAGATTGGAGGAATTGAAGTTAAGCTCTTACAAGACACTGTGGTGAAGTCTGGCAGCTGTGCAGGGCTGCTTTTGATCACATCCTAAAAGAAATGCTGAAAGCTCCTCCTTGCTGCATGATAATGTGCATTAAACTTTGGCTTCAGTCAGGCCATTCTGAAGGTTGGTGGACTTGCTGATAGTTGATCTAAATAGAACAGAAACTTCAGTTTTCATGAGGATTTGATCCCTGATCAGGATTGAGACCTCCTTCAAGGATATTTGGATGTGTTTTCGTGAAGATAATTATTCTTTCTATTAACCAGTAGCAAGGACTGAAGTGAATAAGTTACATCCAGAAGGTGTGAAGCTGATTCCTAACTGTAAAGATAAATAGTTTGAGAATTTTAACAGTCAGGTATTTGCATGACACTGTGATGGTTCCTGCTGTATTTTCTGGAAAATAGGAGGATTTCTGAAATAATGAAAAAGCAGTGTGAGATATTGAGTATATTTCTTTTTATGCCTTGGCAACAAAAGCATTTGCTGTTCTTAACTTACTTCTTGTGTGCATGTATATATAAATCCACCTCTTCAGTTGCAAAATCAGTATCCTTTGTGTTAATGTAAATCCAAGTGTTGTATTTTTTTATTTTTTTGAAGAGTGTCAGTGTCTGGAAAAGAGGTAATAGATAATGTATAATTGTTTTTATATGAGGGTTTTAACTGTACCATGGATTAGTAACAATAGCTTATGGCTCTTCAGGAGAAAATGAGTTCTTCATGGTAGCCCACAGTGTAATAGGTTTTCATCATCATAAAAATCCATCATTTCACTTAGTATTTCCCTTTTTGTGTGTGTGTGGATACTGCTAACCCATAAAAACAAAGTAATTATATCTAATGGCGATTTTGTCCTTTTTTGCCCTTCTTCCTGTGATAAAAATCTTTTGGGTAGAGTAGAACAATGTTCAGTGACCTGATTTAACTATTTTAAAAAACTTACTCTGAGAATATAGATAAAAAACTGCAGTGAATTAATCTGTGAATGCAGGTGGTGCTTGTCAGATGTGTGAGCAGATATTTACTGAACTTCCAGAAACACAGAGTTAAGCAGCAAAACAAACAGCTCTCCATCCAGCAGGGAATACACATGGATAATAAATGGGCCAGCTTGTACCTGCAGGAGGGAGTGAAAACTTGTTCAGACAAGTTCCCTCCCCCCATGAGAGCAGACCTTGCATGAATTTATGTAACTGAAACAAGTTCTTGGAAAAACACTCCACTTTTTGAGGAATGATGAATATTCACTTGTATTCTTCCGTGTTCTTGACAGCTGTAAAATACCCGGGGTAGGTGATAAAGTTGTGAGACCCCTGATATTCACAGTTCCACCCATGTGGGGGGATTTCATCCACCCAGACCCCTTTCCAAATTCTCAGGAATGCTGTTCTGGGGCTGAAGGAAGCAGCTCATCTGTGGCATGATGGGGTTGGAAGAGCAGGAGAAACCAAGTGAGGTTTGGAAATAATCAGGCCATGTCACAGGACTTGTATGGAGTTCTTACTGTAGTCATGTTTCATTTTTCTTCACATTTCACTGTTCACAAGCTCTGATGAGATGCACACAATATTTGTGGTCATCCAAGTTCTTCTCTGTGCTGGCTGTAATCAATAACAAATTTCCCTTGCATAATTAGGGCTAAACAATTACCTATCTGCCCTGGACAAAAAATACCTGTTCTTCTGTTTAAACAGCCTGAAGATCTTTAGCCAGTGCAGAGCATAATGAGGAATATGGCTTGAAAAAATATCTTGTCATGTTTTAACCTGTTCATACTCTCAGGAAGTGTTATTGATTGCTGTAGCAGTTTCTGCTGTTTCTTACCATTTCACTCCACTTCTTACTAAAATGTCAATAAATTGCACAGACATGCAAATGCCTAATGTCTGGAGCTTGCTAGGAGGGGAAAAACCCCTCCTCTAGTGCATTAAATACTCCAAGCAAATCTAAAAGTTAAAACTTAATATATTTCTTTTTATCTTTATTCCTAACTTGGACTTCAGGTCTTTAAACTCAATTATGGCATATAAAATATTTTTAAAGGATCTGATGAACAGCAGGCTGGAAAAAAGGGTTTTTATCAGCTGTAAAGTGACCTTTTTTTTTTCTTTTCCACATAATTTCTGGGTCCAAGCAGTGATCCTTCCATGTTGGGTATGATGAGCTGGACTGGGTGGAGAACTTCCAAAACAGAGGTTCAGTTACTGGAACAATAATTTTCCATTGAGTTACCATAGCTGGTGACACACCCTGAGTGGAAACATGACTTCAGCTTATAGGAAAGCAAAGATGTAGTGTTCAGATTCAGATGGGTGGAAAGTAGGCACTGATCTCCAGCAGAATCACAGCTTGATGCATGTGCAAAAATATGGAGTATTTATAGGTAGTTTTAATAGTCACAATGCATCTGTATGAGGTTGGGGGTTGCAGCATGTAGTGCTTTTCAAGCTTTTTCTGGATGGGAGTTGTCAGGAACCTTATGCTGGTGCCTATGAGTGGTAGCAAGATTTTTGTAAATAGCACATAAAATCCCTGCTTTCAGGAAAATTGATTCCATAAGAACTTGAAGGAAAAAACACTTTTGGTAGCACCTTTTCTTTAAAATACTCAATAGATTTCAGTTAGGGTTTTGAAGTTACACCAAGTGGTCATTCCATGTTTACTTGACTCATGTCCTAAGAAATCTCTGGTTTTTAGGCAGTAAAACTCATGTTGATCTGTGCCTTGTCATTTTAGAACCTGTCACTCACAAGCTTTTGTAATTGTGTGTTTGTTCTCTCTTTTCTCACACACCCTAAGGACAATATATTTTCCAAGTTCTTCAAATATTCTTGCACAACGAGGAAAAAGAAGAAACATTTCAGTGAATGAGGAGTTTTTTGCTTCTATAGTGTTTTCCTTGAGAAGTGGCTCTTTGAATGAGGATGACAATGGAAGAGATGAAGAATGAAGCAGAGACCACTTCTATGGTTTCCATGCCTCTCTATGCTGTGATGTACCCTGTGTTTAACGAGGTGAGCTCCACTTTACCCTTTATTTTGGGAAATGTGGCCACAGTAACAGGTTATCCATCCTGTGAATGAAAGCTTTCTCTAACACATCTCTCTCTGCAGTGTTTCACCCTTCTTGCCATGAATACTCATCCAAGGTTTCTGGTTATCTTGGTCCTGAGCTTTTTTCTTGCCTTTAACAAAGGATTTTCACAAAAATGCCAGGTCTGGTGTTATATGTCAGGAAATAACACGCTGTTGAACCTGTGAACAGCTTGATGCATTTTAATTTTACTGCTAATGGTTATAATTTAATAGGATATTTGTTTTTCTGTGAGTATCAGAGATTGCCAAGGTGTTCTCAAAATCTTCTGTCAGACTTTTGCTGCAGAGTACATCCAGTGATTTTTTGTTTTCTTTTGGGTGGGAACTCTTCCCTTTGGGATTAACTTTATAGTATCTCTGAAGTGAGACCAGCAGTTTGAAAACTTCTGTTAATTCCCTTTTCCATTTTGCTTTATTGGGCAAGGTGTGATTACTTGACTTGTTTTGTTCTGATAACAACAGAATTGCTAATAACTAATTCTTAACTTTTATTGCAGCTAGAAAGAGTAAATCTGTCTGCAGCTCAGACACTGAGAGCAGCTTTTATTAAGGTGAGAAGTGACTTGCACTGAAGAAAGGTTGTTTCAAAAGTAAGCTGTGTATGATGAAACCAGAAGGTCGCCTCTCTTGTTTCCATGTCTTTTTCTCTAAGACTCCATCCTTGATCCAGTAGTCTAAAAATAAAGTGGACAATTGCATGAACTGGAAGTTTGAGATGTCTGCAGATGTCATGAGTAGAAATCTCAATGAGCAATTTTAAATAAACAGACTCTTCTCTTGTCCATATAGAACAAAAGCTTAAATGAGGGAGCAGTCAGTGAATAAATAATAAACTTAGTCTAAAACCCACAAGATTTGAGGAATAGGTGCTCATGAGCAATGGGCACGTAGCAGACTTTGCAAGTTGTTTACAAAGTGAGTGGTAATGGGATTTTTTGTGGATGAAGTTCAGTGTAGAAATCCAGCAGTAAATGGAAAAAAAGATTCTTCTAACTTTTCCATTGTATTCCTAGAGTGAAAAAACAAATACTCTTTTATGCTGCTTTATTGAAGTGGTGATCATTTGGAATATTGAAACAAAATAATTGCAGGCATGACTTACCTTAACATCTGTGTAGTTCTGTGATACTTCCCTGTTCTTGCACTTAAATCTAAGGATACCTTGATGGTCTCAAGCCTCAAATAGAGCTCCTGCAAGTGTGGGTTGGTTTTGTGTGTTTTTACAATTTGCAGTAAGGAGCTAAGCTGGGTGCTAATGATGTTAACAGAGATGTTGGTAAAAAATGGCAGTGCCAGCTAAAATCCCAGCCAGGCTCATTTTTATTCCACACAGAGCAGTTTTTTGGTAGCAGCACAGGTAGTGTGAACAGCTCCAGTGTTAGTCCAGCTCTTTACTTAGATATGTCATCAATCAAAAGCTGGTTTTTTCTGAAGGAGCAATTCCCAGCTGATGTCTGAGCATATGATGTGATTCATGAGAGGCCCATTTATAAAATGTCATGGGGAGGGTGGGGGAGTAGCACCTGTGTTGGAGTGAACTAAATTCCAGGGGATGCAATATCTTTGTCTCAAAGCTCAGTGTTTGTGAAAATATAACAGGATAGAGACATTTATTAATTAAAATGTTCCTTACTCAAATTAAAATGAGTGCAAGGGCTTACTGGAAAAGTTATTTATACAAAATCAGTGATGTAGTCCAAGAAAAATAAATATTGTAGTGGAAAAATGGTTTTTAATGTAATCTACTGGTCTAAAGCCATTAGACTTTGAAAGTTTCTTGCAAACTCCTACAGTATCTAAAGCAACTTACCTGAAAATCTGCCTCTGTGCTTACAATGTCCAGGCTTTGCATATTTAAGAATATAAATTTTGTCTGCTATACAGGCTGAAAAAGAAAATCCAGGTCTTACACAAGACATCATCATGAAAATTCTGGAGAAAAAAAGTGTGGATGTGAATTTCACAGAGTCTCTTCTACGTATGGCAGCTGATGATGTAGAAGGTAGTAAATCTTACCCTGAATAACTGTATTTTTAATTACACTGTTAGCTAGGAACATGCAATTCTCTATTTATTTTTTTTCCAGAAGAGATTATTTGTTTCTTAGTAGAATTTTTTCAGCACGGTAGAAGAATATTTGTATATTTTTTTGAATACCAGCATTGGGGAAATTAAATCTCCCTGAAAACCATACTTGACTAATAAGAGAAAGAAAGAAGGAAAATGAATGTTCAGAACTGTGTTTTTATGGGTGCACAATTCACCTTTTTCATTGCTAACAACCAGGAAGAGGCAAATATGGACTATAACATCCTTTTTTTTTCCCTGCCTCAAATTAAAAGCAGTAGTTACACTGTCAGAGAAGGAGAATATACTGCAGGCTTTAAGTTATTTTAATACTGAATTTGATGACTTTAATGTCTCAAATAAAGGAAGAGGGGCTCTTTTTGCCCCCTGCAGTGATGAAGGTGACTGTTGCACTGTCCTGCTTCACCCAGGGTTCATCCACTGCAGTCTGGTCCTGGCTGTTTCTGTGCTGTTCACCTTCACACACCCCACAGCAGTCCTGGTGCATTTGGGGTCTTGTTTCTGTCCCTGGAGACTAAAGACAAACTAATGGGTTTGAATATGTTCTTTCTGCCAGAGTATATGATTGAAAGACCTGAACCTGAATTCCAAGATCTTAATGAAAAGGCACGAGCACTTAAACAGATTCTTAGTAAGATTCCTGATGAGATCAATGACAGAGTGAGGTTTCTTCAGACAATCAAGTAAGTCCAATATGATGGATTCTTCTGCAGATGGAGAGGTCAGACTTCTTTTGTGTTTAGGCTTGAATGTTGGAATGCTGTAGGAGATGGAGCAGCATTGTTGCCATGGGAAGGGAGCCTGATCCCACTTAAACATTACTTGAGTTTGTTACTTGAATTTACTAGAAGTTACTTGAATTACTTGTTACTTGACCAACCTTGCTGATTCCTAGGCTGAATTCCCAGAACACTGCTCTGGCTCTCTGCATTTGTTTTTGTGCACCATGTCTGACACTTTGTAGAGACTGTTCAAAGAAGTGCTTGACTGCTAGAAAGGGATTAAATTCCAGCATTTCATGGGATCTCCTAAGGATATTAAAAATTATCTTTTTCTTGCCCAACAGAGACATTGCAAGTGCAATAAAGGAGCTTCTTGACACAGTAAATAATGTCTTCAAGAAATACCAGTACCAGAACCGACGGGTACGTGCACCAGCTCTTCATCCAGTATTTCTAACAGCAAAAGGGGAGGCATCCTTTGGACCAAAGGATGAATAGGAAAGCTTAGCTGGTCAATGACACCATGCTTAAACCACAAATTTGTTGTATGATAGGCCTCAGGAGTTTTACAGTTTGCAGTTTTGTTTCTTCTAAAGAAAAAAAATAATTTTTTATTCCTGATATAACAATAATTAATTTTCTGATCAGTTTAACCTCAAGGTTCTCCCTGTACCCAACAATATGTGAACTAAGACTCTGCTCCCGGTGTTTTTCTTTTCTTAGGCACTTGAACACCAAAAGAAAGAGTTTGTAAAATACTCCAAAAGTTTCAGTGATACTCTGAAAACCTATTTTAAAGATGGAAAGTAAGTATGCTTTTGTCCTGGTAATTTTGTCTGGTTGTTCTGACAATTTACGTAATGAAGGGCTTTGTTGACTAACAGGAAAATAGGACAAGCTTTGGGGTATAAGCTGCCTTTTTCAGGACTTGCCTAATTATTCCCTTACTTGTGTCCTCTCATTACCATGGCTGCTTTAAAATACTATTTCTTCTGTAATGCCTTTGAATAAAGGGAAATTTGTGAAATACACCACCATGTAACACTCATGTGTGGTGTTAGTTTTGAATCTGAATATGAGAAGTTAAATTTTCTGGCCCTGTGTGGTTTTTCTCAGTGTATATACAAGGAAAAAGAAATTATAGATTTTTTTCTATTGAGAAAAGTAATTTACCTATTTGAAGTATCATTTGGAAACAGGAAACATCTGTGCAGTGCTCTTTTTGATTTACATTTTTATTGGCCTTTCTTTATAGACCCTCACAATGCTCTGCAGTATCTGCAGTGATTCAGCTGAATCTTTTTCTACTTGAACATTGTAAGCCTTCAAACTGAGGCTTTCTCCAGGTCTTTGCCTTGGGTTTTGAAGTCACTATTCCTGTGTAATTCACTGTAGTGACTCTTTTGGAAGATGAGTTGATCCCCCCTCAGATTCTGACAGTGCCAAAGTGTTCTGTTTGAAAGATGAGAACCAACCTTCCCATCAGCTCTTGCTGAGCTTGGCAAAGGCTGAGAGCACCCAGGAGATGGTGCATTACTAAAGGAGAGAGAAGTCTTGAGACCAGCTGGGAATATGATCCTGCTCCCATCAAAGCATTCTTGGTTTTCTCTCCTCTTGCTGAAACTGAGGCTAAGTTTGGTGATGATACCAAAATGAGAAGTTTAGGCCTTGGTAGCTTTGATTCCTGGACAGAAGTACTGTGTGTTGTGGGCTTAAGCTTCAAGTTTGTTAATTATTTGCAGCAGTGTAAAATTCCACGAGGCTTGTATTTCCTATCCTTGGGAAATCAGGAGGATTTTCAACCTGTCTGAGCTGCACATTGAGGGAGATCCCTGCTCCTCCCCAGACAGTAACAGCACTGAACACAAGTCATGCTCAGCTGTCATTACTGAGCTGAAAAGTTCCATGACCCCACACCTTTCTTTGCAAAAAGGGGACTAAAATAACGTGCTGCTGTTACATGGGCATGTTTAATATTCCTTGAGGAAGGAGCTGCCGATTCTGAAATTCCCAGAGATGAAGAGCTCAGCTTTGGAAAGGTGTTTTAACAATCACAGAGTCAGAAAATGGCTGTGACCTTAAAGATCATCTGGTTCCAAGCCCCAGTCATCTGCTCCACATTTCTCCCTTAGTTATCTGAATCCCAGAACAAAAGGATTTGAGATGTCAGTGACTATTGAGAGCCAAATTCTTTTAAGTTCCTGCCAAATCAAGGCAGCCTTTCTGGGATTAGCTATGCAAATGGGGCTGGCCAGCTGCCAGCAGGGAGCTTCAGGTAGGTCAGCACAGGCTGGAACATCCCTGTGCTTCCAATTTTCAAAGCCTGGGTGCCAATGATGCTGGGTTTCTCCAATGCCATGTTTATAGAAATGTCTGAAACAATATTCTTCTCTTCCCACAGGGCAATAAATGTGTTCATAAGTGCCAACCGACTAATTCATCAAACCAACTTGATACTCCAGACCTTCAAAACTGTGGCCTGAAAACTGTATATGTTGAGAGTTGTACTTTTCAATGGTGGATAGGGTACCTTTATATGTAAATTTTAAAGTTTTGACTGTATAAATTATCAGCCCCTCTCGAGGGGCCTAATGCAGGATTTTGAATGGGATTATTGCCATCTTACACCATATTTTTGTAAAACATTGTAGCTTAATCATAATCTCACAAGAAAGATTTTGCATCACTTTTTGCTATTATCATTCTTTTCAGAATTATAAGCCAAAAGAATTTACGCCTTAATGTGTCATTATGTAACATTCCTTATAAGAATTGTAAATATTTGGTGTTCTGTTTCTGACATTTTAACTTGAAAGCGGAAAACTGCAAGATTATGTATTTAACAATATTGGTGGCAAATATTCAATAAATAGTTTACATCTGTTAGACTGTCTTTTTGTATGTGAACAAAAGTGCATAACTCATCTTTCTGGAACTGCAGAACATTCATTCAGTAGAAAAAAAAAATAAAATTATTTGGGTGCTTAAAGCTACCGGGAGTTCAAATTAGTGTAAAATGAAGGGTTTTCCTTAAAATGGAGATTTTGGTTGTTATCTAGACCAGAATATCAGAATACTTTTATTAAAATGTCTTTGAGAAAGTAATAAATGAACCCAGAAGTGAGATGTGCTTTTGTTTTTGATAGAAACTAGATCTCACTTCTTTCTTAGTCTTCTGTTGGTGATGAGTTAACAGGTTTTTTACTCCTAGGCTATTCCAAGGTTTGGAGCACAGGATTATTTGAAATATATGCAGCAAAGGTTTAATTGAAACTCTTCAGAGAACTGGGTTTGAATTTGTGCCCTTTGGGAGGGAGGAGGATTGGAGCTCGAACTCTTCCAGGTAGCACTAGTGATATCCAAACTATGCATGCCATAAGGCAACTTTGTTTTTTCAGGGAATTGAAATCATGTGAGACCTCGACTGGCAAACCTTGGCTGTGCAGGTGGTTAAGAGCTGCTGCTGGACAGGTGGAAATTTTCTCTTTGTGATTTCCTGGTGATGCTTCACAAGTTCTTATGAATCTCTTGCATGCCCCTTGGAAGTGCACCTCAAGCTGATTTGGAAATAGAATAAACCTCTGGAAGTTTGCAAAATCTAACTAGGAAGTTTAGGGAAAAATGTGGGGCAGCTTCTGAAGCTGCTGAAGCTGTTGCAGGAGGAGCACTCCAGGCTGAAAGAGCACAATTGCTACAGAACTATTCCTTGTTTGGCTCTAAAGGTGAAGAAAAGGTGCCTCCAGATTGTCTGGCACACTGGCCTGGTGCTGGACTGGTCGTCTGGGCAAGTGCCTTATCCCAGGTCCAACAGCTGGGTCCTTGCATTTGTGATTGCTGAAAGGCTCAAAGGGGGGAAATGCAAACTGCAGCCTCCCAAACAGCACTGGGTGTTCTGCTGTCTGTGCATGGAAGGGTTTCCTCGCTGAGAGCACTGACTGTAGTGAAATAGAACAATGTGAAGGAGAGAATTGTGTAAAAAGGAGTTCTTTGGGAATGTATGTTGTGCAATCTTTGGTTACACATCAGCAGGACGTGGTCCTTGAAGCTTGCTGTTCAGCCTGCTCTGTTCTGACAGTGGTGTCCTGTGTCCTTAGCAAACTGAGCTTACTAAGGTGGCAAAGGGATGCAGAACCAATTTAGAGTTAAAACTTTCTGGTATTTCTTCAAGCTTGGCCTGCTGAATGGTCATTTCTTGGCAAGTGGTAGGAAAGCAGCAATGTTAGAGCTGACTAAATTAGAGTAATATTTAATTTGCATCTTTGCATTCTGTTAGTAAAAGGGTTGAGTTGTGTTGCTTGTGGATGATGCTCACTTAAGTCATAGCTCCAGAGGGCTTCATGAAGCTCAGTTAGTCAGTGGGAAGGAAGGAAAAGGCACCTGGAGTTTGTGAGTACTTCATCTGTCTTGAAAGGAGTGTTTGGTACTGGGGAGGCTGCAGGAGTGGCTGTAGGGAGGGAGAGACACAAAAGATCGGGTTATGTTTTATTAATTGGACCTAATTCCCATAATATTCTGAGATTTCTCTGTTTTCTTGGATTGAGCAGGACAGTAATTAGTGCTGGCAATCATTAGTTGAATGAGACCCTGTTTATGTCTAAGGGTGGTAAAAAAGTAAATATAAAAAAAGCATTTATGACTTGTGTTCCAAACAAGCTGCTGTGTTACGTCCTGCCAGTTGATTCCATGTCAAATCAGAGGTTATTTCATCAAGAAATGAACTCTTCCTGTTCATCAGTTCTCTCCAAAAACCTTTATTGGGTAAAAGGTACCAAATACAGGGCTAAGCTTCAGGTTGTCTGGCCAATGTGTTTTGTTTTATTTATGACCTCATTGTGATTTTTATATGTTACCCTTAAAAGTAATGGAAAATTATTCATTGTAATCAATGTTTGGTAATGGGAAAACTTGAAAACTGGTGTCTTCAGGTCACACTCTTCTGTTGTGTGGAGTGAATCCATATCTAGTGGTCTTACAAACCTTTCTTTTCCACTGAATATGAGCTGGGACATATGTCTGTCAAATTTTATTGTGGTTTTGCACTTTATTATTCAAGTTACTGAGTAGCTGAAGATAGGTTTCTCTTAAGGATTTCTGATACAGCAGTTAGTGTTGCAAAATGCTCTTAGAGAATTTCTGCTGTGAATGTGGGTTATAACTGCTATGAAAATGTTAACATACGGAAAACCAATCTAATAAACAAAATAAAACTTTGTATATTTGTTAATGAAGCAAAGAACTGTCTTAATCACTTGTTTTGATTTTCCTCAGCCTATAAAGAACTGAAGAAAAGCTTAGACTGACTTGTTTCTGGCTGGAAGCTTTAATACTGATCCACAGATTTGTGTAGAAGTCTGTGAGATGTGCCAGGTGCCCAGCCCAGAGCAAGGTTTATCTTGAGCTGACATGAGTGGTGAGTATGAAACCTCCCAGTGTCCTGGTGTCACAACTTCCATGTATCCAGCCAGCAGGAGCAGATAGTCTTGATTAAACGTTATCTTTTCATATGATCTTATCTAGATTACCACCAAAGTGCTCAGTGCTCCTTCTTAATGTGCTTTTCAGATCCTGCACTGTGTGTCCAGGGAAGCCTTGTTTGTTGTGCAGGTGTTCTCTCCTCCTTTTACAGGGACTCTGCTTCTCTGAGTTGGGTGGGGAAGGAAAAGAAGGTTGTCAAGACAAACCTGCCTCAAATCTAAGCTTTAGATTGCTCCATTTATTTGATTTCCCCTTCAGTCAGGAATAATGTGTGTGATAGTAATAACTGGATTGGGCACAGCAGTGATTATCCCTTGCCTTCAGAGGAGGCCCTGGCAGTTCTGCCAGAGAATCTTGCTCTGCCCTGCCCAGCCTGGCTCATCTTCCCCCAGGACTGCCCTCCTGGGGCAGCTGTGGCAGGCAGGTTGTGCTGGGGGGTGTGGGAACTCCCTGAGCTTTGCATAATGACCCCAGGCATTGCTGCTCTTTGTCATTTTCCACTCTGCTCTTTGGGTTTTCCTCATACACATCTGGGCAGATGTTGATTTTGAAAGAGAACAGTAGGGGATGTGGTTCAGGAACAGAGACACTGCCTAGCAGCAGCCTTAAAAAACAGAACTGAAAAGATGCTCATGGGTCATTTGGCTTCTCTTACAGAAGTTAAAAACTGCTGTAGAATGTTGGCCCTAAATCTGTCCAGTTCTATTTTAAAGCCAGCTTCTTTGTCCTCATTGCTCTTTTTAGATGTCATTTTAGAACAGTCTGAAAGAATAAAAAAGCCCTTCAAATATTGAAGTTTAATATGCTGCATAACTTTAATTTATGATGAAGAATCCACTAACCTTGGCCACGACTAACTCTTATTTTTCCCTCTTCTTCACTTAGTCCTGGGATGAATTTTGTACCACCCTGGGCTTCACTTCTTAAAGATGCACAACCCCAAGGGTTTGGACCTCTAAACAGAACAAGGGCAATGCTAAATTTGTTCCTTTGAGGCTGAGACAGAACAATTTGTCATCATGCTGTACCACAAGCTTTAATTTTGCCAAAAACTTACTGGTGCTGGCATCTCCAAGGTGGTGGAAAAGGGTTTGGAGGGGATGTCCCTTGGCTTCTCTGTCCCTCTCCTGCCCCACAGCATGGCTGTGATGTAGACCTTGATACCTGAGACAATGCAGGATGCTTCTCCCTAGCTTTGTTTGCTGGATTGCCTGAGCATTTTCTCCATTTTCTTTCTCATTTTGCACCTTGTCCCCCTGCCCCCATGCAGGCCTGGCTGCTGTAACAGCTGAGGAAGCTGAAGGGGCTGAGGCAGCACATTTGTCACATCAAGGACTCCTGCAGTGCAGGGACAGCACCAGCTCTGACTCCTTGGTGATCACCTGGGGTCTGTTCCCAGTTTAACATTCCTGCATGGCATCCTCACAGCTCTTTCTGCCAGATTTGGGCAAGTCCAAGGCTTTGATGTTCGTGTGAGGGTCAGGAGTGGAGCTCAGCAGCACCTGAGGTGCCAGTCTGGGCCTCCTTGCCCTCAGCAGAGAGCTTGGCTGCAGTGCTGCAGCTGGGCACTGGCAGAGTCTGTTTGATAAAGGGTTTTATCTCTCCCCTCTCTCTGCTGCCTTGCAGTGCTGCTTATCTCCATGTGAAGATCAGAAAGGCCTCACCTGGCAGCACACACAGCCAGAATTGGCAGTTCAGGGGCTGACCAGCCCAGAGAACCCTGTGGTGTTGGGTAAAGATCATTTTGCTCAGACAACTGCAGTGAAAAGTTTGGTTACACTTTGCTATTGCTCTTTCTTTGGAATTTGTATCTGCTAGAAAAGATTTATAAATCATGAGGATTCCTTTGTTAAGCACTAACTGGAGGTGGCCATGGGGGAAGTTGAGTTGTTTTTGTGGGGACTGTCAGTGACATTTATAGCACTGAGAGGAAGGGATGTTAAACTCTTCCAAGAGCCCAGAGGAAGGGAAGTTGAATTCTTCTCCCTCTAGAGACAGATGGGTTCTGCTTAGGGTATTCAAGAAGGAAAAGTGTTTTTTAGTGCTGTAATTCCATTATTGGTGACAAGGTAAGCAAAATAGATTTTCAATTGCTGATTTCTAATGCATGCTCAGATCTGCTGTATAAACACTTGTGAATTTGCATTTGGTATCACAGTCAAAGGAGTGATTTCACCTGATGGATAGAATAATTTCAGGGAGTATTTTGTACTATTTCACTAGGCTAAAAAGTATAAAACCCTATATCTAAATTAGACATGTCTTTGACATTTTATTATTTCATAATTGTAACTAGTAGACTTTCCATAGTAGGTAATTGCTTTTTTCCCTGAAGCTGCCTTACTCTCCAAGGATAAATGATGGGTAAAATAGATGCCTGAGTTCCTGAAGTTTTAAAGTAAAGAGAATAAAGTATGAGCTAAAAGTATAATTCACTTAGTCTCCCTCCTTGCTGCTGGGTATCTAATCTCCAATAGAGCCACAGTGAAAAATGCTGTGAAAAAAATTAAAAGGAGACTAAGCTACAACCTTTAAGAAAATGCAAATGCTTTCATGGTGAGTGAATTTCCTAATTAAAATGTTAATTGGAAGGATTTTGCCTTGCTTGTTGAGGAAAATGTGGTAACCATTTTTTCCCTGCTGTTTGCACAGCCATGTAGTATTAATAATTTTGTGTGGTTCTCTACAGCTGCTTAATGAGTGACAAACAGAATTTTCTGAAGTGGTTTGAAATGGGAGAGCAGAAATCCCTTTCAAAGTTGTAATGCAGTGAGGATAATAAATCCTGCCCTGAAGGTTAAGAAGGAAACCTCACAGAACCACAGAGGAGATTGGGTTGGGAAAGAGCTCCGAGGCTGAGCCCAAGCTGTGCCCGATGCCCACCCTGTCACCCAGCCCAGGGCACTGAGTGCCACATCCTGAGTTCCTTGGGCACCTCCAGGGATGGGGACTCCCTCAGTCCTCTGGACCAGGCAATCTCTGCAATATCTAAGTAAAATTCCCCTGTGATCCTTCAGCCCAGCCCCAGGATTTAGGGAGCCTGGGTGGACTCTTGTCAGGCTCTGATGTCCTCTGAACCCCCACACAGAGCCATGCTTGCTGCAGATTACCTGAGGAAAAATCCCACCTATTTCCATTCAGGAAGGATTACAAAGTGTCAGGGGCAAACACGTAACTGAAGCTGAGTTTTACTTGCACTTTTTACATGACTTTAAATATAAAACCCAAAGCAAACATTTAACAGTAAGCCCTTGTGCAAGTCAGTATTTTTTATCTGAATGAGAACTAGGCTGTTCTTTTAAAAACCAAATGCCTGCATTACCAAGATATAAAAGCTAAAAATGTTGGGTTTTTTTTTTTCCTTTCAGCACAAGGAGAGACTTTTTAATCATGAAATACAAGCAATACCAACTGCTGACAGTGCCAAAATAAGTGGAGTTCAACCTGTTGACCTCCTGCTATCTGGAGCTTTTCCTCCTGAACATGCAATAATGGTTCTGTAATTCCCTGCCAATAGAAGGAAGCAACTTGCATTAGCAGAGTAATGCATGAGGAGAATGGAGCTGAGCTGTGAAAGCACCTGTTGTACTCTGTCTGTTAGACAGCAATTAAACAGCAAGGCTGCCACGCTGCAATAATTAAGGATCAAAGCTCCCCCTTGGCCAGTTCTCATTTCCTGAGGTGACAGGTGTGATGTGTAACCCTGTCCCAGGGCTTGCTCTGCAAGCAGGTGGAGCCCAGGGGGACATTCTTGGTGTCCTTGTGCTGCCTCCAGTGAGGGAGGAAAGCAAAAGCCCCCAGTGTGAGCTGGTGTTGCTTTGTTCACCCCATTCTGGGACCAAAACACGCATCATCCACATCCTCCTCCTCCTTATGTGGGCTGCAATTCTAAGTGGTGGAGAAGGATCAGGTGCAGAAAACCCTGCTGGCAGTTTATTTAATGAATTTGGTATAAAATCATCCTTTCTCTCTGCAGGCTGCAGGTTTGTCCCTCAGTAAAGCTCTGGGGTCACTGGGCACAGGGTGGGGGCAGGTGGGCTGCAGAGTGCCCGGTGTGCCTGCTCTGCCCTCAGCACCAGCTCAGGGAGGAACTTCCAGCCCAGACTTTGGATTTATTTCCAAACCCTTCTGCTGTAGCCTTTGAGGCTGCTGAGGACGGATGGGGCTGGATTGCCCAGGGACCCCTCCACACACATTTATTGCCAGGGCAGCAGCCACTGGGCTGTGTTCTGTGCTCAGACTGCAGCTCCAATTTCAGCTCCTCTCTGAGCCATCAGTCACTGTCCTTCCAGCCCAACTTCAGCAACAAGTGGAAAAGTTCATCATCAAAAATGCCCAAAGTAAATGGGTTTTGCTAGGAACGGTTCAGCTGCAAACTGCTGTTGCTTCTGTTCATCTCTAGACTGTCTCTCTGAACTGAGGACCTGCAACTAAATTTTACCAGCTGGCAGCTTTGTGGGTTTTTTGACTTCTTAAAAGCCAATTCAAAACTTGTACCTTCTGCTGTTTGTGTGCCTTGCAGGAGAGACTTGTTACTTCTCTCTTTCCAAAATCTATTTGGAGGAGAATTATGTGGTAGAAAGTAATGAAAAACATGGACTTAACATTTATTTTCTTGATCTCTGAAAACTATCCCAAGCAGTGAGTGTTAGTCTCGTGGTTTTGGGGTTTTTTTGGTGGAGGGCCAGGGGATAATGATTACAAATGAGTTAAACCTTTAAGTAATGTCTAAAGATGTTCCCATCTGAATTCATAAATGTGGGGTCACTCACCACAGTGGAAGTTGGGTAAGAATTTTGGTTTTATTTGTGTGTAATATATAATATATCTGTTTATTCTTGTTGGGATAATGTTGCTGCCCTTCTCACTGCAAGGCTGAAATCTCCCCTTCCTCTGGAGCAAAGGAGTTGTAAAAGCTGTTGCATCTCTCAAATTTTTGGAGCTTGAATTAGCAGCAGAAAGCAAAGAGATCATTTTGTAGGAATTTTATCCCTGAGCTATTAGAGCTGGAACAGCCAACACTCCATCTACATCTCTCACACATAATACACCTACAAGTCTCCATCTTTCAGTCTCCATGGTAAAAAGCTTTTCTGCAGATTTATCTCAGTGAAATAACTTCAAACTGGACAAACTCACACTGTGGGGAATGGAGCATGAAAACTGGAAGGGCAGTGTTTGAAGTTATGTAATTAAGCACTAAAATAAGGTTTGAAATTTTCCTTAAACCAAGTGTGGCCCTGGAACATCCTTCCTGAGAGCTGCTGCAGTTGGTGTCAGAAGATTTCCAGACGTGGCAGGGTTGGAGGCTGTTCCTGGAGGAGAGGGTGGGTGTGCAGGGCAATCTGCACTGCCTTTGGTGGCACTGGAACTGCTGCCCTTGCTTGTCCACCACAGGCCCTTCCTAGGAGGGAGTTCAGCTGAACATTGCCTGTGGTGCCTAAGGGTGTATCTTGGATTGCCAGCACTGCAAAAGGTGTATCCCCCCCTTCCCAATGTGTAGGACATCCCTAAACAGGCAACTCTGCACTGGAAAAAAAATCAAATCATTTTGTAATTTGCAGTTTCAGAGAGGATTTGGTTTCCTTTTCTCGTGGATCACCTTATTGTGAAAAATCTGCCCTCTGTGCTCCGGTGTTCAGCAGTGAACACCCAGCCCCTTTAGGATCTGTTAACCCCTTGCTGGCAGAGGACAAAGGGGGCCTGGTCCCAAACAGGGGCAGTGGTTCCAGCCATCCCAAACTCCACCTGACCTCCATCAGCTGCAGGCTGCTGGGCACAAAAAAACTGCTGGATTTTCTGTGCCTCAACCTCCCTGTTCCTTATTTAAGGACTGCACTCGACAGGGCCCTGATTTCAACTACATTGCTAAAATAAAAATAAAAAAAGAAATTAAAAAAAAAAAGAAATTACATTTCCCAAGCACAAAGCAAAGCTTTGCAGGTAGGGAATGATGTCACATTTTAGAGTGCTGCAGTCTTTGGAATGAGAAACATTTAATGTGAGCAAAAGCAAATCACTTACAGTGTGGGAACACTCCAGAATTAGATGGTATCCTCTAAATATTTCAGAATTGAGAGAAAATAAATAAGTCAGTATCTTTTTAGCTAAAGAGCTCGGATAATTTTCTGCATGGATTACATTGCCAGGAGAAAATCAAAGAAGCAAATACTGGAGGAAAATAATCATAATTTGTAGAAAATGGTTGTGTGGAAAGTGAAAATATTAACTGTTGCACTCATGTGTCTGCTGAAGGTTTTCTTCCTGGAGCAGGAAAATGCTCAGGTACCTTAAACTGCTCCTTCCCCTCCTGGACAGAGCGGTGGCATCAGTACCTGGGCACAAATCCTCCTCCCAGGCAATGCTGGCTCAGATGCTGCTTTGTTCCAGCTGTTCTGGGATGTTTTAACTTCCTTTTGCCAGAGAGAGGAATGGAAACCCAGACAAGGGTCTCACCCACCCTCTCTAAATGGTTAAATAAGTTTTATTTACCTCATAGATAGAATTTCTGGGCTTCTTGGGTTTTTTCTAAAGATCAGGCATTTGAACAACATCCTTTAGCATCTTTTTTTTTATTTTAAGACTACATTGGAAGCTGTAATCTTTATGAAAAATTATTCCTAGAAGGAATATTTTCAAATTTATTTCAGAAACACAGGATTATTTATTGTACTGTAATACTGGAAGTTTTCATTTCAGAGGGGGGTCATGTCATGCTTTATTTTGTGCACAGATATGAGACAGATTAGGGGTGAATGAGCTTGGACTTCCAAACTGAAAGAGTTTTGCCAAAAATCACTGGCATAATGTAAGTAGAAACCAGGTTTCATTTGTCCAAACTATTGAATTCTGTCACTTCTTTGTAGACCAAGCTGCCTCTGGAAGGGGAAAAAGTCCTCCTGTTTGATTTGAGTGGCTGTTAGGACAGAATGCCACAGGAAAGTCATGCAGAAGTGACAGAAATTGTGGTATCACACTTAATACAAAGAATAATTTAGGAAAGAGTCCCTTGATGTGGGGTGGTGAGAGCAGACATGCTGACCTCTGACTTCCAGCTGTGGTCTGGCCAAAAATTCCAGCTCTTCCCAGTCCCTCCCTGAGAGCAGCACAAATTGGCTCTGTTGGAACAATCCAGCTTTTGCTTCCCAGGCTGTGTGCAGGAGGTGGCAGCAATTCTGCTGGACAAATTAATTTGAAAATTACATTTTGTAAGTGAGGTGAGTTGACCAAAGAAGCTTGGAATGGTCAAAGAGGAGAGTGAGAGGAAGAGGCTGGTGACAGAGGGGATAAATAACAATATTGTTATGTTAAGCACTGCTGGAGTTTAGACTTGAGAAATTTGGGCATGTCCTGTGTTTGGGATTAAACAGAGAACCAGAGAATCCCAGAATGGTTTGGGTTGGGAGAGTTTAAATCTCATCCAGTGCCACTCCTGCCATGGCAGAGACACCTCCCACTAACCCAGGGTGCTCCAAGCCCCCCAACCTGGTCCTGGTCCTACCTTGGCAAATCATTGCCCCAGTGTGTAATAATTAACAATTACTATCGTTTTACTCCAGGCCCTCTTCAGTAACACTTCTAAGCAGCTCAAGCTGCACCTCAAGATGAGACTTTGAGAGTCCCAGGCTGCAAAAGTGGCTGATTTCTTTCCATGCCTGGCTGGGTGTCCACAGAACATCTCAGGATGTATTGATAGAGGAACGATTGTGGTCACTGGGGGGAGAGCTGTGAGAGAGCAGCCCAGGGTTGTTCCTCTGAAACAGAGCAGGTGAAGCATCCTCAGCAGAGTTAGGGAAGTATTTTATGGCTCTGAGGGACAGAGGCAGGATGAGCTGGAAAAGTGGGTGTGTGGTTCAGGCTCCCTCTGCTCAACGGGACTGTCGTGGCTGGGATGGGAACCAGAGAAGAGCTGCTGAGGAGATCAAGGGCATTGATTAATCTTTTTGTGATGGCAGATTAAGTCTTTGGCTTGTTCAAAATCTTTTCCAGGTCAGAAGAGAGATTATGAATCTCTCCTTCAATATTTGGGGTAGATAAGGAGCGAATTGCTCAGGCCAGGAGCTGATGGGGCTGTTGGATCGAGCTGTGGTGGTTGGATGATGCCCACAGCTGTGTTAGCTCCTGAAACAGGGAGAGCCTCCTTTGCCAGGGAGAATTCTGTCTTCTGCTGCACACCTGACAGGGAGAGAGACCCCAAACAGCCTCAAGGTGGAATGTGAGTGCCTGGAAAACATTGTGTAACTAAGGACAGGAAATGAGATCAGGTCTATAAATACCTGGGGCTTATCTGTACCTAAGGGAGGAGGTTTAGAGGCTGCTGAGCCACTGCAAATGTTTTCTCTGCACTCATCTCATGCCTTGGCTGGGCACTGGTCAGGGCCAGGAATCTGCTGCTTCCCTTCCTTGACTGCTGTAATTTATTTTTTATTTATTTTAGGGGGGTGTGGCAGGGAGGACGTTTGGGCTTTTCTCTCTGAGTGACAGATTTGGCTGCTGGAGCCAGGCCTGGGGGGCCAAGGGGAGCAAATGCTTGAGCACCTGGGTAAAATAAACTGGTTTTGTGTGTGTGCACAGTGCTGTAAGACAGCAGCAATTCCCTTTGTCCCTCTGCAGAGGGCCTGGAAATTGTAAATTGCTTGGAAGGGGGCTGTGACCTGGGGAAGTGCTGCTACCATGGAGGGATCAATTGAGGTTCTGCTCTGGGGCAGAGCTAAGTGAGCTGCTTCAGCACAGAATTCTTTGGGAATAAAAAATGCCACTTTGGACTGGTTGAATCTAGCTGTAAAAGTGGATCAAGGCTTGTACTTAACTAGAAAAATAGAAGTGTGTATATAAGGGAATATTACAAAAAATTAAGATTACTTAGCTCAACATTTGCAAATGAAAGTTTTATCCTTTTTTAAAAAAATTAAATTTTAGGCATTGATTTTTATTTCTTTAAATATGATATAAAACATCTCTAGTAGAAGAAAATTCCTGATTCATCTTGAAGGGGTTTTTTGTACATTGTGATGAGAAAAGTGATTTTGATCTCTTTCCTCCTGACTTTGAGTTGCTCTCTCTGCTCTTACTGAAAGCAATGCATTTAGCAGGGATTGCTCAGCACCTTAAAAATTGAGGGTGTATTTAACATTTCATAAAGCAGAGAACATCAGTCTTGTGAGTGAAAAAAGTTATTCCACAAATACATCATTTGCAGTCTAAACCAACGTGATAAGGTAAAACACAGAGTGGCAGAAACAGCAATAAAAGAATATTCATGAATGGACACAAGAATTAGCTGTGACTTTTTTACAGAATTATTATGGAGCTGAATTTCACTTTATTTCAAATTGTTATTGAGCAGAAAAACGAGTCAGCATTTATGAGGGTAGCCAGGAATTTGTCCTGAAGAGCTGGGATTGTGCTCCTGACTTCCTTCCCCACTGCCCCAGGTAAGTACACACAAAAATGGCTGGTAAAGAATAACTGCAGGAATTGGGGTCAGATGTGTGCAGAAGGACAATCCTCAGGACATTCCTCACAAGCCAGAGAAGTTTCCAGGCAGTTTCACCAGATTGGGACGGACCAAGGAACCAAAACTCGTTCCAGCCACAGTGGATTGGCTGAAATAAATTTGTGTCCAAAGCTCAAAACAAACCCCAACCCCTTCTGTTAGAACTGGACTGAATTCCCACCTTTTGGAGTGGCTGTGCCCAGAGGAAGCAACAACCACAGTGTACCCCCCAGGGAAGGAAAAGTGTTGGGATTCCCCCTTTTGGACCTAAATAGAAGGTCTGAAATTCCCTCTTGTCCTACAGCTGCAGATTGCAGTGAGCAGTGGCACATCTGCTCAGCCCTTGCACTGCAATGCACTCAGCCAGGAAGGCAGGAAAAGCTCCAGAACTGTCAGGTCTGTCTAAAACTCCAAATATTTATGTGCCTCACAATTTTTTTTCCAATACTGATCTTATTGCACCATTATTAAATGTTGGCACCTGATGCTTACAGTGAGATCAGGACTGGTCTGCTGTGTCTGAACACCTTTGTGCCAACTGCAGAGCTCTCTCTGCTTAAAATCTGACAAGAATTATTATTTCATTTTGGTTTATTTTGTGCTGATAATTAAAAAGAATAGTTATTTTAAATATGATAATTATCTAGATAATTTTGGGGTCTTTAAGAGCTGATGGCATGGGTTCAGCTCCCAAGGAAGCTGGTTTGGCTCCTTGGTAAATGCAATTTTGACTTTGTGAGCAGCAGAAGAGAAACTGCAGTTATTTTCTTGCCCTTTTTTCTTGTCTTATTTGTAAACATAGAGGGGTTTTGATAAGTCTTTCCTGGGCTGAGGGAGGTTGTGATGGCATTCATTTATATTTGCAGGTAATAAAGGGTGTGGGGAAAATATAGTCAGGTAAAAGTCCAGGACTACTGCAGTTTTAATATAAATATAAATATAAATATAAATTGGCCCTGAATAATTCAGGTATGCAATTCTTATTAAAGCATCTTGTCTGTGGTACAGCTGTCCAGTGGGAACTGTAAGAAGGAAATAAAAGTTATCAAACAGCTAGAAAATATCCAGTTGGAGTTTGAGCAAAGTGAGAGATTATTAACTGTTTGGGAAGACTTTGTATTTTGTTGCTCACAGCATCAGAGGCTTCAGTGGCACTGGAGGTTTGTGCTGGTGCTGTATCTGTGCATGACCTGAATGAAATGCAGAGGTGGGAAGGGAATTTATCACTGAATCATGAGGTGATGGAAATTACAGGAGGAAAAGGAACTCTCTCATGTAATTTAGCCCGTTCCCTTGGCACACAGAACATGAATTCAGCCTCGCTGTTTGAGCTGTTTCTCATATTCAGGATAAATGCCCTCAGCCTGCCTGCATACCCTTCCTCACCCTCATAATCGTTGTACTACACTAAACAGGGTGTTTTCTGTTTGTGCTGGCTGCCTTCAGTGCTCCCCCACTTTGTCACCCCTTGTTTGTCACACACCCGAGCTGGACACACTGAGCTCTTCCAGTGCCCTGTAAGGACCCCCCTCTGCCTCATCAAGGGAAACAACCCCAGCAGGGATATTTAAATATTAAAATGCAAAGACCTGCCAGGTGAGGGCTGTAAATGAGATGGGATCTCTGGGCTGCAGCTGGTGCAATTCCCTTCATAAACACCCTGATGGGAAATTTCAAGGTTGGCAACTTCTGGTTTTCCTTCTCAAGTCCAAAGCAGGGTGGGCAGCTGGCAAGGGAGGGGATTCTGCCCCTCTGCTCAGGTGAGACCCCCACCTGTGCTGCTGCCTCCAGCCCTGGGGCCCCAAACGCCAGAGGGATGTGGGGCTGCTGGAAGGAGTCTGGAGGAGGCCACGGAGCTGCTCCAGGGCTGGAGCCCCTCTGGAGCCAGGCTGGGAGAGCTGGGGGTGCTCACCTGGAGAGGAGAAGGCTCCAGGGAGAGCTCAGAGCCCCTTCCAGTGCCTAAAGGGACTCCAGGAGAGCTGGAGAGGGACTGGGGACAAGGCATGGAGTGCCAGGACACAGGGAATGGCTTCCCAGTGCCAGAGGGCAGGGCTGGATGGGATCTTGGACAGGAATTGTTCCCTGGGAGGGAGGGCAGGGGCTGGGATGGAATTCCAGAGCAGCTGTGGCTGCCCCTGGATCCCTGGAATTGTCCAGGGCCAGGCTGGATGGGGCTGGGAGCAGCCTGGGGCAGTGGGAGGTGTCCCTGCCATGGCAGGGCTGGCACTGGGTGGGATTTAAGGTCCCTCCCAACCCAAACCATTCTGAGATTCCAAGTGAGGTGTTTCTGTGGCAGGTCCAAGCTGTGCTCACTGCTGTGGTTCCCTTGTTTGGATGACAGCTGGCTCTCCTTGAGGGGAATCCTGCCCTTTTCCCTCAGAGCATCCCATTGCTCAGGAGCAGGGGTGGCTGCTTCAGCCCTCGCAGATCCAGTCCTTTACTGAGCACCTGAGATTTGCTTTTTGCCTTGTTTATGATGAGAAAACTTTGGGGGCCAGATCCCCCTGCAGGGAAATCCCCAAAGAGGGGCAGAGCTGCTGTGTCCCTGCCAGGACTCTCCTTCTTGGAGAAGGCTTTGTAGGGTGTCTGGATGGTTTGAAGAATGATTTCAAAGGATGAAGTCAGGCACTATCAAACAGCTGAACATCCCAGGCTGTGCTTGTTTTGAAGCAGCTTTAGCACTGCAGTTTCAGAGCATTGGCTGAGTTCTCCCCATTCTGAGCACTTCCACAAAGAAATTCATTCCATCTCAGCTCCTGCTCCTTTGCCCCACTTTTCTCCTATATGAAGTTTATAATTTGTCTCATAGTTTGATGTTATGGAAATTACTTTAACATCACCTTTTAGTCAGACGTTCCCTGAGGAGCCTGACTTACAATACAATTTAGTCAGAAACGAATTTGTCTTTGTAACAAACTGCAAATTACCAAGCTCATGAAACACCACTTCTCATAAATGCCTCTTACAGCCTTGCAGATTTGAGTCCTCGAGCCACAATCAGGCTTCAACCCTTCCTTATTTGTCTTTCTGTATGGGCTGCAGAGCAAAAATTACAAAGGCACTTGGGTTTTAAGTAGAAAGTTGTGCATTTTGAACCTGTCCTGATCATACATAGAGCAAGTGTGCTTTTGTGGGAGAATAAGTTGTGTGTTTGTAAACATTGGTGGCAGTTTTGCTGTGCTGAGGGAAGTGTAACTCGTGCAGTAGCATGGACAAAATTGAGGTCATTGAGGAGAAATCCTTTCAGAGCTGTATTTATCAGGAAGTGGGAATGGTGTTTATCATGAATGGCTTGAAGAGGTGGTTCCCAGACTGTCACCCTCTATCCCAGCTCCAGCAGCTGCATCCTGCATGGCAGGGCAGCATTTCCCTCACTGGATTCCTTCTGGGTCCCTTCTGGAACAGAGGAGCTCCCACACCTGGGAGCCTGTGGGTGCTGATGCCACGGGACTCCTCCCAGGGCTGAGCATCCCAGAGCTCTGTCAGGTTCATGTCCTTGCTCCCTACAGAGCCACCCAGCACAGGCACAGCCCCCTGGCAGCTCCCCAGAACACACCCAGCACGAGAGCAGCCTGGCACTGAAACAAGAGCTCTGGGCAACTCACAGGATCCAACATCTCCAGGTCTAATCCCCACTAAATGCAGCTCATCGTGGGGAGCTTCCTTGCTACCAGCCTGCAGGTGAAGTTTAACATCTTTTTAAATTGTGTGCCTGCTTCTGTGTGGCTCAATTTCTTGAATTGCTTTAGAGTTGCATGTAGTTCTTCCCTAAATGCTTTTATTTCAAGTGCAGCCAGTGATGTTAATATACTTGTGCTGGTGTGGAGAGAGTCTTGTTTACAAGAATTGTGTTTCAGGATTGCCCAAGGAGCTTCACAGAATCACAGAATGATTCAGGTTAGAAAGGACCTAAATAATATCTCATTTCACCTCCTCCCACGGGCAGAGACACTTTCCTAGGTTGTTCAGAGCTCCATCCAGCCTGGCCATGAGCTCTTGCTTTCTACTCTCAGCTCATCTTAATTGTTATGCTAAAAGCTTGAAAATGAGTTCTCCCTGCTAATTTACCATGATTTATTAAGATGACTGTGACTTTGTATTGTGCCAATATTTTTTCACCTGTATGTGTATCACCCATCAGAGTGAATTATTGCATCAGTTAGAGGGTGGCTGTGATTTCACCTGATAAATCAGCCTGAGAAAAAGAGAAGACGGAGTTTGGAAAATAAGCCTGGCAGAATTACACATAATTGAAGGTGGAATTAAAAGAAAAAACCATTATATATTATTACCACTGTAACAAATGGTTACATTTATATAATAGATGAGAGATGTCATTCACTCATTTCCTGAGAATTGGGATATTCCATAAGGTAAAATCTCTGCCTCTTCTGGACAGCAGAATGGGATCCAGGAAAGCTGCATGGCAAACCCTGTCAGATTTCTTTGATTAGAGGTTTATTCCTTGTCTGCAGGCACTTGCTGATCCCTGCCAGCCCCGTGCCCAGCAATGCTGCAGAGCTCCGGCCCCAGCCCCAGCAGAAGGGGGTATTTCCTCTGCCCCACGGCAGGCCCTGCCCCCAGCCCCCTGAGAGCCCCTCACAGCACACCCAGAACTGGCTCAGAGCCTCCCTGCTCCTTCATGTGCACAGCAGACCATGATATTCCCATCTCAGCCTCCTGCACCAGCCCCTGGGGGATTCCACAGGGGATTTTCACTGGACCTCAGTGGCTGCACAGCTCCTGCCTGGTACTCCCAGGTCTTTGGACACCCTTGCAAAATGTAGGTCTGCCAGTGCTGATGTTCCAGCTTCTCTCTGATAATTCTGATTTCCTTCTGAGTGTATGAGCCAGAGACTTCAGACACAACAGCTTCTCTGCCTCTCATTGACCTGATTATAAAACAGATGGGTTTTAATGCAGCCACATCAAATGAGAAAGGCACAAACTGTGGGGAAGGAAATGAGTGTGATTGATGAGCTGAGGTACATGAGCACAAGTATTGCAAGCCACAAACCTCTCTGCAGCTCCCTACTTCTTTTGTAAAGGAATGTGAAAGCCACAGAACAAAATGTGCATGAGTAGGAGCAGGATACTGCTGGAATAAATGTGTGTTTATGCAATGAATAATAGTACAGCAGGACCCTGGCTGTTGACACAAAACAAATAACAACTCTTTATAAAGCCAACCAAAATGTGTTTAGTTGCAAATGAGGAAAATAATAAGCAAGGCAGACCTTCTGCTGTGTGAGCTGTTTGTTCCTGAATCCCATTCTGAGGCAAAACCTGGAGATAATTGGTGATTTCTTTGTTATGTTCACAGGTGCTGAGGATCGGGGGCATTCAGCTTCAGCTGCGCACCCAAAAGATTGCTGGTTTCTTCCCAGAGATCTGAAATCCCATTCTTCTCTCCATCCTAATGAAGCTCAGAGGTGCCCCTTTATCTCCCCTAATAATGAACTGATGTTGCTGCAAATGGAGCAGGGAACTTGCAGGAGGGTCAGAGGTAAAGCTGTGGTTGGATCTTGAGCAATCCAGTCTTGAAGAGGGTAAGGGAAAAATGCAAACTGATCTTTCTGCATTTCCCTGAAGAAAAAACTCTTGAAAGTGTGTCACTGGAAAGGATTTCAGGGAGGTCAGAGGGGTGAAAAGAAACAAGCCCTTACTTTAATGGGAAATTATCTCATAATCATAAATCACAGAATGGGTTGGGTTCAAAGGGACTTTTAAAGCCCATCCAGTGCCACCCCCTGCCGTGGGCAGGGACACCTTCCACTATCCCAGGGTGTTCCAAGCCCCCTCCAGCCTGGCCTTGGGCACTTCCAGGGGCCCGTGGGCAGCCCCAGCTGCTCTGCAGCCGAACTGGGATGTTCTGCGGCACTCCCTGGAGCGGAGCGTGGGTGCTCTGCCTCCCCTGTGCTCCGATGGGCGCCGCAGCTGAAGCGCTCCAGCCTTCCCTGCCCGAGCGGGCTTCAGTTCTGACAAAGGTTCGGTGTCTCAGACCGACACAAAATGTTCCTGTGCCCCGAGCTTGTGTGAAACAGCCCCGGCCGAACCGACCCCGCTCATGCGGGGCTGCCCCAGAGGAGCGGCAGCCTCCGGCGGCTGCGGCCGCAGGCGGTCCCGGTGGGAAAATCCCGCTTTCCTTCCAGCTCCCGGGTCCCCGGGGACATCCCTGTCCTGGCACAGGCCGTGTGGCAGCGCTGCCGTGCCAGGCTGCGGGCTGTGCTCCCTCTCGGTGTGCGGGGAGCTGCTCTTTGTCCCGCCGGGCTGAGCGATGCTCCGGGATGCGCATCCCTGGGAGGAGCTGCTCGGGGAATGCTCCCACCAGGCTGCCCCAGCTCGGCCCGAACTGCAGCTCCTGCCCACTCCCGAAGATGCAGCCCCGGCCTCTGGGGTGGGGCATCACGGCTTTGCCATGGCTTTGGTGCCCGTCTGACGGAAATGGGGGCGAAAAGCAGCCGGTGATGGAGTTTGCTGTCAAAGCATCGGTGCCCACCTGGCTGAGAGCACAGCTGGGAATCTGCTCCCTCTGGACAGTGTTCTCGGGTTAGAGAAACAAACGTTTCTTAAACAGGTCTCTTAAAAGGTTAAGAAAAGATTACTTTAAGCTCTGATGACCAGGAGCGACGCTGTTGTTTCATTAATGGGGAGCACAGGGCTGGAGCCCCTCTGGAGCCGGGCTGGGAGAGCTGGGGGTGCTCACCTGGAGAGGAGAAGGATCCAGGGAGA
The DNA here is from genome assembly GCA_020086605.1 of Lanius collurio. Lineage (NCBI taxonomy): Eukaryota > Metazoa > Chordata > Aves > Passeriformes > Laniidae > Lanius > Lanius collurio. The sequence continues at coordinate 1,542,164 of JACBWW010000055.1, forward strand.
GCTCAGAGCCCCTGGCAGGGCCTGAAGGGGCTCCAGGAGAGCTGCAGAGGGACTGGGGACAAGGCCTGGAGGGACAGGACACAGGGAATGGCTTCCCAGTGCCAGAGGGCAGGGCTGGATGGGATCTTGGGCAGGAATTGTTCCCTGGCAGGGTGGGCAGGCCCTGGCACAGGGTGCCCAGAGCAGCTGTGGCTGCCCCTGGATCCCTGGCAGTGCCCAAGGCCAGGCTGGACATTGGGGCTGGGAGCAGCCTGGGACAGTGGGAGGGGTCCCTGCCATGGCAGGGGTGGCACTGGGTGGGCTTTGAGGTCTCTTCCAACCCAAACCATTCCAACACCCCTCGATTCCCAGGGGAAAAAGGTAAGATGTTGCTGCATGGTGGTTTGGGAAGAGATGCTTAAACACCACAGCTAATCCTGGCTGGAATGAGCATCCTGGGGTTGACATAAAATGCTGGACTTTTAGTTCATTTTTTCTGAAATGAAATATTGCTCCAGGAAAGCTGGTAATAAAGTAATACCCACGTGAAGGAGAACAGAGTCATCTCAGTAGAGCTGTAAATACAAGCCTGGTAGTTTATTTAGATGAATCAGCTCCTTCTATACAGCAAGTCTGTCCCCATCTATAAATGAACGTGATTTAGATTACAGATTTATTTCCCTCAGAGGTTTAGAGTTCTTAGTATCTAGATTTAAACCTATTTTCTTGCCCTGTGGCCTCTGTTTTTTTATTACTAAAGCTATTTTTGCTTTTTAGTATCTGGAACCATGGCTGTGAAGATGATAAATACACCTAGGGCAGGTACCTGTGAAACTTGTGTTTTCTGGGCTGCAAATGTGCATTTTTCACCCTCACTGGTCTATTGGTCTTTGATATTCCCTGTCCTGTGTTTTATTTTCCCCTCTGCTATTTAATATTCCAGTTTTAGATGCTGATTTTCTTGAACTGAGCAGTGTCTGCTGTCCATCTGTTGAGTTGGGCATGTTCAACACCACCCACTGATGGACACAGAGCTGGATTTTATCAGAGTTCACATCTGGGAATGCCACCACACTCAGAGGTCAGCCAAAGCTGGGTGAGGTGCTCAGGCAGGTCCTGCAAAATCTGAGTTTTTCACTTGGGATTCTCCCTGCAAGGTTTAAAAGGCAAGATTTAACTGTGCAGCTGGACACTGAAAATGAGTGGGAAATACCAATAAAGGAGTCACTGAAAACACCTCATTGGAATTGCTTAAAAGGGGGGGAAGCCTCAAATTACCTCTCATGCAGAAAACTGGTGTTTGCACAAGCTGGGAGCAAAGTTTGGAGTGTAGGGCTCAAACCAACGCTGCCTTCAGTGCTCTGAGTGGGAGCTGGGACAGGAGAACCTCATGGGAGAAACCAGCCTGGGAACTTTGCTATGAAATGCTTGTTAGGGCAAGTAAATCTTGAATTTTACTGCTTTGGTAATCAAATCTCACCAGAGCAATAATGGAACTTCAGTTTGTAGCTGTTGTCTGGGGCTGTGACCAGAACTGTCCATTCCTGAATGAACTTCCCCACCTTTCTGCCTTTTGCATTGGGGTACAACCACATTTCCTGGCTGTTGGACCTTTTACCTGACAGTCATGGCATAACCAGCAACAGAACTTACATTTCTCAATTTCAGTTCTTATCATTTTTCTTTTTACTTATTTTCCCCCAATTCTTCATTGCTAGCTATGAACTTCCACACTGCCTGTTCAAATTACCTTGGGTGAGTTTCTCCTCAGCCTCTGGATGCTGGATGGTGGCCACAGAGGGAAAGTGGCAGCCCTGGGCTATTAAAAGTTATTCTAATATATCAAAAACTTCATTAATACCTCAAATAATTTCTTCTAGACTTACATTCTGAAAAAGAAAGAACGAAAAAAGTCTAAAAAAGGTCTATTTAGATTTTTCCTTCCTGCAGTTTGAGGTCCCCGAAGTTGGCCAGTCCTTCCCTGCTCATGGACAATGGTGATTCCCTTCTTGCAGTGTGACATTTAAAATAACCCAGATCTCCAGTTTTGTCCCTGCTGGCAGGTGATGCCTCCCAAATCCGTGTCCCCAGGTCCTTTCCATCACCCAGGTGGCACCTGGAGCCCCCAAAGGGACCTGCCTGGCACGGGGGTGCTGAGCACCCCCTTCCCTTTCGGGGCAAACCCCGACCATGCCCCTGCTTTGCTCCTGTGCTGACAGAGCTTAACCTGGACCAGGAAGGAGGAGGACGCCTGTCTGAAACCCAGAACTGGGGACTCATCCCCAGTGCTGCTCTGGCCTGGGGCTGTGGCCCAGAAATGGGGACTCATCCCCAGTGCTGCTCTGGCCTGGGGCTGTGGCCCAGAAATGGGGACTCATCCCCTGTGCTGCTCTGGCCTGGGGCTGTGGCTCAGAAATGGGGACTCATCCCCTGTGCTGCTCTGGCCTGGGGCTGTGGCCCAGAAATGGGGACTCATCCCCTGTGCTGCTCTGGCCTGGGGCTGTGGCCCAGAACTGGGGACTCATCCCCTGTGCTGCTCTGGCCTGGGGCTGTGGCTCAGAAATGGGGACTCATCCCCTGTGCTGCTCTGGCCTGGGGCTGTGGCCCAGAAATGGGGACTCATCCCCTGTGCTGCTCTGGCCTGGGGCTGTGGCAGGAGCTGGCAAGGGCTTTGTTCTCGGTGGGGTGTCCTGGCCACTGCTCACCTCCCGTCCCCTTTGCTGGCAGCCCAGGAATAGAATTATGTTATTCCTGATTATTTTCTTTTTCTGGATGGAAATCATGTTCTTCTGTCCTCCCTTTGCTGGCAGACAAGGAGAACAATTGCCTTTTCCAATTTCTCCTGGGCTTTTTTCCACGATGCCTCAATGAGAACTGTTCAGGGTTTGAGGTTCACTGCTCAGACTCCGCAAACATCTGTCTTCTCCCATTATGGTCCAGCCTATTTCAGGGACAGCCCTTACCCTCCTGTCCTTGGTGTTAACTACCTGCTTGACATCTTTAATAAGACTAATTAAATAATTTATTGAACATTCTGGCCTTGGCACTGCTGAAATCTTTCCCTAAAGAATCAACATTTTGCCCTGGTTTTCCTCTTATCGTTGACTCTGGCAACCTGCTCTTGCTGTGCATTGCCTTGGAATATATTTTTTATTATTTTATAATTTTAAAAAGTTGTCCTTTCATGTTTGTGCAATTGTAGTTTTCAATGCTCTTGATCCTGCTAGTTGCTTATAAAAAATTATATATAAATGTATGCATTAAACCTTCTGAAACTGGTGATAACATCATGAGAGCTTCCATGATTTTTTTTAAATAACTTTTTTTTTCCCCATAACTTTTCCAGTATATTTTTGCTAAAGGGCATGATTCCTTAGTACATCAAATAATATTTTTTTTTCCTTTTCCTTTCCTTTCTGAGCAGCCTGTACCCTCTCAGTATCCTATAATAATCAGCAGAGAGCTCAGAATGCATAAGAAAATACCAACATTCATGTAAAAAGGAAATTTAATTATAATCAGAGCTTAGTTTTGGCTCTGCTTGAGATTGTTTTTAAGGGCAGAAGCAGACTTTGTAATTGGGGAAGTATGAAGTGTATCGCTTCTCAAATGGGCTTCAGTAATTAAATAAGAATTTCTAAAGGGCAGCATCATGCTGCCTCACTTCAATGAATTTTTACAAGGATACAAGAACAGATCTCTGATGGTTTGGGCCAGTTTTTGCTAGAATAGATCAGTATTATATTTATGGCTTTAAATGGTAGGAGCAAATGCTGGTCTGTGCTGGGAGGTTCCTGCAGCTCCGTGGTTTGTGCTGGCTGCAAACCTCGGGATAAATTCTCAGCACTGACTCGCACTGTGAAGAAATCCAACACTTAAATTTGGATTTTAAAGTCCCAAGAAATAGTGCAAAACTTTTGTGCCAGGAATTTGGGAGGTATCACCGAAGGTTTGAGTTGGAAGAGAGGTTAAAGCAGGGACACCTTCCATGGACCAGGTCTGTTCCAGCCTGGCCTTGGGCTCCTCCAGGGGTGCTCCTGAGCACCCCGGGCCTGACAGTTTTAATCTGCAAACACAGGTTCATGGCTGGGATGGTGCATCAGAAATGCCACGTTGTGCTGGTGATTCCTTGGGTTTGGATTGAAGCAAAGCCAGCAAACCCAGCTCTCTGATGGGAGCTTGCAGCAAACAACAGGAGGAGTTTGTTGTCCTTGAGCCAAAACGCAAGAAAAAAACACTGACAGGGAGATTTAAAATGGAACTTCTCCTAACTTTTAACTGTGATCTTACCAACTAATTCTCAATTCAGCTGCTGTCTCCTCAGCCTCCCTAAATTTCATTTTCCAGGGGCTCTATTTGTGACCCTGCCCTGCTTTGCCCCTGCTGCTCTTCCAAAGGAGTGACCCAGCTGTCCCCTCAGAAGCTCCAACACTGTGGGATCAAAAATCTTTTCAATTAATTGAAAAGGGGGGGGGAAAAAAATAAAAAAAATCAATGCCATGTGCTCCGTGATCTGCATTTCAGGTTTTAGCCTTTTCCAGCTTCAGAGCACAAAGGTATGAGAGGATTTTAATGAAGATGTATAGAGCAGGAGTCTCTATTTCAGCAGTTCTGCTGTGCCCAGGTAATTAGCTCAGACACAAAGCTCCTGCTGCCTCTGCTCCTGGCACTGGGCAGGAAATCCAAGTGCCTGCTGTTGTCATGGGGATGCTGAGGGTCAGCACCTCAGTCCCAGCAGGACGAGGCTCTTCCCCAGAGCACCAGGGGAGCTGCAAAGGTGTGGGTGTAGAAAATATATATGGGGCGCGGTACTCAGTCGGTTCAGGGATGATTTCTACAGTTCAAGGCAGCTCATGATATTCTATCTCTTCCTATACTGAATATGGCAATGGTACAACAGCCAATCAATAGAAGACAGAAATCCTTATAGAATTTACACACAACCTATCACAACTACTACATTACCACACTGTGGTACATTTTAACTCCTAAAAACTACTTTCTAAAACTACTTTTTTCTTCCCTGCCACGCTGGCAGGGTTTTTCTGACTCTTGGACTTTTCTGTTTGCTGAAGCATCTTCTTCTCTGCTAAAGCCATTGTTCAATGCAGAGGGATTCTCCTTCAGTTGGCCAGCCTGTTGTTTTTTAGTTGTACAGTAACTCACAGCTCGGTATCTTATATCTCAAAGCCAGCTTTCATTTCTATTTCACTTACAGATTTTATATTTCCAGAATCTTTTGCCAAGCAGTCATATTTATAAGGTTTCCTTATTTCATCCTCCCCAACAGTGGGGAAGCCCATCCTGCTCCTTTAGCCTTTCAAGGTGTTCTCCTGTCTCACAGTTTCACCCACACTGAGACAAAATGGCCAAACAACAGGGTATTGTCTTCCCCTGCCTTGCTCAGGGAAATGGTGAAGCTGTTATGCTGCTGGGAAAATGGAGTTTGATTTTATCACTCACCTAAACCTCAAGTCACTCACAAAAACCACGACCTGTAATCCTTGCTTCAAGGACTGGGCAGCATATGGCAGAAATCCTGCTGATTTTAACTCAATTATTCCCAGCTAAATGAGGGAGGCTGTGTCAGAAACCTTACAGGGATCTGGCCTCCGTGGGTTTTGCTGCCCTTTTTGGCAGTCCCTACAACGCCCTGCGTGGTTTGAGACTCTTGGAAACACCAGCAGGAGATTTAGGTGGAGAATCCTCAGTCAGAGAGACCTGGAATCAACTGGGTCAGCCATTTGTCCCTGCAAGAGGAAGGGTTTGGAGTGGGATCTGCGTTGGTGCTGCTCACACCCTGCTGGTGCCTCCCCTGGGGTTGGTGTGGTGAAAGGTAACAACAATTAACAGGTCTGAAATGCATTGCTGGTTCTGGATGTATCTCACAGGCAGAAACTCCTCTCTCTAATGAAAACTCCTTTAAAATGTTCAGTTCTTGTGGCTTTGTTGCACACAGAGCCAGCCCCTGCCCTGCTGCCTCTCCCCACTCTCCAGGAGGCTGGAGCCGAGGTTAATGGGAATTTAGCTCTTGGCTTTGTCTAATTACCAGTGCTCTCAGAGGAAGGTTGTTTCAGAGAAGCCATAATAAATGGTAATAATAATCTGCATTTCCTGGAAAAGAGGCTTCTCTTAGTGCTCCATTAGGACTTGTCTAAACACAAAAGTTCTGCCTTGGAACATTAGGTCTCATCAGGTCTTCTGAGTATTGTACTTGCCTTCCATTTCCACTTTTAAAAAGCTGCATTACAAAACCATAGCCCTGCTTTAAATAATAATGAAAAATCAGGTGCAATGGTGATGCTCTTCAAAGAATAATCTAGAAGTTCAAATTTGAATAAGAGCAGTCAGAGTTTTACATTTCTGTCCTCAAGCTGAGGTTGAGTGAATCCAGCAGGGATGGTGCAGCAAGGGAATTCCTTATCTCAGTTTTCCTGTCCTGTAAATAAAACTTGAAGATGGAGCCTCCCTGAACCTCAGGGACATAAAACAAACAAATGCAACACCTTTGAAATCGATTCATGCCATGAAATATGCATATGTTGGAATTCCAGCAGGTGAAACACATTCCAGCTTATAATGGCAAATACTTCCTATCTCAGAGTCCTGTCAATATAAATTATCACTGCATGAATTATGCTGCATTTAAATGAGATGTGCTACCAGTGTTTCCCCAAACTGCATGTTTTCAAAAGCTTTTTTAATCTGCAGAAGCCAGACTGTAAATTAACCAAAAACAGCCTAGGAAAAGCAAATATTGGTGCAGAGCAAGGTACAGACTTTATTTTTATTGGGTTTTTAGCTTGATGTTGGACTAGTGCAGAGAAAACTGTTACACACATAAAAAAATCCATGGTGAGAGGAGTGTGTAGCCACAGCAGCTACTGATTCCTGCCACCTGGTTTCTCTTTGCTTGTATCATTTTTTTTTTGCTTTATTTTTTCACTGCTTTACTGACTCTGAATATAACAGACCATTTTGCTGCTCTGCCCATGCTAAATCCTTATTTTTCGGTTTCCTAATTAGCAGTTTGATTTCACTGTCACCACAAAGTCGGGAAGGATGGATCCATTGGCCCCTCCCCGATCCTGGCACTGAGGGGGATGGAAGCTGGGACGTGCTGGCACAGGTACCACACCTGTGGTAAAGAGCAGGCAAGGACACCTTGTCAGACTGTATTGTTTGCTTCAGGGTTTTTTAAGGTAGATAAATCTCTCAAAGGCTGATTTCCCCCAAGCTGAGTGACTGCCTTGGCTGGCTGGCAGCTCAGAGCAGGAGGGCTCAGCTCTGCCTGCACGTCCCTGAGCTGCTGGAAAAGCTGCAGCACACTGAGGAAATGCCTTGGCACATCTCCTTCAAATGAAGGCAGACGTTGTTCCCAATAAATCCCATGTCAAGCCATGGATCTGTCCATGTTCAGGTGTTTCCAGCACTGGATTGACCCAACATTGACTTCCTAAGGCTTTGTTCTCTCTGCCTCGCAGTAGACAAGAAAGGACAGTTTAAAATTGTTCAGCATCATCAAAGCACTGAAATTATAAAGAGCACTTCTCTGCTAGGTTTTTATGCCATTATTAAGAAAAACATCGAGGCAGAATTTCCAAACATTATATTTGTAAATTTAGAATTTCCAAGAATGCGGATGTTGCCCTGGCTAAGGAGAAGACTTGCCCTGCAGTTGTTTGCTGGGAGATGAGGAATTAAAGGGCATAAATTGCTTTTGTGTCCTTGTCTGTTTTCAGACTCTCAAAACAAATATCTTTGCCTTTTAGGACTGAAATTCAGGAAGGAAAACACCCAGGCTCAGCACCAGGTATTGGCAGTGCCCTATGATGGGAGAGAAATGCCTCCAGGGCCAGAGGTGTGTGCTGCCTCTCTCTGGGTTTTGTACTGTGCATTTATGGTGTTTACTGGGTTTATGGAATAACTCCCAGCTGCTCCCAGGGATGGGAACAAACTGCTTCTGTTCATGTGTGCCTGCACAGGAATTATGGCTCCTAAGTAGCCAAAACTCCCTCTGACCCTCTGGGTGGGTGATGTTTGCAGTGAACCAAGAGTGATGTTCATTATTACAGGGAGCTGGGTCCAAACTTCACCTCATTCAAACTGTAGCATTTAAATACTTGTCTTGATTTCTTTTTTAGTTTATTTTTTTGACTCTTAAAGTGGTGCTTTATTTGGCATGGAGAGTAGAAAGTCAGTGATAATCTACAGACACCAAAACACTGTTGCACTCTGTAAAATATTGTTGTAGATGGACTAAATTATGTTTGTATTCTGCACATAAACAGGACTAAAGGCCTCTGTTTTGGTGAGGAGCAGTGTATTTTTCTTCCTACCAGGCTATTGAGCTCTCTTACTTTTCAGCTGGGATCACTTGACTGACTCACCCTTTTTTCTCCCTAAAAGCAAATGGTGAAATTAAAGATAAGACTTTTGTTACTGATTATTTCTGCTTCCTATTTCTATCTGGCAAAGTCTCATTAAATTCCCATTGGTGAAAAGGCAGCCATCTGTTTTCCCTGATTGTAACTGTGCCATGTCCACCTGTATCCTGTATAATCCTGCCATTGGGACTCCTCGGGGAGATATAAATTTTGCTGTCTGCTTCAGTTTGTCTCTTTCCAATCAATAGATAAACAGGAGTGGAAAGGATTTTATCACTGAAATGCTTCACTGGAGATTCCTT